>NC_069433.1:24169740-24206166 GCF_026875155.1 Cherax quadricarinatus
GATATTTTGTGTTTGGGGCTAATATCCCTGTCTATGTCCTATATGAGGATGAGGAACAAGATGGGGGCGAGTACTGTGCTTTGTGGAACAGAGCTTTTCACCATAGCCTCCTCAGACTTTACTCTGTTGACTACTACTATTTGTGTTCTATTTGGTTGAAAGGTTGATCAAACGGGTTGTTCTTGTTTCTCCATAGATTATTTTAAGTTTGCTATAACTTAAGTTATCACTTGTAGACAGTGCTATTAACTATATTAACCATTTATTTTATGTGCTCAAGTGATGTACCTTGTGTGCTTTATAATTAGGAAATTTATTTTTTCTATCCATGATTTTCGTTGTCGTAGAAAATTTTGAAGTTTGCTCTTGCAGACAATGTTATTGTCAATGTTAAGGTGTTGTACTTAGATTATTTAATGTTTAGAAAGTTGATTTCACTCATGATTTTGCTCATCTAATTTTGTTACATTTCTTGTATGTAATTATTTTAATATAGAATTTCAATGTCTTAAAAATTATTATGTAAATTATAGTGTTTCATTTTTTAATTGACCTCTGTAGCATATATTCATTATTTACTTTATTAGTACATCAACCATTTCCCACCTAGATGGGGTGACCCAGAAAAGAAGAACCACTTTTATCATCACTCAATCCATCACTGTCCCTCCTCAAAGGGGAGCTCCTTGCTGTGGTGAGGAAGCTTTTGGTCTGAGGAATTGGACTTTTTGGTCTTCCTCTGCCTGAATTTAACTACCCCACCCCCATTGAGGAGACCTAGAAAATCAGATACAGAAAGAGAGAAGAGGAGAGGGTACGAAAGAAAAAAAATGGATTACTGAATTGTTTAAAAACATAAATATGTCGCAATGGAGGAAAGATAGTCTTGGCCAAAAGATCACTGAATTAGAGCAAAAACTTAGGATGTCATACCAAACAGAAGTAGTACAAAGGGAACAAAAGGTCATACAGGATATTGCAAGAAATTCATCTCTTAAAAGGAGGTTCCCAGCAGTGACCTCTTCAAGGGGGGCTCCTTGGCGTGGTGAAGAGGCTCTTTGTCTGAGGAATTAGACCTGTCGGTCTCCTTCCTCAGACAGAACCTAATTACCCCCCAATCCCATATTCCCCATCCTCCCCTTTCCCCTTTCCTCCTCCTCCTCCCCACCCCTCCCTTTTGCCCTTCCTTTTTGGCCGTTGGGATTTTTTCCCACAAGCACGCTAGTTCCTAGGTAGGGGAAGGGGTACCGGGGTCCATCCCATTCTGTTGAGGTTCTTCGCGGTGGCGTAGTTTGCCGTGGAATCTGGATAGCCTGGGGATGTCCTGATCCCTCTCCGGTATCCCGGAGGGTGGCTTTGGGTGTCTTTCGGGCGACGGGTGTATCTCTGGAAGCCACCTTTCAGATTCCGGAGGTGGTGGCCGAAGGAGGTATGCTTTGTGGCTGATATCCGGCCGCCCTCTCTTTTGTCCACCGAGGTAGCTCGGCAGATGTGAGGGTGCTATCCCGGATTGCTGGTTTACTGGCATGATGGGTAGGGTATGGCACAGGTTCCATGCTGCATCTGCTCTACTTGCGGTGCTGAGGTCCTCTTGGGTGCGGAGGGAGATTTCTGTCCCTTTCATTCCTCCTAGGAACTATCCCTCCCCGGTCCCCCATTTTTTTTATTTTTTGTATTTTTATTTTCTTTTCTTTCTTTTTTTCTTAAAAACAAAAAGAAAGAAGTAACCTAACCATTGAGTCCCAAATCCATGACCCCGCTACCCCTGGGCCCCTTATTGTTACCGCACCCTGTTCTGACCTCGCCTCATTTTTTGGCCACTCTTTGGACACTCCTAAGGCCCCTGTACCTCTTGCTGGTGCTGTTTTGTTACCTGCTTCAGGTGCCGGGGTTTCGACTGACTTTCGATTTGTCTGACCTCCACTCTCCTTTGACTATGCTTCCGGCCTCTCCCTCTACGGTGTGGCAATTTTTGTATCGCCAACCCATCCCACGTCGTACTGACTCTGATGATGTTACTTTGTTACCTTCCTATTCTACTCGGAAAAGACTGACACATCATGCACTCCCTCTCTACACTCGGTTTCGGACCAGACAATGGAGTAAATTCTTTACTTTAAGACCGAATTTTTCTACTGGCTATCTTTCCACCCAAAGTATTGGCAAATCGCTCCTATGCCACGTTGGTAGAGATATTTCCTTTCATGCTCTTAAGAGTGGTGCGTGCATCATCACAGTCCAGAATTCTACCCAAGCTCATGATCTTTCTCTTTCACATATCGATACTATTCCTATCACTATCGAAAAACATCATTCCCTCAATTCTTGTAGTGTTACTGTTATTCTGCCCCATACCATAGTCCAACAGTTTTTCCAGACTGTGGCACTGACATTCTCAAACAGCTGGAACCCAAGACTCCCAATTCTCAAGGACCCCTTATTTCTTCCTCCCCTGTGCAAGACGATACCCTTGCATTGTGGCCTTTTAGTTTTAAAAGTCTCCCATCCCGTTTATGTAGCAGGACTCATTTACAAGTTCGGAAAGGCGACCCCTAACCGCAGCAGGTAGGAATTGCTGGCGATTTGGCCACCCAGCAAAAATTGCAGATCTATAGCTGAATGCCAGCCTGTGGTGCTGATGACCATTCAATATGTCTTCGTCGAACTCCATCTTGCCTTAATTGTCTGGGGCTCACCCTTCGTACTCTCGCTGTTGCCAGGTCTATTAAAGGGGCGGGAAATTTGTTCCCTCAAGGGCAGAAGACCCCCTTACTATGGCATTTCTCACTCCACCCCCAAAGGGGAACTGCCCCGTGTTTTATTTCAATGTTTCAAAGTGCCCCCACTTCTGGGTCACATTTTCTGCAGCCTCCCTCGGTTGCCACCCCCATACAACCCTGATCTAATTTTTTTTGCTGTCCTGGGCTCAATGCCCCCTACTTCAACCCCTCAGTCTGTCCTCACTTCTTGTTTTTTACCCCAAAAACCAGTATCGACAAGACCTCATATACATCTCCTCCCAATTTCCCTCTACTTCTCAGGGGCCCCAGAAAATCACCTTTAATCCCCCCTTTCCCTTCACCCACCTGCCATTTTACCTTCCCAGTCTCTTCCTGGGTTTTCCCCCCTTCCATGGCTCTGTTACAAGTGTGGGGGTTCACCTCCCCCTTACGTGCCTTCCTCCCCTGCCCCTCCTAAATTTCTTCCCTTCTGCACCTCCCGGGTTTTCCCCTCTTCTGTCCCTCCACACTCTCCAGTTCCTCCACCTTTGGGCCCCGGGACAGTCCTTACAGCCCCGATTTTCCCAAACCCTCCTCCTTCCACTCCAATATTTTCTCCCATACAATGCCCCTTTGAACCCCAAAAACATTTAACAACCCGAATAACAGGGGACCCCGACTAAGCATTAAATCCGTTCCTAAAGGGCTCATCGTTATTCAAAATAATCTTTTAGTCAAGTTTTTCCCATAAGAAAAAAGGGAAATCAAATTAATCCGGCAAGACCCCCAAAAGTATTAAAAAAAAAAAATGTTAACACAAAAAATTTTTAAATTTTTAAACACACAAACTGAAGAAGCATGACATTACATGACACTTACCTTTACTGAAGATCGGGTGTGATTGATGGGATGGAAGAGGGGGTGTGTTGAGGTTTAAAAGGGGGAACCCCCTTTCCCTTTTTGGACTTGGGGGGCAAGCCCTTTTTTTTCGGGGTTATTTCCCCTTTCTTTAATGCCACTAAGACCATTTGGAAGTCCTGGACCTCTGTCACCAAACATATTCCCATAGAGGCCTGTACCTCCCGTTCCTTTTGACATTTCTAACGTGTTTCACAACATTTTCAGTGTCACCATTAAAAAATGTTCGTTTCAGTCCCTTTATGTCTATGCTCCTTTAATTCCTGCACATATTTTTTTAATGCTTTTTTGGGCCAAACTGGCAGCCTCACCATGCCTTATCACATATTTGCCACACGATTCTTAAATTCTCAAACCCAAAACCCTTTGTGGCCTTAAATTCCCCCAACACCCCTATTGCTGGCATTTTTTAATTAAAACGCAGCCTTCCTACCTTTTCACATATATCGCTTGAGAGATGCTATTCCCGCATCTGTTTTTTCGTTAAAACCAAAACCAAAAAACAGTCTTAAAACTTTACATTGCGATCTCAGTTTTTGAAAACATAGTTCACCTTGGGAAACAGCTTTCCCCGATTTTTTTCTTGGGCCCCAATAGTAGCGATGGTTATTTGGGGTTTTTTTGACAGGGCCAGCTGGGACATCCTCCACTTTTATACTTAGCAATGATCTCTTTCTTATACCCTAGTAATTCTCACCCCCTTTTTGCTGAGGGGTTGGGACTAGAACTTTCTTGGGCCCATGGTACTTTTTTTTGCAGGTGCAATCACTAAAAAGGCTGGATAATATGAAATGTTCCCATTGATGCTTGGAAGCGACCCCCGGTGGTGCGGCTTGTAAAAAACTGGCCAGAAGTGGACGCTCTCAGACAAAGGGTAGTGTTGGTCGAGTTTTTTAGCGAATCGAGGCAAAAATTTTTGCGATAAAATGTATCGCAGTCGATTTATCGTTAATCGATGCCACGCTGGGCAGGGCCACTGTATTTGCAAGACAAACCCTCAAGACACTGACCATTTCTGTTCCTTTCCTTTCCTCTTTCCATCTGTGCAACCCTTTCTTCACAGCGCACCCTTCCTTCGCGCTTGAACGTTTTTCCTTGCTCCGCCTGTGGATTTCTAACCCCTCTAGTCGTAGGGGACCCCTTTCCTGCTGATTTCAGGGATCTTTTCATTGCCAATCATGGCCCATTTACAGTGAATATTCCGGGGTTCAGGGGGAATAGGGGGAGCTTCAGATGTTCTCTCCCCGTTTTCCCCCGTTGGGTGTTTTTCTAACAGGGAACCAAAATTGCACTCTGCATTTCTATCCCACTCAGCTAAAATTTATTGTATTCTCAACCTTTTCCTAAAGGGGCCCTATAATGAAATCCCCCTTTTCTACGCACTGATATTCCGTTCCAAGCTTTTTGTTCTACTTCGCTGCTTACAAGCACCCATATCCACTTGCATGGGTGGATACACTTTTTTCTTTGTATCTCTCCCCTTTCTGGGGCTTTATCTACCCCCGGATATTGCCTTTCTTTTTTCGTCATTACCCACCACTTCTTTTTGGGTGTTTTTTAATCCCATCTTTTCCTCGGGGGGTTCTCACTGTGATTCCCGTGCTTTCATTAAAGGGGCTATTCTTGCAACCCACCCCTCTATTTTTAAATACGGTACCCACAATTTTGATACTGGGACTCATTCTCTCTCCTGATTGATCTCTCGTCTGCTCTTCCTCTCCTCATTAGACTTTCACCGGTCTGTTCTCCCAGATTTACATGACATGATCATTTCCCAATCATTCTTACTTCCCCTTCATATTCCCACCTCTTGAACCCTACGCGGGCTTTTTTCATCGGGAAAAATTGGAATCTTTACTCAGATAACGTTTTGTGAGGTTTTTTCTTCGTCCTCCATTAAAGCTTTAACCTCACCCTCTTTTTTAAACCGCAGCTTCGCATTCTATACCCCAAATTTTGGCAGGCATTCTCAAAAGCATCCTTGGTGGTCTCCTTTTGTGCTCGTGCAGTACGTTTAAAAATGCGCTGTGTGGGCAGGTACAGGTACAACAAAACCCCGGAGAACTTTTTGATTTAAGCAGAAGCGTGCGATCACTCGCCGGTCATCCGTGTGCAAAAGCACTTACTGGTTGATTTCCCCATCACCCTCTGCTTCCTTAAAGCGGGCTGGAAAAAAGTACAAAAAATGATAGTAAATATTCTCCGCCCCGGGCTCCTTTTTTGCGGGTTGCGGTGTTATAAGCAAACCCACTAGATGTTGCCAATGAAATTTTGGGAATCATCTGGGCCATATTTCCAGTGGCGCATCAGCCCCTCATTTTTTTCCTCAAAGTCTGCCAGGAGTTAGCACCCTTTGGGCTTTTTTCCTTAAAAAAACAGTATAATTGGGCCTTTTTTCACTTCAGGAATGGAGGCAACACACTCAGCTTTCCGTCTCGGGACTGGGGCCAAGACATTCTATTCGTATGCTCAAACATTTACATAACGCCCTTTCAGTCCCCCATTACACCTTTTCAATCTTATTTGGTCACAAGGAGTTTTTTACGCTGTGGGGGAAAAAGCCATTGTTCTCCCTTTCCACAAACGGTCATATGGGACATGAAACCTCCCACTTTTCATCCCATTGCTTTACCAGCAGTTTGCAAAGTGTGGGAAAGCCTGGAAAAAAAGACGTTTAGTGGGTATTAGAGACACAAAAAGTCTCTCCACTCCTCAAAATTTGGTTTTTAAGGGCTGTTCTACCTAGGGCCCCTTACACACTTGATATGTTGTTCATAAACCTTGAAATAACCACTCCTTATTGCCCTATTTTTTTTTTAACCCGGAAGGATATGAACAACTTGGAGGTTAAAATTTTTTTTCCCAAATTGGCCTCGAGGAACAAACCAATTTCCCTTAAAAACTTTTTTTTTTAAAACTTTTGCCCCCCTTAATAATTGTCTCCCCACTTATCCAACCTGGGTGCTCCCGGGGATTTTTTACCCCCTTTTTTTTGCATAAAGATGGCCCTTTTCTTCCCTTTAAAAATTTTTGTATTTTTTTTTAATTTTTTCCTTGATGATCACCTCTTTTTTTCCTCCCCTTAATTTTTCCAAGGGGCCCACCCCTTTTTTAAAAAAAATTTTTAAAAAATTTTTTTTTTTAAACCGGTTGCTTTTCCAACCCCCTTTTACCCTTGTGACCCTGTTTAAACACACTCCCCCCCCCTTTTAATTATCCAAACCTCCTTTTTTCCCCTAAGCCTTGCCAGGGTTGAAAAAAAAACCCTTGTTCATCTTTCAAAATTTGGGGGTTTTTTAAACCCCCATTTTAAAAACATTTACCAACCCTACACCCCCTTTTCCTCTCCCTTCTACCCCCCCTTATGGAAAATTTTTTAGCCGGGGGCTTTTTGCCCCCCCCTTTGGGGCCCTTCCCAACTTCCATTTATCCACGCCTGACCCATTGTTTTAAATTCCTTTCCATGATTCCGCTTTAAATTTTTAAAAACCCAAAAGACATTTTATTTTTTTCCCCCCTTTCCCGCCCCCTTTCCCCTTTTACCTAATTCCGTTTCCTTTTATTTCCCATTTTCCAGTAGTTTCCCTTTTTCCCCCTACCCCCCGGGGAATCCATTTCCCTTTCCCCTTTTTAAAACCCAACTTCTACTGTTCCCCCCCTTTTTCTAACCCCTCCATTTCAGGGCTTTGCCATCACGGGGTTCGTTTTCTTTTGGGGGTTTACCGGGGGGGGTAGGGGGTTTATTAAAAAAAAAACAAAACCTTAAAAGTAACTACCCCAACTGGGGAAGCAGCCCTTTTTTCCCACTTACTTTAAAACACCAAAAAAAAAAAAAAGGGGACAAGGCAATTAGGCGGGAAAGGGTTGTGGTAGTTTTAAAAGGGGGGGTTTAAGGGGAAAAAATGAGGAGTCAAAACAAAGGAAGGGAGCACTGCAAGGGAGGGGTCCCGAGGGAAGGGGGGTGGGTAAAAGGGGAAAGGGTGAAATAAAGAAGGAAAAAAATGGAGACATAACAAAAACCCGACAGAAAAAGAAAGGGAAGAGGGAGAAAAAAAAAAAAAAAAAAGAGGGGTCAGGTTAAGTCACGGGGGGTTTTGAAGTTTGGGGCATTTACAAAGTATGGGAGAGGAAGGCATCTAAGAGACGAAGCCCCGGGCCAAATTCTACAAGGAAAGTTGAGTGTTTGAGAAGATTCAACAGAGGTGACTGTTTTTGAGTTGGAAAAGGGAAACATTTTTGCAAAAACCAGTCAAAAGGATGGCTATGATCTCGACATGACAGAAAAGGCATTGTTAGTGTTGGGAAACCAAACATTTTTTTGGGTCCCAATCTGTCAGAAAGAGATCACCCGGGGTTTCTCCAAAGTATTGAAGGGACAGAGGACAAGAAAAGAGTAGACCCGGAAAATCTGTAGAGGGGAGAGGTATGAGCGAGATTTTGCAGTGTTCGTCTGGGGGAAGGGAAGCTTATGTCTAAGGGACGGAGAGAATTTTAGAAAAAAGACCCGGGAAAATTTGGGAAAGGGAGAGGATAGAAGAGTTCCCAGGAGTGAGAGTTTGGGGGAAAAAGAAAAAATTTGTTTAGCACGTGAAGAGCAAGTCTGTAAATGGGGGAAAGGGGAACAAGACGGGAAAAAAGAATTATGAAGAGGGGAATTGGGTCACCTGGGGATGTCCGACCCCCCTCTGGTATCCCAGAGAGTGGGTTTTGGGGGTCTTCGGGTGACGGGGGTTCTCTGGAACCCCCCTTTTTTTCCGGGGTGGGCTGAAGGAGGTATGCTTTTTGGGCGGAAAACCGGCCCCCCTCCTTTTGTCCCCCGAGGTGCCGGCAGATGTGAGGGGTTTCTTCCCGGATTGCGGTTTTCTGGCATAAGGGGAGGGATGGCACGGGTTCCCTGCTGCACGTGCAAAGTTGCTGAGGTCCTCTTGGGCGGAGGGAATTTCCGGCCCGTCATTTCCCCGGAAAATATTTCCTCCTGTCCCCCCCTTTTTTTTTTTCTTTTTTTTTTTTTTTTTTTTTTTTTTTCTTAAAACAAAAAAAAAGGGGGTAACCTAACCATGGGGAAAACCCCAAACCATGAACCCCTACCCCCCCGGGGGCCCCCTTTTTGATACCGACCCCTTCTGACCCTGCCTTGTTTTTAGATCACTCTTTGGACACTCCTGATGCCCCTGAAACCTCTTGGGTGCTGTTTCCTCCCCTGCTTCAGGTACCGGGGTTTCGATGACTCCTTCGATTTGTTGACCCTGCTCCCCTTTTGACTATGCTTCCGGGCCTCTCCCTCACGTGGGAAATTTTTAATCACCAGCTTGTTTAAACGAGGGAACAACTCGGTCCACTCCTAAACGCCAACGCAATCTCCTGATGATTTTCCTTCGTTTCCCTTTCCCATTCTACTGGGAAAAGACTGACTTTATGCATTTCCCTCCCCCACGCTAAATTTCAGCCCACACAAGGACAAAATTTTCTTTATTTTAAACCGCTTCTTCTTCTGCCTATTTTTCTGACCATATTTTGGGCAAGCGTTCGCGTCATGTTGGAAAAATTTTTTCATTCTGCTCTCGAGAGGGTACATGCATTGTCACTGTCCAAATGCTACCCAAGCTCATGATCTTTCTCTTTTCCCATACGATACTACTACCACACTTGAAAAACATCTTTCTTTCAATTCTTGTAGTGGTACTGTCATTGCCCATCCATAGTCCAAAAATTTCCAGTCTGTGACAATAAATTTTTTAAACAGCGGAACCCCGGATCTCCCAACCCAAAGTAGACAATTTTTGTTCTTCCCCCCGTGGGCAGAGACTTACTCATGCAATTGGCTCGTTTAACTTTTGACAGCCGAGAATCCCTCCTCTGTTTATGTGCGGGGACTTTGTTACAAGTTGAAAGGGACCCTACAAACCCCAACAGTGTAGAAATTTCTGGGTTTTTTGGGCACCCCGCGAAATATTGCAGATCAAACCAAATGCCCAGTCTGTGGTGCCGACGACCCTTCTAATACATCTTGGTCAACCTCCATCTTTTCCTTAATTGTAATGAACTCACCTTTCGTACTCCCCCCGTTCCAGGTTACTTAAAAATTTGCATGAAATCCATTTCTAAAGAGGCAGAAGGTCTCCCTGTGTTATGGCAGTTTCTCCCTCCGCCCCAAGGGGAGGCACCGTGTTTCTTATTCTGTGTTTAAACACGCCCCACTTCTGGGTCCATCTTCTGCAGCCTCCTCTGTTTTTCCCCCTCCCAAAGCCACTCTGGATCTAATCCTTTTTCTGTCCTTTTGGGTCTGACTCCCGACTACAACTCAGTCTGTTTTCCCCATCTTTTTGTCTTTTCTCACAAGCCCCAGTACGACAAGCCTCGTACAAAAACCTTATACCACGCCCCTCTACTTCCAGAAGCCCAAAAAACCCAATTTCCAAAACTTCTTTGCCCCTTCCTTCCCTTCTTCCACCCCCATTTACCTTTCCAGTCTCTGGCCCAGTTTTTCCCTCTCTCTGGCTCTATTACGGGGGGAGGTTTACCCTCCTCCTCAAACTAAGCCCCTTTACCCCCATCCCCTTCCAATTTTCCCTCTTCGCCACCTCCCAGGTTTTTGCCTTTCTGTCCCCCCCCCCCACTTCATCTCCCTCCCCTACACTCTTTCGTCTCCCCCTACTTTGGTACATCCATTACTATCCCAATCTTTACCGCCCTCCTCCTTCTTCCTCCATAGGTCTCCCCTACATCTTTTTAATTCAAACACTTGAACTTTTCAGAATATATTGCAGAGACAAACCTATCGGGGTGAGCCTTCAGATGTTTGCTTTCCAGGTTTTCCCCTGTTGGTGCTTGCTTACAAAAGAACCAAAATTACACATCCCGGGCTGTTTTCCCAACCTATCTCAGGCTATAATTTATTGTATTCTTCGGATCCGTTTCTCAGATGGGACCTTTAATGAAAGTGCCCTTCTCTACGCAATGATATTCCGTACTGTTCAACTATTTGTCCATACCTCGCTGCAATTACACTGCAGCCCGTATCCACTTGAAATATGTGGTTTACAATAGTTCTTTACGTATCCTCTCTACCTTCTCGAGCATTTTCTTCTATCCCAACTTTGCCTTTCTGTTTCCCATCCTACCACCACCACTCTTTTACTTGGTGAGTTTAATGGCCCACCATTTTCCTCTGGGTGGGGGTCTCATTGTGACTCATGTGAGCAAGTCAGTTGGAGGCTTTTCTCGCCGTCCTCCCCCCGTCCATGTTTTAAAATACGTACTCCCACCCATTTTGATCCTCGTAACTCATTCTCTCTCTTGCATCGATCTATCAGTCTGCTCTTCCCCACTGCACTAACTTCACCTAGTCTGTTCTACCAACTTACAATGACAGCGATCAATTTCGATCATTCTTACTGCCCTTCCTATTCACCACCTTTCCGTAGCCTCGCTGGCAATTTGACCGGCTAATTGGGTCTTTACTCCACCCTCACGTGCTTTGTAGTGAGGTTCCTTCTTCATCCTCCATTTGATGAGCTCCTACACATCTTCTCCCATACGTCGACAAAGTTTTATAAACCGCAGCTTCTCAGTCTATACCCCAAACCTCAGCAGGCAATTCTCAGAAGTGCGTGCCTGGTTGGTCTCCTGCTTGTGCCGTGCAGTAACATTTGAAACGTGCTTGCATGGGCAGGTACCGTGCCAAAGAACCGCTGAAGATATGACTCTTGATTTTAAAGCAGAAAGCGTGGATCGCTCGCCGTGTCATCCCGTAAGCTAAATGCACTTGTTGCGAGACTATGTTTTCCACATCACCTCTGCTCTTAGTATGAGTTGCAGTCTGGAAAAAAGTGAGGAAATTTGAGTGGTAGAATACTCTCCTACCCAGCTCCTGTTCTAAACGGGTCGCTGGTGTTGATGTAGCAAACACCTCTCGACGTTGCCATGAACTTGGCACACATCTGGTCCCTATTTTCCCGAGGGCTCCATCTACCCCTCGTTTCTTCCTCAAAGTCTGCCAGAGAGTTAGTACCCTTGGACTTTTCTACTCTCAGAGAAGAACAGTATAATGTGGCCTTTTACACATTCAAGAAACTGGAGGCAACGCCTCAGCTATGCCGATTCATCGGCAGCTGGGTCCTGACTACATTCATATTCGTATGTTACAACATTTTACATCGGTTCGAGCCCGTGTAGCCCTCTTAAGCAACCTCTTCAATCTTATTTGGGCACAAAGGAGTTTCTTCCCCAGCTGTGGAAATGCATTGTTTTCTCCCTTCCGCAAACGCGGTACTACAGGACATGATGCCTCCCACTAATCGCCCCAACGCTCTTAGTAGTGCATTTGCAAAGTGGATGGAACGTCTCCGTAAATCGACGTTTAATGTGGTATTTAGAGACACACAACAGTCTCTTCTTCCGCTAGTCAATATGGCTTTCGTAAGGTCGTTCTAACCATAGACCCCTTACAAGCTTGGATAACAGAAAGTACGATAATGCCTTTACGAATATCACACAGTTATTGCCGATTTTTTGACCTTGAGAAGGCCATAATTGACACAACTTGAGTATAATATTTTGCCCAGGCCATTCCATTAAGGCCTCCGAGGCAATCTCCATCCTTCCATATGACTTTTTAACTGACAACATTTCCGGTTCCGAGTCAATAATGTTTCTTTCTCGACTTCTCCAGCCTGAAGGTGTCCATCAGGGATGTGTTTTCGAAACACAACCTTTTTCTCCTTGATAAATGAATTGCTCTGTTCTTCCACCCAATATTTGGTCATCACTCTATGTTGATGACTCGCTATTGCTTGTGCAAGTGCAGGCGCTGACTGTCATCTATTGCAGTTCTCTTCCAGCTTGCGGTCGACCGTGTTTCACTTGGGCCACCACGCATGGGTTTTTAAATTTTCAAGTACCAAAACTCACCAAATTACTTTCACTAGATGCTCTGTTATCGTTCCAATCATCCTTTGTATCTCTATGGCTCCCGTATCCCCGAACGTATACAGTCAGGTTTCTAGGCCTTCTCTTTGACCGCGGTTATCCTGGAAACCTCACATAACCTCTCCTGAAGGCAATAACTTGTCATAAAGCAGCCGCCAAAACCTTCTTAAACCCTTGCTCACTTTTCTGGAGCTGATCGTCGAACTCTGCTTCCCCTACATTCAGCTCCTTGTTTATATCGAACTCGATTATGGTGAAACAGATTTAATTCCGCGGCCATCTCCTGCTACTCTCTCTAGCCTTAACTCTATCGATCACCAAGGATTACAGTTTGTGCCTTGGTGCTTTTTTCGCTCTTCCCTGTTGAGCAGCCTCTATACAGAAGCAATGGGTTTCCATCCTTGGTCTGATCGCCATGATGCCCATGCCTTCGCTACTAAGTACGCTCTCAGAACGATCTACACAAGTCCTTCCATTTATAGAATGGTCACCGATATAGTAGACATTCTTTTATAGTCGTTTCCGCCCCTGTTTGCTCCGTCCCCTTTCTCTTGCGCCTACATTCACTCTTGTCTTCCCTTCAGTTTACCACCTATATGGTTCATGTAGCATCTCAACTTTTCCCTACCCCCCCTGGGAATTTCACGCTGTTTCGGTGTCTGTTCTATCTCACTCCCTTGCTCGAAACTCAACTGCTACGGTGGCTCCCGCTCTCTTTTTCTTGATCACTTCCAATCACATTCTCAAGCCATCGTGCAGGTAGTACCCATATGGCTCAAAATCTTCAGACGGCGTCGTAAACACAGCAGTGTTTCCGAGACAGACGTCGAGCGGGGACCTTACAATCTTCAGCTAGCAATTTTACTGCTGAACTGTATGCCATTCGTGCAGCACTTACTCGTATCCAATCTAATGCCTGTGTCATCAATTGTAGTAGTCCTCCAGACTTCCCTTATGCTCTACTCCTACAGGCTTTAACGAAAATTTGATACTCTCAACCCTAGTTCTCCGTAAGTCCCTCTTTGGCTACGCGAATCTCTACCAAACAAAAGATTTTGTTTTTTGGTGGTCCCCGTGGACATGTCGACGTAATAGGGCTATGAACATGCAGACACTGCTGCGCGTCAGCAGTACATGACCTACCACAATTTCCTATCGAGGTGTTCCATTTCTGAGGACTATTATATTTGCTGCAATACTAACCACCTCGGCACCCGTTGGCCAACAACATTGGTCAACTCTGCTCGATAACACACTTCATTCTATTAAACCGAGCATAGGTTTACTGGCCGTTACTTGTCACAGTGCCGAGGTTGGGAGACCACTCTCTCCCGCCTTCGCATTGTTCACACTCGTCTTACTCATGTACTCATGGAGAGGCACCCTGTTCCTCTCTGGAGCATGTCAAGTTTCCAGTATCGGATTAGCCACATTTTGTAAGACTGCCCTCTCGTATCAACCGAGCACACGCCGAATTTACCTCCAACGTCGTCCTTTCGTTTCTATCTCCCTCTCGTCTACCTATTCCCTTCTTTGCTGATGGACCCTCCTTATCACTGACCTCGCTCATTGACATATTGACAACGACTGATTACTCCACAAACGCTGATGATTCTTTTCTCCACTCCCCTCAGGCCCTTCTAGATTTCAGTCTCCTTGCTGCCCTTTTACCCGTTCACACCTTCCACTGGCCCCGCTGTATCCGTACCTATTACTCATTCCATCTCCCTTTTGCCATCTGATGCCCTCGCTTTCCTTCCTGCCCTGGCAAAAAAAAAGCGCTGTATAGTCCTTGTGGCTTAGCGCATCTTTTTGATTATAATAATAATAAATTTTTAAATCTCGAGAGCACCAAAATTCAAGCTAAACCTGCAAATAATTAGAGCCTACTAGACTTGGAGAATACACTAGACCGTCCATCTTCACTAACAATGATGAGCTGATAAGAAATGTCCACCATATCAAAAACAATATACTCAAGATCACAACATAATTGAGGTTCAGACATGTATGCTGGAGCCCCAGAAGGACGACATAGTAGACTAGCCATGAGGGAGCTTCACACAAATCAACTTCAATAACAAAACTATAAAGTGGACCAAGTAAACCAAGTCCTAACCGATATAAGCTGGGAAGATATACTAAGTCAACACAGACCCCAACGATGCCTAAGAACAGATTAACTTGGTGGCACTCGATGTATGCACAAGTTTATTCCTCAACAAACAAGAGGAGGGATTAGATGTAAAAATATGACAGGGCCTCCACCTTTTACAGGCACGGAAAAGAATAACAAGCGGCTAAAACAGGTCAACATATCTGAATGCGTAGGGAGACACTGGGGTCAGAGAAATAGCAAGCATCGAACTCAAGCTAAAGGAATCTTATAAGGAGTCAGGAAATCGTGGGAAGAACTAAAGCCATAAATGAAATCGAAAGAAACCTGAAGTATTTCTTCACCTATGCCAAATCAAAGTCGAGAACAACATCCAGTATTGGGCCCCTACTTAAACTAGCCTTTATCCCATCCTATGGAGAGGGAGCATGAACACGGGGGTCGTCCCACAGTTTACTAAAAACAACAGACATACCCACTCCAAAAAGGGGGCAGTACAGCAAACAGCAAAAGAACTTCACAAAGGAATACAATACCGACAGGCTTGTTAGGTAAGACACATATGCAACAGTTAAGACAACTTTATTCCCAAAACGGTTCGCCTACACAGTAGGGCGTTCTTCAGTCGAATACAGAAGTAGGCAGGAACAGTAGAGCTGTGAAGACGATGTAATCCAGTCGCATCACCCTTAAAGTCGTAAATTTGAGGTTGTCCAGTCCCTCGGCCTGGAGAAGTTCAGTTTCCATAGTCAGAACTATCTGAAATCAAGCGACAGTGCGGAGACTTAAATACTGTCGGAAGGAGAGGTTGCAGGATAGTGTAGTAGTAGTAGTAGTAGTAGAAGTAGTGAGGAGGCAACTGAGAGTCATGTCCCACTCAGATCAACCCCTTCTCAATTGAAAGCTGTCCAAGGTGTTTCTGTACCAGATGCCACTGTTGCAGTGGTCTGACAAGATGAACATCAAAATGTATACAATACCGACAGGTTGTTAGTAAAACGCATATGCAACAGTTAGAGAAACTTTAATTCCGGGAAACGTTTTCGCCTACACAGTAGCTTCTTCCAGTCGAATACAGAAAGGTAGGCAGGAACAGTAAGTATGGGTGAAGTATAACGATTTATTCAGATCCATCAACCTTAAAGTCGTAAATTTGAGGTTGTCAGTCCCTCGGCCTGGAGAAGTTCAGTTCATAGTCACGAACTATCTAAGAGCAAGAGCGACAGTGCGGAGACTTAATACTGTCGGAAGAGAGGTGCAGGTAGTAGTATAGTAGTAGTAGTAGTAGTAGTGAGAGGCAACTGGAGAGTCCATGTCCCCTCTCAGATCCAACCCTTCTCACTTGAAAAAGCTTGTCCAAGGTGTTTCCCTTTCTGTACCAAAGATGCAACTGTTGCAGTGTCTCAAGATGAACATCAAAATGGTATACAATACCGACAGGTTTTTAGGTAAGAACACAAATGCAACCAGGTAGACAACATTATTCCGAAACGTTACGCCACAAAGTAGGCTTCTTCAGTCGAATACAGAAAGTAGCAGAACAGTAGAGATGTGAAGACGATTTAATCCAGTCCATCACCCATAAGCGTAGATTTTGAGGTTGTCAGTCCCTCGGCCTGGAGAAGTTCAGTTCATATCAGGAACTATCTGAAGATCAGCGACAGTCCTGGAGACTTAATACTGTAGGAAAGGAGAGGTGCAGGGTAGTAGTAGTAGTAGTAGTATATTAGTAGTAAGTAGTGAGAGGCAACTGAGAGGTCTTGTCCCTCTCAGATCCAACCCTTCTCAATACTACTACTACTACTACTACAACTACCCTGTCACCTCTCCTTCCGACAGTAATTAAGTCTCCGCCTGTCGCTTGATCTTCCAGATAGTACCGACTATGGAACTGACTTCTCCAGGCCGAGGGACTACAACCTCAAATTCTACGACTTTAAGGGTGATGACTGATTACAATCGTCTTCACATCTCTACTGTTCCAGCCTACTTTCTGTATTCGTCTGAAGAAGCCTACTGTGTAGGGAAACGTTACGGAATAATTGTCTAACTGTTGCATATGTGTCTACCTAACAACCTGTCCGGATTGTATACCCATTTGATGTTCATCTTGTCAGACACTGCTACACGTGGCAGTCTTGGTACAGAAAACACCTTGGACAAGCTTTTTCAAGTGAGAAGGTTGGATCTGAGAGGGACATGACCTCTCAGTTGCCTCTCACTACTACTACTACTACTACTACTACTACTGACTGACCCTGCAACCTCTCCTTCCGACAGTATTTAAGTCTCCGGCACTGTCGCTTTATCTTCAGATATTTCCTGACTATGGAACTGAACTTCTCCAGGCCGAGGGACTGACAACCTCAAATCCATACGACTTTAAAGGGGGGGTTGATGGACTGATTACATCGTCTTCACATCTCTACTGTTCCTGCCTACTTTCTGTATTCGACCGAAAGAAGCCTACTGTGTAAGGCGAAACGTTTCGGAAAAAGTTGTCTTACGTTTCAATGTGTCTTACCTAACAACCTGTCGGTATTGTATACCAAAAAATTTTTGATGTTCATCTTGTCAGACACTGCAACACGTGCATCTGGTACAGAAAACACCTTGGACAAGCTTCAAGTGAGAAAGGGTTAGGATCTGAGAGGGAACATGACCTCTCAGTTTGCCTCTCACTACTCCTACTACTACTACTACTAACTACTACTACCCTGCACCATCATCCTCCCGACAGTATTTAAGTCTCACACACGCGCTTGATCTTCAGATAGTTCCTGACTATGGAACTGAACTTCCCAGGCCGAGGGACTGACAACCTCCAATTCTACGGAACTTAAGGGTGATGGACTGATTACATCGTCTTCACATTCTACTGTTTCCTGCCTACTTTCTGTATTCGACTGAAGAACCTACTGTGTAGGCGAAACTTTTCGGAATAAAGTTAGTCTAACTGTTGCATATGTGTCTTACTAACAACCTGTCGGTATGGTATACCATCTTTGATGTTTCATTCTTGTCAGACACAGCAACAACACGTGGCAAATCTTGGGTAACAGAAAACGACCTTGACAAGCTTTTCAGTGATAAGGGTTGGATCTGAGAGGGACATGACCCTCTCAGTTGGGGTGGCCTGCCTCTCACACTACTACTACTACTACTACTAACTACTACTACCCTGCACCTCTCCTTCAGACAGTATTTAAGTCTCACCACTGTCGCTTGATCTTCAGATAGTTCGTGACTATGGAACGAACTCTCCAGCGGGGACTGACAAACCTCAAATTCTACGACTTTAAGGGTGATGGCACTGATACATGCGTCTTCACATCTCTACTGTTCCTGCCTAGCTTTCTGTATTCGACTGAAGAAGCCTACTGTGTGGCCGAAACGTTCGAATAAAGTTTCTAACTTTGCATATTTCTACCTAACAGCAAAAGAACTACAGACCAATAGCACTCACATCCCTTAATAAAAATCTTTAAAGGTCCTAAGAAGCAGATCACCACCCATCTAGAAACCGTCATCCAGTTTACACAACCCAGGGCAACATGGTTTAGAACAGGTGCTCCTGTCCTGTCTCAACTTGGATTCACCAACTACGACAGAGGTCCTAAATGCACTAAAGACAAAAAGAATGCAAATGTAATATATACAGACTTTTGCAAAAGCCTTCGACAAGTGTGACCATGCGTAATAGCGACAAAAATGCGTGCTAACGGAATAACAGTGAAAGTCGTCGATGGATCTATAATTTTCCTCATAACAGAACACAGAGAGTAGTCCGTCAACCAGAGTAAAGTTCCGGGCAGCTTACGTGCAAGCACTGTTCCACAAGCACAGTAATGCGCTCGGCCATCTTGTTCCTCTATCACTTATCCGAGCAAAGACAAGATGTCCAGCCGCAGCACCATGTCTTGCCTTGCAACGACACCCGAATCTGCAGACACGTGGTCTTCCATTGCAGACACTGCAAAGCTCTAAGCGGACATCACCAAATCTTCCAGTTGCTGCAGAAAACAATATGAAGTTTCAACGATGAGAAATTTCAATTACTCAGATATGGTAAACAATGAGGAAATTTAAATCTTCATCAAGTACAAAACAAATTCTGGCCACAAATAAGCGAAACAACACCAACGTCCAAAGACCTGGGAGTGGATCATGTCGGAGGATCTCACCTCACGGACCATCAACATGCATCAATCGCATCTGCTAGAGAATATGACGAGGATGGATAATGAGAACCTTCAAAACTATGGATGCCACGCCCATGATGACACTCGGTCAGGTCACTATGTTTTCTATCTAGGCTGGAATATTGCTGCACTCAAACAGCACCTTCAAGGCAGGTGCAATTGCCGATCGTAAAAATGACAGAGGAACTTTCATCACGTCGCGCATTACCGGAGAGAAAAACACCATCCAGTTATTGGGAGCGCTTGAGGTTTCCTACACCTGTATTTCCTGGAACGCAGGAGGGAGAGATACATGAAAATAACGACTGGAAATTCCTAGGGGACTATTACCGAACTTGCAACCACGAAAATACGGTCACTACTACGAAAGCAAAAGGACTTGTTGGCCAGACCGATGCACGGGAAAACCATTCCCCCCCCAAATGGAACAACAGGGTGTCCAGCTAGCACGTTAAGAGAACGTAATAATAACAATAAGTGGCAGGGGGCCCGAGACTGTTTAAACTGCCTCCCAGCACACATAAGGTGGGATTACCAAAAGACCCCTGGCAGTCTTCAAGACTGGCAACTGGCACAATGCACCTTAAAGCGTTCCGGATCAGTGCCCGGGCTGTGGCTCGTGCGTGGTTTTGCGTGCCACCAGCAGCAACACCTGGTTGATCAGGCTCGTGATCCAGCAGGAGGCTGGTCACAGACACGGCCGCGGGGGGCTTGACCCCCGGAAAACCCTCCTCTCCAGTAAACTCTCAGGTTAAACAAGATGGGTCCCGACACAGATGACAGCCAAAAATGAGTGAGCCTACTCAAGTCCCAATATGACTCAGTTTTTTAGGCGAAGAAGCCGCTAACCAGACTGAGAGGTCGAAGATCAAAAACGAATTTTTATGAAGAGCAACAAAATTTGGTTAACACAAGCCTATCCGATTTTATGCTGACAGCCAATGCCTTCGAACAGGCAATAAATGACATGCCCATGCACTCTGCCCAGGCCAGCCTCATGGAAACTTGGTGTGATCATCACTGAAACTGCAAGAAGCCCCCAATCACACGCCGTTTTCCAACCTAAGGAGATGAGCATGGACACGGGGGTCATCCCACAGTTACAAAAAAGATCACACATAGCCCCCACACCACAAAGGGGGCAGTAAAAGCAACAGCAAAAGAACTACAGACCGATAGCACTAACATCCCTATCATAAAAAATTCTTTGAAAGGGTCCTAAGAAAGCAAGAGCACCACCCATCTAGAAACCAGTCAGCTACACAACCCGGGCAACATGGGATTAGAACAGGTCGCTCCTGTCTGTCCTCAAAATTGGGATCACTACGACAAGTCCTAAATGCACTAGAAGATAAAAAGAATGCAGATGTAATATATAACAGACTTTGCAAAAGCATTCGACACGTGTGACCATGGGCGAATACGCCACAAAAAGCGTTTCTAAAGGGATAAACAGGAACAGTCGGTGGTCGATGGATCTAAATTTCCCAATAACTGAATCACAAAGTAGTCTTCCAACAGGAGTAAAGTCCGAGCAGCTACGGTGAAAATCTCTGTTTCCACAAGGGCACAGTACTCCTCGCTCCCATCTTGTCCTCATCCTCATATGACCGACATAGACAAGGATGTCAGCCACAGCACCGTTTTCCTTTGCAGACGACACCCAAATCTGGCATGACAGTGTCTACCATTGCAGACTACTGCAAAGCTCCCAAGCGGACATCAACCAAATCTTTCAGTGGCTGCAGAAAACAATATGAAGTTCACGATGAAAATTATCAATTACTCAGATATGGTAAACATGAGGAAATTAATCTTCATCAGAGTACAAAACAATTTCTGTGCCACAAAATGAGCGAAACACCAACGTCAAAGACCTGGGAGTGATCAAGTCGGAGGATCTCACCCTCAAGGACCATAACCAATACCCCCGGCGCGGGATTGAACCCGCGGTCATAGAGCCACAAACTACAGCCCTCGCGTAGCAACTAGACCAGCTAGCCCACAATAAGAATTCAACCAACTAGGTATATTTCTCACCATAGGGAAGGTTAGCACAGGCACCACTGTGAGCACAAATGCAAGTTTTTACAGACGAATCTCCAGGTAGCGGGCGTTTTGAGACTCCTATGACCGCGGTTCAATCCCGGCCAGGGGTATGGTTTTTGTTTGCATAATCGTGTCATTACGATTTCTGAGTCATGTTGACGCAGTAAAGGGACTTGAGCAAGAGTTCGTCACGGCCACGCTAGCTGGGATTCGTCTGTAAAAACTTGCATTTTGGTCACAGTGGTGCCTTGCCCCCTAAAAACCTCCTATGGTGGTAGAAATATACCTAGTTGGATGAATCTTATTGTGGCTAGCTGGTCTAGTGGCTAACGCGACCCGCTGGAGTTTAGAGACTCTATGAACGCGGGGTTCAAAATTCCCGGCCGGGGGTATGGTTTTGTTTGTGCAATCGTGTCATTACGATTTCTTGAATCAAGGACCATAACATTGGTAATCAATTGCATCTGCTAGAAAAATACAGGATGGGATAATGAGAACCTACAAAACTAGGGAGGCCAAGCCCATGGGATGATACTCTTCAGGTCACTTGATCTATCTAGGCTGGGAATATTGCTTGCACACTTGACAGCACCTTTCAAAGGCAGGTGAAATTGCAGACCTAGAAAAAAGTACAGAGAACCTTCACACGTGCAAAACGGAGAAAAAACACCTGAATTACTGGGAGCGCTTGAGATTCCTGAAAACCTGTATTCCCGGAACGCAGGGGCGGGAGAGATACATGATTATATACAACATGGAAAATCCCTGCGGGGCCTAGTACCGAACTGCACAACGAAAATCCTCACGTACGGAAGCAAAAGATTGCAGACGATGTAACATCCCCCCAATGAAAAGCAGGGGTGTCACTAGCATGTTTAAGGAGGACCATACAATAAGTGTCAGGGGCCCGAGACTGTCAGCTGCCTCCCTGCCTACATAAGGGGGGATGTACCAACAGACCCCTGGACAGTTCTTCCAAGCTGGCACTGACAACACCTAAAATAAATCGGTTCCTGATCCGAGCCGCTGTGCTGTTACGTTGGTTTGCGTGCAGCCACCAGCAACACCCTGGTTGATCAGGCTCTGATCCACCAGGAGGCCTGGTCACAGACCTTGCCGCAGGGGCGTTGACCCCTGGAACTCTCTCCAGGTAAACTCCAGGTAATACCTCGCTGCATTACACTGCAGCCCGTATCCACTTGAATAAGTGGTTTACAATATGTTTCTTGCATAACTCTCCACTCTCCATCACGAGCATTTTCTATGCCAGAATTTTTGCCTTTCTAGTTTCATACCACCACCACTTCTGTTACTTGGTGATTTTAACGCCCACCATTTCCTCTGGGGGGGGTCTCATTGTGACTCGCATAGCATCCAGTTGGAGGCTTTTCTCGCCTCTCGCCCCCTCCATGTTTTAAATATGGTTACTCCCACCCATTTTGATCCTCGTACCATTCTCTTCTCCCGCATCGAATCTATCAATTCTGCTCTTCCCCACTGCCCTATTAGACTTCACCTTGGGTCTGTTCTACGGACTTACATGCAGTGATCAGTTTCCAATTCATCCTTACTTCCCTTCATAATCACCACCTTTCCGTAGGCCCCTCGCTGGCCAATTTGATATCGGCAATCGGGGACCTTTACTCGCAACTCACTAGCTTTTAGTGAGGTTCCTTCTTCATCCTCCATTGATGAGCTCCTACACCTCTTCTCAACGTCAGTTTATACCGCAGCTTCTCATTCTATTCCCCAAATCTCAGGCAGGCATTCTCAGAAGTGCGTCCCTTGGTGGTCTCCTGCTTGTGCTCGTGCAGTACGTTTGAAACGCACTGCATAGGGCAGGTACCAATACAATAGAACCAATGAGAGACTTCTTGATTTTAAGCAGAAGTGTGCGATCGCTCGCCGTGTCATCCATGATGCTAAACGCACTTGCTAGCAAGACTATGTTTCCACCATCACCTCTGCTTCCTCTATGAGTACAGTCTGGAAAAAAGTGAGGAAATTGAATGGTGAATACTCTCCTGACCCGGCTCCTGTCATCACTCTATATTGATGACTTCGCTATTGCTTTTGCAGGCGCTGACTGTCATCTCATTGCAGTTTCTCTCCAGCATGCAGCCGACTGTGTTTCCACTTGGGCCACCATGCATGGGTTTAAATTTTCCAGTACCAAAACTCACCAAATTACTTTCACTAGACGCTCTGTCATCTCTGATCATCCTTTGTATCTCTATGGCTCCCGTATCCCCGAACGTGATACAGTCAGGTTTCTAGGCCTTCTCTTTGACTGGAGGTTATCCTGGAAACCTCACATTACCTCTCTAAAGGCAACTTGTCCCAGCCGGCTAAACCTTCTTAAAACCCTTGCTCATCTTTCCTGGGGAGCTGATCGTCGAACTCTGCTTTGCCTACATTCAGCCCTCGTTTTATCGAAACTCGATTATGGTGACCAGATCTATTCAGCGGCCTCCTGCTACTCTCTCTAACCTTAACCCCATCCATCACCAAGGATTACGTTGATGCCTTGGTGCTTTTCGCTCTTCGCCTGTTGAGAGCCTCTATGCAGAAGCGAATGTTCCATCCTTGTCTGTTCGCTGTAATGCCCATTGCCTTCGCTACTATGTACGCTCTCACGATCTCCACAATCCTTCCATTTATAGAATGGTCACCGATATTAGTAGACATTCTTTATTTGTTCGCCGCCCCTGTTTGCTCCGTTCTTTTTCTCTTCGCCTACATTCGCTCTTGTCTTCCCTTCAGTTACCACCTTTATATGTTCATGTAGCATCTCACTTTCCCCTACCCCCCTGGGAAGTTGCAGCTGTTCGGGTCTGTTCTTTCTCACTCCCTTGCTCGAAAGCCCAACTGCCTATGGTGGCTTACCACTCTCTTTTTCTTGATCACTTCCACTCTCATTCTCATGCCATCGCTGTGTACAGAGATGGCTCTAAGTCTTTAGATGGTGTCGGATTCGCAGCACTGTTTCCGGACAGCGTCGTGCGGGGGCATTTACTATCTTCGGCTAGCATTTTTACTGCTGAATTGTATGCCATTCTTGCAGCTCTTATTCGTATTGCATCTATGCCTGTGTCATCATTTGTTGTAGTCTCAGACTCCTTTAGTGCTCTACAGGCTACACAAAAATTTGATGCATCTCACCCCCTAGTTCTCTGTATCCAACTTTGGCTATGCCGTATCTCTACCAAGCATAAAGTTGTTTTTGTTGGGTCCCTGGTCATGTCGACGTACAGGGCAATGAACAGGCAGACACTGCTGCGTGGTCAGCAGTACATGACCTACCAATTTCCTATAGAGGTGTTCCATTTCTGGACTGTTTTGTTGCAATAGCTGCCCACCTTCACACCCATTGGCAACAATGTTGGTCAACTCTGCTTGGTAAGGTACTTCATTCTATTAAACCGAGCATAGGTTACTGGCCGTCTTCTTGTCATCAGTGCCGATGTTGGGAGACCACTCTCTCCCGCCTTCGCATTGGCCACACTCATCTTACTCATGGGTATCTCATGGAGAGGCACCCTGTTCCTCTCTGTGAGCAGTGTCAAGTTCCCGTATCGATTAGCCACATTCTGTTAGACTGCCCTCTCTATCAACTAACACGCAGAATTTACCTCCGTCATTGTCTCCGCTCTTCTACTCTCTCTTTACCTTCCCTTCTTGCTGATGGACCCTCCTTTAATCCTGACTCTCTCGTTGACTTCTTTACAACGACTTTGACCTTGAGAAGGCATATGACACAACTTGGAGGTATAATATTTTAGCCCAAGCCCACTCCTTAGGCCTTCGAGGCAATCTACCATCCTTCCTTAAGAACTTTTTAACTGACAGGCATTTCTGTGTTCGGGTTAATAATGTGCTCTCCCCGGACTTTATCCAAGCTGAAGGTGTCCCCCAGGGATGTGTTCTGAGCACAACACTTTTTCTCCTTGCTATTAATGATTTGGCCTCTAGTCTTCCATCAAATATTTGGTCATCACTCTATGTTGATGACTTCGCTATTGCCTGTGCAGGCACTGACTGTCACCTCATTACAGTTTCTCTCCAACATGCAGTCGACCGTGTTTCCAATTGGGCCACCACATGTGGGTTTAAATTTTCCAGCACTAAAACCCACCAAATTACTTTCACTAGACGCTCTGTCATCTCCGATCATCCTTTGTACCTCTATGGCTCCCGTATCCCTGAAGTTTCTGGGCCTCCTCTTTGATCGTAGGTTATCCTGGAAACCTCACATTACCTCTCTGAAGGCAACTTGTCACAGCCGGCTGAACCTTCTTAAAACCCCTGCTCATCTTTCATGGGGAGCTGATCGTCGAACCCTCCTTCGCCTACATTCCACCCTTATTTTATCGAAACTTGATTATGGTGACCAGATCTATTCAGCGGCATCTCCTGCTACTCTCTCTAGCCTTAACCCCATTCATCACCAAGGATTACGTTTATGCCTTGGTGCTTTTCGCTCTTCCCCTGTCGAGAGCCTCTATGCAGAAGCGAACATTCCATCCTTATCCGATCGCCGTGATGCCCATTGCTGCGCTACTATGTACGATCTCATGATCTCCGCAATCCTTCCATTTATAGAATGGTCACTGATGTTAGTAGACATTCTTTATTTGTTCGCCACCCCTGTTTACTCCGTCCCTTCTCTCTTTGCCTTCATTCGCTCTTGTCTTCTCTTCAACTACCACCTTTCTATGTACATGTAGCATCTCACTTTTTCCCTACCCCCCCTGGGAAGTTCCAGCTGTTCGAGTCTGTTCTTTCTCCCTCCCTTGCTCAAAAGCCCAACTGTCTACGGTCGCTTCCCGCTCTCTTTTTCTGGACCACTTTCACTCTCATTCTCATGCCATTGCTGTGTACACAGATGGCTCTAAGTCTTCTGACGGCGTAGGATTCGCAGCAGTGTTTCCGGACAGCGTTGTACAAGGGCATTTACTATCTTCGGCTAGTATTTTTACTACTGAATTATATGCCATCCTTACAGCACTTATCCGTATTGCATCTATGCCTGTGTCATCATTTGTGGTTGTCTCAGACTCCCTTAGTGCTTTACAGGCTATACAAAAATTTGATACATCTCACCCCTTAGTCCTCCGTATCCAACTTTGGCTACGCTGTATCTTTACCAAGCATAAAGATATTGTTTTTTGTTGGGTCCCTGGTCATGTTGACGTACAGGGCAATGAACAGGCAGACACTGCTGCGCGGTCAGCAGTACATGACCTACCAGTTTCTTATAGAGGTATTCCATTTACGGACTATTTTGCTGCAATATCTTCCCACCTTCACAACCCGTTGGCAACAACGTTGGTCTACTATGCTCGGCAACAAACTTCAATCTATTAAAACCGAGTATAGGTTTACTGGCCGTCTTCTTATCACCATGTCGAGGTTGGGAGACTTCTCTCTCCCGTCTTCGCATTGGCCATACTCGTCTTACTCATGGATATCTCATGGAGAGGTGTCTTGCTCCTCTCTGTGAGAATTGCCAAGCTCCATTATCAGTCAGCCACATTCTGTTGGACTGCCCACTTTATCAACGAGCACGCAGAATTTACCTCTGCGTCGTCTTCCTCCGCTGCTCTCTCTTTACCTTCCCTTCTCGCTGATGGACCAACCTTTCATCCAGACTCTCTCATTGACTTTTTGACAACAACTGACTTACTTCACAAATTCTGATACCTTCAGCCCTTTCTACTTCAATCTCTTGCTACCCTCTACCCCCGTACTATCCCCTGCCCCGCTGTTTTCTGTAACCTACTGATCATCCCTCCTCCCTTCTACCATCCAATACCCTCGCTTCCTTCCCTACCCTGCAGCGCTGTATAGCCCTTGTGGCTTAGCGCTTCTTGTTGATTATAATAATAATTTACAACGACTGATTTACTGCACAAACTCTGATGATGATACCTTTCGCACTCCCCTCAGCCCTTTGTAGCTCAGTCTCTTGCTGCCCTTTACCCTTTCACCATCCACTGCCCTGCTGTTCTCCGTAACCTATTACTGATCCATCTCCCTTTTGCCACCTGATACCCTTGCTTCCTTCCTGCCCTGCAGCACTGTATAGCCCTTGTGGCTTAGCACTTCTTTTTTATTATATAATATAATTACAAAGTCACACTAACCAGAAAAAAAAGGAGCAGGACGGCTATATATAGGCAGGAAGAGGTGGTGGTGGCAGTAGTAGTAGTAGTAGAAGAGGTAGTGGTAGTGGTATTGGGGAACTAGCCATCCTATTGACTGGTCTTCTGCTAAAACTGCGTTCCCTATTTCCAACTCGAACAGACGCCGTCTAGTTGAATCCTCTCTAATACACAACTTTCATTGTATGAATCTTAGCCCTGGCTTCGTCTCTGTAGATGCCTTCCTCTCCCACTACATTGTAAAATGCTCCAAACTTCAGAACACCCGTGACTTAACCTGACTCCTCATTTTTTCTTTTTTTTTTTCCTTTTTCTTTTTCTTCTTCCCCTTTCATCTTTCCTTTTTCTCCTCTGGGTTGTCTTTCTTTTGTCTCATGTTTCTATTCCTTCTTTATTTATTTCACCACTTCCCCTTTCACCCACCTCTGTGTGCTTGCTCTCCCTCTGTGAGCACCTAGCTCCCTTGCAGTGCTCCCCTTCCTTTGTATTTGATTGGCTCATCCTCCTTTTTCCCACTACTACCACTACCTCTTCTACTACTACTACTACTTCTACTACTACTACTACTACTACTACTACTACTACTACTACTACTATTACTACTACTATTACTACTACTACTACTACTACCACCACCGCCTCTTCCTGCCTATATATAGCCGTCCTGCTCTATTTTCTGGTTTGTGTGACTTTGTAAATGGTCCAAGTATTACGTTGGCTTGTCCCTTATTACTTTGATAGTAAGGTTCTCACTACATGTTCTAGTGTGGGGTAGTTTTTTGCTTAATGGCCTTATCAGTCTAGGGGTAATACATCATGGCTGATCATCTTGAGTGTCTCTGATATCCTTTCACCAGCCCTCTTCACAGGTTATGTAAACTACTACTATAAAAATATAACTGTATTCTCAATAGATATGTACAGAATATACAATTACAGCCTCGCATTTTCAAAACAAAGATCTACACACTCCATAGCTATTCTCCACATTGTGTATTCAACAACTTTTGTCCTTCTCTTCTTGACATAACTCTGGGCTAACCAGTGTTTTGACACACTTTAGTCACCCTGGGTATGGTGGCCACAACTTAAGTTAAAAAAAACTCACCCCTGGAGCACACATAATGCCCCAAAAAGATAGAAGAAGGACCCAGAGATCCTGCCAGGTTGAAGGTCAGCCACAGAGAGAGAGAGAGAGAGGGAGAGAGAGAGAGCCTAGCTAAGCTCCTCCCACCAAAACAAAAGACTGTTGCCAAGCACAATTCTCAGTTACCACAATTCTACCACCCCTTAATTTTACTTTTACAAAAAGAAATACAACTTTATAAACTACTTATTTAAATTGTGTGTTTGTGTGTCTATAGTATAACCTATTATATTGAGAAAAAAGGCTTGACCCAGCTGCCTCTCAGTCATAAGGTTGATCAGCCCTTATGACATTTAGAACTGAGTCCCCATCAATTCAATATAATTAGGTATTCCAGAGTAACTGTTACTTATAAATACATGTTGGGTCCTATAGCCCCATAACACCCCACCTCCAGACGAAGTCTCACAAAAGCTAGCCGTGTCCCTCAGGATACGGCTAGTAAAAAGTATATTGCTTAAGTCTGAAGGCGGTAACAAGACTACTAGAAATGCTACATATTTCCCAGCACCATAACTACTCTTCACTTTACTGTTATTTACAACAGATTGCAGAATTTTTTAGAAAAGCATTTTAACCATACCCATATACTCAAGGGTGTAACTATTTACAATTTTAGTGGCTTTTAAAAAATACACATTACAATGCAAAATTGCACACAATGCCCACTGTGAAAGCCCGCACCAACAGGCCTGTGCCTCTGCTACGGTAATCCAGCAAGCAACTGGTACTCCAGGGTGGCATCTTCCTGATCAGGAGACGAGAGTAGAGCCAAACCCAGAGCAGTCAGGTGTACACCAGGCAGGAAACTTCACAAAACATGTCAAGGTGTCTCTCACTTGGTGGCCGAACCAAACAGTGAGACTTCCAGTCAACACTCACGATCCTTAACATGGTCAGGCACTCAAGCCCATCTTCCGAGGTCCCACTCCACACAGATCCTCCAAACTTATGAAGAGGAGGCTGACATAGAACATGGAGGGGTCCAAGGGACCACAAAGGCAAATCGTCGGGCCGTTTTGTATATAGAGCACACCAAGACACAACATCACATACCTTCCTGAACGTCTCATGTTACCGAAGGTTGTCAACCACTGCCTCAACTCACATTTACGTACACCCTGACCCTCGTCACACTTTTGGCTCCGACTCGACTCCTTCACAGTCAGATGGCTGGTAGAGAGTACTCAGGCTCGCCGAGAGTTCACCACTGCAAAAACAACAAGGTCAGCACATGACAAACACTATGTACAAAGTACGCACCATGCATCTACATGAAACATCTAGAGAGAGCATCAGCAACCACATTCTCTGAGCCTTTTATATATTTAATTCCAAATTAAAAATGCGGTAGGAACAAAGCCCATCTTAAGAGTCTTTGATTGTGGTTTTCATTCTTTGCAAAAACCTCAGGTAACTCCAGGTAATGGTCACCTATACACTATTACAAGATGTGGGGGGACGCACTGATATAATTTCAAATTTCTGCACAGCCAAACACCAAAGGCGAAAGGCCTCTTTCTCTACAGTTGCATAAACCACGTTTGATGCTTTTTTAATTTGGCTGAATGGTAACAAACTGGTGAAGGCTTATCTCTCTCATCACTGCAACAACACTGCACCTACCCCTACATCACTAAACATCCACTTGTGAGAAGAAGGGGATTTCAACTCAGGACTTTCAAGATAGGAGCATTTCCTAATAACCTTTTAACATTTTCAAAGCCCTGTCACACTTTGCGGTCCCAGTTGAATTGACTTAGGGACTGGTCAAAGTTTTTGTCAGTGGTGCCGTTACTGGGAGAGGTTAGGGCAGACTCGTCTGTAATAAACCCACCATGCCACTTAGGAGGAAAAACAAACCTGTAAACCTCATCTATGAAAAACGCACTTCCACTGAGACCACCCTTGGTAAATCTTCTACTAGAAACATGAACTGTTATTACCCCATTACCAGCCCATATAGTTCAAAGAATGTTTTGAGTTATTTTAGCAGTCAAATAACTCTCCCGGTCAGCTCCCATGTTACGTTGGTTTGTCCCTTATTTACTTTGATTGTAATGTAAGGTTCTCACTACAGGTTCTAGTTGTGGCGGTCGCTTTTTACTTAATGCATTATCTGTCTAGGGGTAATACTTTTACATCATGGCTTGATCATCTGGAGTGTCTGATCTTCTCTCACAGCCTCTTCACGGTTATGTCAATCTAATACTCTAATAATATAACTGGTTTCTCAATAGATATGTTAGGAATATACAATTACAGCCTCCACTTTTAAAACAAAGATCTACACACTCCATAGCTGTTCTCCCCACATGGTGTTCTTATTAACTTCTGTCCTTTCTCTTCTTGACCATAAACTCTGGGCTGGTAAACCAGTGGTTTTGACACACTTTAGTCACTGGGTATCTGGTTGCCACAACTTAAAATTATATAAAAATCACCCCTGGAGCACACATACTGCCCAAAAGATAGAAGAGGACCCAAACATCTGCCAGGTTTGAAGGTCAGCCACAGAGAGTGAGCTCAGTGAGAGGGAGGAGAGAGAAAGACTAGCTAAGCTCCTCCCACAAAAAACAAAAAGACAATTCTCCAGTTACCAAGCACAATTCTCCAGTTACCAATTTTCTACCCACTTAATTTTACTTTTACAAAAGAAATAACATCTTTTTTAAACTACTTATTAAATTGTGTGTGTGTCTTCAGTTAAACTATTATATGAGGAAGGAAAAAAGGCTTGACCAGCTGCCTCTCAGTCATAAGGTTGATCAGTCCTTCTGGACATTTAGAACTGAGTCCCCTCAATCAATATAATTAAGGTTATTCCAGAGTAACTGTTCACTTATAAATTACATGTTGGGTCTATAGCCCCGATAAACATGTTGAAAAATCATCGAAAAAAAAAAATACATTTTTCTGCAAATTTGAACGATTCAAGGCTTTTTGAAGCATTTCTTATGTAAAACTTGATTTTTTTAGAACTAAAACTATGTATATACAAAGTACTCACCAAAATAGCATTGTTTCGCTGACTTTTATCATATAAAGTCTATTGCAGGAAGAATTTGATTTAAAAGGTTTAAAAAAAAAAACTGTGATTTTTAGCAAAAAATAAGTTTTGTCTGCAAACCATTCCAGACGTTCTAAATCGATCGAAAATATGCAATAAACATCATTTTAGCAGATTTTCTGAGTTTTTCAATGTTTCAAGTTTATTTTTTGAAAATATGTGAAATATTCAAATTAATATTAATTTATTTGAATTTTTATAGGGAATTTGAAAAATTTAAAAACATATCGAAAATGTTGGAAAAATCACGAAAATCTTAAATTTTTGGCAATTTCGAAAAGATTCAAAGTTTTTTCCAAAGCTTTTTATAAAAACTTAATTTTTTTGAATTAAACTATGTATTTACTAAAATATTCCCGAAAAAAAAATCACTATAATTTTGCTTACTTTTAGCAAAAAATCAGTGCTGCAGAAGTTCTGATTTTAAAAGCTTGAAAAATCTATGAATTTAAATAAAAAATGTGCTCATCAGACAAACTTCAAAACGCTCTAAATCCATCGAAATATGCAAACAAAATATAATTTTAGCACTTTGTTTAATTTTTTGTAATATTTCAAGGCTTTTTTTTTTTTAAATATATGAAAATTTCATATTAATGCTGATTTTTAACGATTTTTATTTATATTTTTTAAAAATGAGTTAAATGTATACAAAAGTTGAACAATTATCGATTAAATGATACAAGGCTTTTTCCAAGAATTTTTTTTGAGAAACTTCAATTTAGTTAAATTTTTGTTTGACAGACAACTTCAAAAAAATCTGATAATTTTGCTTTTAGCATAAAACTACATGTGAACAGAATTCTTAATTTAAAAGTGCGAAAAGCATTGAAAACGCCCTAAACCGTCGAAATATGCAACAAAATATCATTTTAGCACATTTTAGAAAATGTATGAAACATTCAAAATTAATATAGATTTTTATGGTTTCTATTGGGAATTTTTAAAAAATGTGCAAAATATATGTTAATGTTGGAAAATCATTGAAAATCATATTTTTCGGCATATTTCAACGATTCAAATCTTTTTGAACCATATCTTGATAAATTTCAATTGTTTGAATTAAAATATGTATTTACGAAGTGGTTCAAAAAAGTGGCATGATTTTGCTTACTTTTAGCATAAAATTCAATTGCAGCATTAATTCTGATGATAAAGCTTTAAAATCTATGAATTACAGATAAAAATAAAGTGCTACGTCGGCACCACTATCATGGGTTTTAATCCAAACTCCTCCGACATTAACTTTGTTATGACGAAACCATTAAATCATGTTTAAAGTGATTCAGTTCAACGTACGTTCTTACTTCACAATTAGACACCTACTGGCCGAGCTCCTTGAAGCAGAGAGACCAGATATTGTTTTGCTAAACAGTACCTGCCTCAAAGCCCCTCAACGTATCCGCCATTATGGTTATACTGTACTACAGTCCCCCTATGATCCCCACGATGGGGTTGCCATCCTTGTCAAATCCAACATAAAACACGAATCCCTCCCAATCCCTTTTATTCACCAACACTGTCTTGCAGTCAGAATACACACCCACCTTGGCCCCTTTATCTTTTTCACCACCTATGCTCGCCCAAACACTATTCTCAACATACACAACCTTTCCTTAGTCTTCAACTACACCAACACACCAACATACCTACTAGCTGACATGAATGCCAAACACACCGCCTTTCATCACACCAGTAACAACCAACTTGGCCACCAATTACTCAACTTCACTAACCATAAACACCTAATTCATCTCGGCCCAGACTTCAATACCTTCTTCAATCACACGGGCCAAGGCAAACCAGACATCATTCTGGCAGACCGAGCCAGTTCTCTGTTTCAACACTACATCTCACCTGGCCCTATTACAGGCTCTGATCACATCCCAGTCATCTTGCACATTTCCTCCAACCCTATCCTCATTCCAACCACACCTTCCTTCTCCTACAAGAACGCTGACTGGGATGCTTTCAAACAACACATAGACAATATTAACCTCACCTATGACTATAACAACAAACCTATCTCTGACATCGATACTCAACTTGATCTCATCCAGGACACCATTACACAAGCAGCCAACAACGCAATACCAAAGAAAACTCACACCACTCGTTATTCCTTCAAACCGTCACTCAGAACAAGAAGACTAATTATCTGCTACCACAACCGCTTCCTCTACAACACACACAGATTTAATCAAGTTCGATTAGATCTCACTTACCTTAAAAACAACATTCTACACAGTCTAGATCAAGACCACAACAATCACTGGTCACAACTCATACAACAAGCTGACAAACAGCGTATTAAAAACACTAAAGCCTTCTGGAACTTTTCAAAAAAATAAGAGGCACTTCTCCCACCAACAAATTCAAACACATCACTCACAACAACACACACATCTCAGACCCGCAGGCTGCTACCAACATCTTCAAACACATCTGGGAGAACATCTTCCACCCTCACCGACCTCACCCTAACGTTATTCAACACATTCAGAACATAGAACATTGGAACACTGCACACACACAAGATACAACACCAGATAGCCACATTCATCTAGACTCTCTTACCTCCTCCCAAGAACTCGACACTCCTTTCACCAACACAGACATTAAAACTCTCCTTAGACACCTTCCTCCCAAGGCTCCTGGCGCCTCTGGCCTAAACCATATTATCCTAAAACACCTTCCTGACTCTATCATTACTGCCTACACAAACCTCCTCAATGCCTCCCTTGCCTCTGGATACTTCCTTTCCCTCTTCAAAGCTGCTACTACTATCCTCCTTCCTAAACCCAAAAAAGACCACTCTTATCCTAGAAACTATCGCCCTATCAGCCTCCTCGAAACTTTAGGTAAACTCTTTGAAAAACTCATCAACCATCGCCTTCGCAGATACCTGGAACACAACTCTCTACTTTCTGATGGTCAGTTTGGCTTCAGAACACACAGATCCACACAAGATGCCATTAACATCATTCTCAACTACATCCACATAAACACAGAACAAAGAAACAGGACAGCCCTGGTTGCAAAAGACGTTGAAAAAGCTTTTGACACTGTCTGGCACCAAGGGCTCAAGTACAAACTCTGCACTAACTTTAACCTGCCTCTCACTACTCGTAAACTCCTCTGCAACTTCCTAGACGGCCGTACCATTAGATTCAAATTCCAAGGCTGTTACTCTGACTACTTCACACTAAATGCTGGAGTACCCCAGGGATCTGTCCTCTCCCCTACCCTCTACATTTTATACACTAACGACATTCCAACACCTGTATACCAAAACTCCATCACACTAGCCTATGCAGACGACATTACACAACTTATCACTCATGCCAATATAGATACACTCACACACAAAACACAAAATGAGGTCGACAGGATAGCCATCTGGGAACAAAAATGGAGGATCAAAACCAATGCAGCTAAATCCAGCATTACATATTTTAACTACAGAAAACGTGATCCTCCATTACCTGTCGAGCTCAGAACAGCTGACACCCGCACTTACATCCCCATCACACAATCTGTCACTGTCCTTGGCGTTAATCTTGACTACCTTCTACGCTTACACGGACACGTTCACTCAAGGCATGCAACAGCTAGTAAGGCCCTTGCGGGCCTCTACAAGCTGAAACATGCCTCTCAACGCACCAAACTACACCTCTACAAATCCCTTATACGTCCTCTGATAACTTACTCTCCTCTAGCCCTCTCTCTTGCAGCAAAAACAAACTTACTTAAACTGCAGCGTGTCCAGAACAAGGCGCTGCGCTGGGTGCTTGATGTCAGATGGGAGGACTTCGCCACATGCGAGTCTCTACATGCCCAGTTAGCCATCCCTGCTCTGAATCTGTACTGGAAGACGCTCAGTGACAGACAGATTGACAAACTTGTGACACGACATGACTACTGGACCTCTCTCCTTGACGAAGACATTCGCAGACCCACAAACCAACACAACCTTTTCTACTCCTTGCATGATCCTGCTCCTAACCCTATTTACAAATAACCTTGGATTCTCCGAGAGGTACCTTCTATGACAGGTACCATTCTCTGATCCACGTTCGCCTTACCCTTTGGGTTAAGACATGGCTCAGTTCTACACTCCTCTCTAGCTCTAAACGTCGCATGTCCCTTACTTCCCGCTCGCCCCACCGGAGTCCCAACAGAAGAGCCTGAATTTCTCTTCTCAATATCTGTCCCACGATCGCCTCGCTGCTGGGTTAAGCCCTGGCTCTATTTCTACGACTAAGAACACTCCTCTCCAGCACTGCTCTTCGTCTGTCCCGTCTTCCCCGCTCATCCCATTTGGGATCTTACCTGAACTTTCGTTCGTTCGTTCGTTACTTCAACTCCATATTGTTTCAGACTATGGGACAATGCTCTTCTCCAGACTGAGGGACTGACCACCTCAAAACTTTAAGGGTGATGGACTGATTACATCGTCTTCAAGTCTCTTCTGCTTCTATCAACTTTTCTGTACTCGACTGAAGAAGCCTACTGTGTAGGCGAAACGTTTCGAAATAAAGATACCTAACTGTTGCATATGTGTCTTACCTTACAACCTGTCGGTATTTTATACCATTTTAATGTTCAAAACTGATCCTTGTGGAACGCCACTAGTGACTAATCCATATTCAGATTTCACTCCATTAATGGTAATTCTCTGCTTTCTATTGGTAAGCCATGCCTCTATCCATGCTAGAACTTTACCTCCTATACCATGAACTGCCACTTTTTTCAAGAGTCTACTGTGAGGTACTCTATCGAAGGCTTTACTAAAATTCAAATAAACAATATCATATTCCTTGTCACTGTCAACTGCCTCAAATGTTCTATTGAAGAACGTCAGTAAGTTTGTCAGGCAGGAACGACCTCTCGTGAATCCATGCTGAGATTCATTTATCAAGTTATGCTCTTCAAGGTGACTTCTGATAGTGTCAGCTATAATTGATTCTAATAACTTGCCCACTATAGATGTCAAGCTTATTGGACGGTAATTTGAAGGAACGGACTTATCCCCTGATTTGAATATAGGAACCACATTAGCCATCTTCCACAACTCAGGCACAACACGGTAAGGATGGACGCATTAAACAC
>NC_069433.1:24206666-24260845 GCF_026875155.1 Cherax quadricarinatus
GTCGTCAAAAATATGCAATAAAACATCATTTTAGCACATTTTCCAGAGTTTTTTAAAGTTTCAAGTATTTTTTGAAAATACGTGAAATATTCAAAATTAATATTAATTTATATGGATTTTTATTTCGAATTATGAAAAATTTAAAACATAGATGAAAATGTTGAAAAATCATCGAAAATCACATGTTTTGGCATATTTCGATGATTCAAAGTTTTTTCAAAGATTTTTAGAAAAACTTCAATTTTTTGAGTTAAACTATGTATTTACTAAGTACTTTCCAAAAATACCATAATTTTGCTTACATTTAGCATAAAATTCAATTGCAGCAGTAATTCTGATTTAAAAGCTTGAAAATCTATGAATTTAAATAAAAAATGTACTTCGTCAAAAAAGCATTCAAAACGCTCTAAATATGCAGCAAAATATAATTTCAGCGCCTTTATTAATTTTTTTGTAATATTTCAAGTTTTTTTTTTTAAATATATGAAATATTCAATATTAATGCTGATTTTTAACTATTGATATTTGGATTTTTTAAAAATTAGTTAATTATATACAAAAGTTGAAAAATTATCGATTCAATGATACAAGGCTTCTTCAAAGAACTTTTTTTGAAAAACTTCAATTGATTTAGTTAAATTTTTTTTGACAGAGAACTTCAAAGAATCTGATAATTTTTTCTTTTACATTAAATTCAATTGCAACAGTAATTCTGATTTAAAAGTGTGAAAAGCTATGAATTTTATCTAAAAAATGTGGTTCGTCAAAAAACATTGAAAACGCCCTAAAGCGTCGAAATATGCAACAAAATATCCTTTTAGTACATTTTTCTAATGTTTTTAATGATTCAAGTATTTTTAAAAAATGTATGAAACTTTAAAAATTATTATTGATTTTTATGATTTTATTGGGATTTTTTAAAAATGTGCAAAATATATGTTAATGTTGGAAAATAATTGAAAATCATATTTTTCGGTATATTTCAACGATTCAAATCTTTTTGAACCATATCTTGATAAATTTCAATTTTTTGAGTTAAAATTTGTATTTACGAAGTGGTTCACAAAAGTGGCATAATTTTGCTTACTTTTAGCATAAAATTCAATTGCAGCATTAATTCTGATTATAAAGCGTTAAAATTTATGAATTATAGATACAAATGAAGTGCCACGTCGAAAAAGCATTCAAAACGCTCTAAATCGTCGAAATATGCAATAAAATATTTTAGCGTAATTTTCCATTTATTTTAATGTTTCAGGTGTTTTTTACAAAGTATATGAAAAATTCAAGATTAATATTGATTTTCATCGATTTTTATTAGGATTTTATAAAAATGAGAATAGTATATTTTAAAGTTGAAAAATCACTGAAAATCATATATTTTGGCACATTTTGACGTTTTTTGAAGCATTTTTTGAAAATCTTCACTATTTTAACACAAGTCAAAAAACATTGAAAACGCCCAAATGATCGAAATATGCAACAAAATATCATTTTAGCACATTTTTCTAAAGTTTTTGATGGTTCAAGCATATTTAAAACATATATGAAACATACAAAATTAATACTGATTTTTACGATTTTTATTGGGATTTTTTTAAAAATGTGCAAAATATATGTTAATGTTGAAAAATCATCGAAAAATCACATTTTTCCGCAAATTTGAACGAGTCAAGGCTTTTTGAAGCATTTCTATTAAAAGTTCATTTTTTGAGCTAAAATATGTATATACAAAATACTTCACAAAAATAACATAATTTCGCTGACTTTTATCATCAAATTCTATTGCAGCAGAAATTCTGATTTAAAAGATTGAAAAACTGTGAATTTCAGCTAAAAAATAAGTTTTGTCAGAAGACCATTCCAGACGTTCTAAATCATCGAAAGATGCAATAAAACATCATTTTAGCACATTTTCCTGAGTTTTTTTATTGGTTCAAGTATTTTTTGAAAATATATGAAATATTCAAAATTAATATTAATTTGATATGGATTTTTATAGGGAATAATGAAAAATTTAAAACATATATGAAAATGTTGAAAAATCATCAAAAATCATATTTTTTGGGATATTTCGATGATTCAAAGATTTTTCAAAGATTTTTAGAAAAACTTAAATTTTTTGAATTAAAATATGTATTTACTAAGTACTTCCCAAAAATACCATAATTTTGCTTACTTTTAACATGAAATTCAATTGCAGCAGTAGTTCTGATTTAAAAGCTTGAAAATCTATGAATTTAAATAAAAAATGTGCTTTGTCAGGAAAGCATTCAAAACGCTCTAAATCGTCGAAATATGCAACAAAATATAATTTTAGCGCCTTTGTTTAATTTTTTGTAATATTTCAAGTTTTTTTTTTAAACATATGAAATATTCAATATTAATGCTGATTTTTAACTATTGTTGTTTGGATTTTTTAAAAATGAGTTAAATATATACAAAAGTTGAGAAATTATCGCTTAAATGATACAAGGCTTTTTCAAAGAATTTTTTGTGAAAAGCTTCAATTGATTTAGTTAATTTTTTTTTGACAGACAACTTGAAAAAATCTGATAATTTTGCTTTTAGCATAAAATTCAATTGCAACAGTAATTCTGATTTAAAAGTGCGAAAAGCATTGAAAACGCCCTAAACCGTCGAAATATGCAACAAAATATCATTTTAGCACATTTTTCTAATGTTTTTAATGATTCAAGTATTTTTAGAAAATGTATTAAATATTCAAAATTAATATAGATTTTTATGGTTTATATTGGGAATTTTTAAAAATGTGCAAAATATATGTTAATGTTGGAAAATCATTGAAAATCATATTTATCGGCATATTTGAACGATTCAAATCTTTTTGAACCATATCTTGATAAATTTCAATTTTTTGAATTAAAATATGTATTTACGAAGTGGTTCACAAAAGTGGCATGATTTTGCTTACTTTTAGCATAAAATTCAATTGCAGCATTAATTCTGATGATAAAGCTTTAAAATCTATGAATTATAGATAAAAATAAAGTGCTACGTCGGAAAAGCATTCAAAATCCTATAAATTGTCGAAATATGCAATAAAATATAATTTTAGCGTAATTTTCCAATTTTTTAAATGTTTCAAGTGTTTTTGACAAAGTATATGAAATATTCATAATTAATATTGATTTTTATCCATTTTTATTAGGATTTAAAAAAAATTAGAATAGCATCACTGAAAATCATATATTTTGGCACATTTTGACGTTTTTTGAAGCATTTTTTGAAAATCTTCAATATTTAAGCACACGTCAAAAAACATTGAAAACGCCCAAACCGTCGAAATATGCAACAAAATATTATTTTAGCACATTTTTCTAACGTTTTTAATGATTCAAGTATATTTAAAAAATATATGAAACATCCAAAATTAATACTGATTTTTACGATTTTCATTGGGATTTTTTTTAAAATGTGCAGAATATATGTTAATGCTGAAAAATCATCGAAAAATCACATTTTTCCGCAAATTTGAACGATTCAATGCTTTTTGAAGCATTTCTAGTAAAACTTCATTTTTTAGAGCTAAAATATGTATATACAAAGTACTTCACAAAAATAGCATAGTTTCGCTGACTTTTATCATAAAATTTTATTGCAGCAGAAATTCTGAATTAAAAGGTTAAAAAAACTGAATTGTAGCTAAAAAATAAGTTTTGTCAGAACACCATTCCAGACGTTCTAAATCGTCGAAATATGCAATAAAACATCATTTTGGAACATTTTCCAGATTTTTTAATGTTTCAAGTATTTTTTGAAAATATGTGAAATATTAAAAATTAATATTAATTTATTTGGATTTTTATAAGGAATTTTGAAAAATTTAAAACATATATGAAAATGTTGAAAAATCATCGAAAATCACATGTTTTGGCATATTTCGACGATTCAAAGATTTTTCAAAGATTTTTAGAAAAACTTCAATTTTTTGAATTAAAATGTTTATTTACTAAGTACTTCTCAAAAATACCATAATTTTGCTTACATTTAGCATAAAATTCAATTGCAGCAGTAGTTCTGATTCAAAAGCTTGAAAATCTATGAATTTAAATAAAAAATGTGCTTCGTCAGAAAAGCATTCAAAACGCTCTAAATAGTCGAAATATGCAACAAAATATAATTTTAGTGCCTTTGTTTAATTTTTTGTAATATTTCAAGCTTTTTTTTTATATATATGAAATATTCAATATTAATGCTGATTTCTAACTATTTTTATTGATATTTTTTAAAAATGAGTTAAATGAATACAAAAGTTGAAAAATTATCGATTAAATGATACTAGGATTTTTTCAAAGAATTTTTTTTGTAAACTTCAATTGATTTAGTTAATTTTTTTTTGAGAGAGAACTTCAGAAAATCTGATAAATTTGCTTTTAGCATAAAATTCAATTCCAACAGTAATTCTGATTTACAAGTGCGAAAAGCTATGAATTTTATCTAAAAAATGTGGTTTGTCATAAAACATTGAAAACGCCCTAAACCGTCGAAATATGCAACAAAATATCATTTTAGCACATTTTTCTAATGTTTTTAATGATACATGTATTTTTAAAAAATGTATTAAACATTCAAAATTAATATTGATTTTTATGGTTTTTAGTGGGATTTTTTAAAAATGTGCAAAATATATGTTAATGTTGGAAAGTCATTGAAAATCATATTTTTTGGCAAATTTCAACGATTCAAATCTTTTTCAACCATATCTTGATAAATTTCAATTTTTTGAGATAAAATATGTATTTACGAAGTGGTTCACAAAAGTGGCATAATTTTGCTTACTTTTATCATAAAATTCAATTGCAGCATTAATTCTGATTATAAAGCGTTAAAATCTATGAATAATAGATAAAAATAAAGTGCTACGTCGAAAAAGCATTCAAAACGCTCTAAATCGTCGAAATATGCAATAAAATATCATTTTAGTGTAATTTTCCAATATTTTTAATGTTTCAAGTGTTTTTGACAAAGTATATGAAATATTCAAAATTGATATTGATTTTTATCGATTTTTATTAGGATTTTATAAAAATGAGAATAGCATATGTTAAAGTTGAAAAATCACTGAAAATCATATATTTTGGCACATTTTGACGTTTTTATGAAGCATTTCTTGTAAATCTTCAATATTTTAACACACGTCAAAAAACATTGAAATTGCCCAAACCATCGAAATATGCAACAAAATATCATTTTAGCACATTTTTCTAACGTTTTTAACGATTCAAGTATATTTAAAAAATATATGAAACATCCAAAATTAATACTGATTTTTACGATTTTCATTGGGATTTTTTTAAAAATGTGCAAAATATATGGTAATGTTTGTTATGTTGGTTTGTCCCTTATTACTTTGATAGTAAGTTTCTCACTACATGTTCTAGTGTGGGGTAGCTTTTTACTTAATGGCATTATCTGTCTAGGAGTAATACTTACATCATGGCTGATCATCTTGAGTGTCTGATATCCTCTCACCAGCCCTCTTCACAGGTTATGTAAACTACTACTATAAAAATATAACTGTATTCTCAATAGGTATGTACAGAATATACAATTACAGCCTCACACTTTAAAAACAAAGATCTACACACTCCATAGCTGTTCTCCCACATGGTGTATCTTATTAACTTTTGTCCTTCTCTCTTCTTGACATAACTCTGGGCTAACCAGTGTTTTGACACACTTTAGTCACCCTGGGTATGGTGGCCACAACTTAAATTATAAAAACTCACCCCTGGAGCACACATACTGCCCCAAAAGATAGAAGAAGGACCCAGAGATCCTGCCAGGATGAAGGTCAGCCACAGAGAGTGAGCCTCAGTGAGAGGGAGAGAGAGAAAGACTAGCTAAGCTCCTCCCACCAAAACAAAAGACTGTTGCCAAGCACAATTCTCCAGTTACCACAATTCTACCACCCTTAATTTTACTTTTACAAAAAGAAATACAACTATTTAAATTGTGTGTGTGTCTACAGTATAATCTATTATATTGAGAAAAAGGCTTGACCCAGCTGCCTCTCAGTCATAAGGTTGATCAGTCCTTCTGACATTTAGAACTGAGTCCCCATCAATTCTATATAATTAGGTATTCCAGAGTAACTGTTACTTATAAATACATGTTGGGTCCTATAGCCCCATAACACCCCCACCTCCAGACGAAGTCTCACAAAAGCTAGCCGTGTCGCTCAGGGTATGGCTAGTAAAAGTATATTGCTTAAGTCTGAAGGCGGTAAACAAGACTACTAGAAATGCTACATTTTTCCCAGCACCATAACTACTCTTCACTTTACTGTTATTTACAACAGATTGCAAAATTTTTTAGAAAAGCATTTTAACCATACCCATATACTCAAGTGTGTAACTATTTACAATTTTAGTGGCTTTTAAAAACAATACCCATTACAATGCAAGATTTGCACACAATGCCCACTGTGAAAGCCCGCACCAACAGGCCTGTGCCTCTGCTACGGTAATCCAGCAAACAACTGGTACTCCAGGGTGGCATCTTCCTGATCAGGAGACAAGAGTAGAGCCAAACCCAGAGCAGTCAGGTGTACACCAGGCAGGAAACTTCACAAAACATGTCACGGTGTCTCTCACTTGGTGGCCGAACCAAACAGTGAGACTTCCAGTCAACACTCACGATCCTTAACATGGTCAGGCACTCAAGCCCATCTTCCGAGGTCCCACTCCACACAGATCCTCCAAACTTTTGAAGAGGAGGCTGACATAGAACATGGAGGGGTCCAAGGGACCACAAAGGCAAATCGTCGGGCCGTTTTGTATATAGAGCACACCAAGACACAACATCACATACCTTCCTGAACGTCTCATGTTACCGAAGGTTGTCAACCACTGCCTCAACTCACATTTACGTACACCCTGACCCTGGTCACACTTTTGGCTCCGACTCGACTCCTTCACAGTCAGATGGCTGGTAGGGAGTACTCAGGCTCGCCGAGAGTTCACCACTGCAAAAACAACAAGGTCAGCACATGACAAACACTATGTACAAAGTACGCACCATGCATCTACATGAAACATCTAGAGAGAGCATCAGCAACCACATTCTCTGAGCCTTTTATATATTTGACTTCCAAATTAAAAGGCTGTAGGAACAAAGCCCATCTTAAGAGTCTTTGATTGTGGTTTCTCATTCTTTGCAAAAACCTCAGGTAACTCCAGGTTATGGTCACTATACACTATTACAAGATGTGGGGAAGCACTGATATAAACTTCAAATTTCTGCACAGCCAACACCAAAGCGAAAGCCTCTTTCTCTACAGTTGCATAACCACGTTGATGCTTTTTTAATTTGGCTGAATGGTAACAAACTGGCTGAAGGCTATCTCTCTCATCACCCTGCAACAACACTGCACCTACCCCTACATCACTAACATCCACTTGTAGAGAGAAGGGGCATTCAAACTCAGGACTTTTCAAGATAGGAGCATTCCCTAATAACATTTTCACATTTTCAAAAGCCCTGTCACACTTGGTGTCCCAGTTGAATTGAACTTTGGGACTGGTCAAAGTTGTCAGTGGTGACGTTACCTGGGAGAGGTTAGGGCAGAATCGTCTGTAATAACCCACCATGCCCACCTTAGGAGAAAAACAACCTGTAAACTAATATATGAAAACAGCACTTCCACTGACACCACCTTGGTAAATCTTCTACAGAAACATGCAACTGTTATTACCCCATACCAGCACATATAGTTCAAAGAATGTTTTGAGTTATTTTAGCAGTCAAATAACTCTCCCGGTCAAGCTCCCATGTTACGTTGGTTTGTCCCTTATTACTTTGATTGTAAGGTTCTCACTACATGTTCTAGTGTGGGGTAGCTTTTTACTTAATGGCATTATCTGTCTAGGGGTAATACTTACATCATGGCTGATCATCTTGAGTGTCTGATATTCTCTCACCAGCCCTCTTCACAGGTTATGTAAACTACTACTATAAAAATATAACTGTATTCTCAATAGATATGTACAGAATATACAATTACAGCCTCACACTTTAAAAACAAAGATCTACACACTCCATAGCTGTTCTCCCACATGGTGTATCTTATTAACTTCTGTCCTTCTCTCTTCTTGACATAACTCTGGGCTAACCAGTGTTTTGACACACTTTAGTCACCCTGGGTATGGTGGCCACAACTTAAATTATAAAAACTCACCCCTGGAGCACACATACTGCCCCAAAAGATAGAAGAAGGACCCAGAGATCCTGCCAGGTTGAAGGTCAGCCACAGAGAGTGAGCCTCAGTGAGAGGGAGAGAGAGAAAGACTAGCTAAGCTCCTCCCACCAAAACAAAAGACAATTCTCCAGTTACCAAGCACAATTCTCCAGTTACCACAATTCTACCACCCTTAATTTTACTTTTACAAAAAGAAATACAACTTTATAAACTACTTATTTAAATTGTGTGTGTGTCTACAGTATAACCTATTATATTGAGAAAAAGGCTTGACCCAGCTGCCTCTCAGTCATAAGGTTGATCAGTCCTTCTGACATTTAGAACTGAGTCCCCATCAATTCAATATAATTAGGTATTCCAGAGTAACTGTTACTTATAAATACATGTTGGGTCCTATAGCCCCATAACAATGTTGAAAAATCATCGAAAAAAATACATTTTTCTGCAAATTTGAACGATTCAAGGCTTTTTGAAGCATTTCTAGTAAAACTTCATTTTTTAGAACTAAAATATGTATATACAAAGTACTTCACAAAAATAGCATAGTTTCGCTGACTTTTATCATAAAATTCTATTGCAGCAGAAATTCTGATTTAAAAGGTTAAAAAAAAAACTGTGAATTTTAGCAAAAAATAAGTTTTGTCAGCAAACCATTCCAGACGTTCTAAATCGTCGAAATATGCAATAAAACATCATTTTAGCAGATTTTCCTGAGTTTTTCAATGTTTCAAGTATTTTTTGAAAATATGTGAAATATTCAAAATTAATATTAATTTATATGAATTTTTATAGGGAATTTTGAAAAATTTAAAACATATACGAAAATGTTGAAAAATCATCGAAAATCATATTTTTTGGCATATTTCGAAGATTCAAAGATTTTTCAAAGATTTTTATAAAAACTTAAATTTTTTGAATTAAAATATGTATTTACTAAATACTTCCCGAAAATACCATAATTTTGCTTACTTTTAGCATAAAATTCAGTTGCAGCAGAAGTTCTGATTTAAAAGCTTGAAAATCTATGAATTTAAATAAAAAATGTGCTTCATCAGAAAAACATTCAAAACGCTCTAAATCATCGAAATATGCAACAAAATATAATTTTAGCACCTTTTTTTAATTTTTTGTAATATTTCAAGCTTTTTTTTTTTAATATATGAAATATTCAATATTAATGCTGATTTTTAACGATTTTTATTTATTTTTTAAAAATGAGTTAAATGTAAAAAGTTGAACAATTATCGATTAAAGAAAAAGGGCCCTTTTCCCAAGAATTTTTTTGAGAAACTTCAATTTATTAAAAATTTTGTTTGCAGAAAACTTAAAAAAAATTGATAATTTTGCTTTTCATAAAAAAAAAATTGCAACAGCAATCTTTTTTTGCGAAAAGCATTGAAAACGCCCAAAACCGTCGAAATACCCCCAACAAAATATCATTTTGACATTTTAGAAAAGTATGAAACATTCAAAATTTAAAAAAGATTTTTATGGTTTATGGGAATTTTTAAAAAATGTGCAAAATATATGTTAATGTTGGAAAATTTTAAAAATCTATTTTTCGGCATATTTCAACGATTCAAATTTTTTTGAACCTTTCGATAAATTTCAATTGTTTAATTAAAATATGTATTTACGAAGTGGCAAAAAAGGGGCATGATTTTGCTTACTTTTTAGCATAAAATTCAAGCAAAAAATTTTTGATAAAGCTTTAAATCTTTAAAATTTAAGATAAAAATAAAGTGCTCTCCACCACTATCAGGGGTTTTAATCCAAATCCCCCGACATTAACTTTGTTTGACAAACCCAAATTAAATCATTTTTAAAAAGGTTCGTTCAAGTCTTCTTACTTCACAATTGACCCCCTTTGGCCGAGCTCCTTAAAGCAGGGGCCCCGATATTGTTTTGCTAAACATACCGCCTCAAAGCCCCTCAAGTATCCCCATTAGGTTTACTGCATACCCCCCCTTGACCCCCCACGAGGGGGTTGCCTTCCTTGTCAAATCCAACATAAAACACGAACCCCTCCCAACCCCTTTTTATTCACCAACACGGGTTTTGCAGTCAAAAATACACCCCCACCTTGGCCCCTTTATTTTTTTCCCACCTAGTCCCCCCCAAACATATTCTCAACATACAAAACCCTTTTCCTTTAGTCTTCAACTACCCAACCACCAACTACCTACTAGTGACATGAATCCCAAACACACCGCCTTTCATCCCCTTAACAACCAACTTGCCACCAATACTAAATTTCACTAACCTAAACACCTAATTATCTGGCCCAGACTTAAATACCTTCTTCTCAACGGGCAAGGGGCAAACCAGACATCATTCTGGCAGACCGAGCCAGTTCTTGTTTCAACACTACATCTACCGGGCCCCTATTCGGTTGATCACACCCAGTCATCTTGCCATTTCCCCAAACCCCTTTTCTCTTTCCCAACCACACCTTCCTTCTCCTACAAGAACGCTGATGGGATCCCTTTTCAAAAAAACCATAGAAATATTAACCTCATATGACTAAACAACAAACCTTCCTGCATCGATCTAACTTGATCTCATCCAGGACACCATTACACAAGCAGCCAACAACGAAATCCCAAAAGAAAACTCCACCCCGTTTTTTCCTTAAAAACCGTACCAGAACAAGAAGATAATTATTGCACCACAACCGCTTCCTCTACAAACACACAGATTTAATCAATTTCGATTGATCTCACTACCTTAAAAACAACTTCTACACATTAGATCAAGACCCAAAATCAGGTCACATCTCAACAAAAGTGACAAACGCGATTAAAAACACTAAACCCTTCTGGAACTTTATCAAAAAAATAAGAGGACTTCTCCCACCAAAAAATTTCAAAACATCACTCACAAAAAACACACACATCTCAGATCCGGGGGTGCTCCAACATCTTAAAAACCATCGGGGAAAACATCTTCCCCCCCACCGACCTCCCCCAAACTTTATTCAACCATTAGAAATAGAACATTGGAACACTGCACACACACAAGATACAACCCCCAATAGCCACTTCATTAGACTCCTTACCTCCCCCAAAAAATCGCACTCCTTTCGCCCAAAACAGCATTAAAACCCCTTAGACACCTTCCCCAAGGCTCCGGCGCCTTGGCCAACCTATTTTCCTAAAAAAAACCTTTTCCCGCTTTTCATTACTGCCCAACAAACCTCCCCAATGCCCCTTGCCCCCCTGGATACTTTTTTCCCCCTTCAAAGCTGTATTTTTCCCCCTTCCTAAACCCAAAAAAAAACCCCCCTTTTTCCTAGAAACATCGCCCTATCAGCCTCCTCGAAACTTTGGTAAACTCTTTGAAAAAAACCCTCAACCCCCCTTCGCAGATACCTGGAACACAACTTTCTTTTGATGGATTTGGCTTCAAACACACAGATCCACACAAGATGCCATTAACATCATTTTTAACTACTCCACATAAACACAGAACAAAAAACAGGACAGCCCCGGTTGCAAAAGACGTTTAAAAAGCCCTTTTTACACTGTCTGGCCCCCAAGGGCTCAATACAAAATCTGCACTAACTTTACCTGCCTCTCACTATCGTAAATCCCCGCAACTTCCTAGCGGCCCTCCATTAGAATCAAATTCCAAGGGGCCCCGATCTGACTACTTCCCCTAAATGCTGGAGTACCCCCGGGGTCGCCTCTCCCCCCACCTCTACTTTTATACACTAACGACATCCCACCTGTATACCAAAATCCATCACACTAGCCCATGAACGACTTACACAATTCACTCATGCCAATTAATACACTCACAAAAAAAACAAAAATGAGGTCGCAGGATCCATTGGGAACAAAAATGGAGGATCAAAACCAATGCAGCTAAATCCGCATTTCATATTTTAATAAGAAAAGTGATCCCCATTACCGTCGAGTCATAACGCTTCCCCGCACAATCCCCATCACCAAAACTGCCCCTGTCCTTGGCGTTAATCTTGATACCTTCACCTTACAGGACAGTTCATAAGGCAGCAACAGTGTAAGGCCCTTGCGGGTTAAAGCGAAACAGCCTCTCAAAGCACCAAACTAACCCCTAAAAAACCCCATACTCCCTTTAAAAACAAATCTCCCCTAGCCCTCTCTTTGCCCGCAAAAACAAACTTCTTAAAAAAGCAGCTTCCAGAAAGGCGCTGCGCCCGGGGGCTTGAGTCAATGGGGACTTTTTGCACAGCGAGTCTTAAAATCCCCCGTTAGCCCTCCCTGCTCTGAAAACGTACTGGAAGACGCTCGTGACCCCACAGATTTCAAACTTGTGACACGACATGCATAAATTTTCCCCCTTCCTTTAGAAGACATTTCGCAGACCCCCAAAAAAAACCAAAACCCTTTTACTCCTTGCATATCCCGCTCCTAACCCATTTACAAATAACCTTGGGTTCTGAGGGGGACCTTTTTAAGGGACCATTTTCCTGTCCACGTTTGCCTTACCCTTTGGGTTAAAAATGGTGTTTCCCCTCCTCTTAGCTCTAAAGTCGCATTCCCCTTTCTTTCCCCCTCGCCCCCCGGAGTCCAACAGAAAAAGGCCGATTTTTTCTTCTCAATACTGCCCAGTCGCCTCGCCTGTGGGTTAAACCCGGCCAAAATTTTCGATTAAGAAACTCCTCTCCGCACTGTCTTCGTCGTCCCGCTTCCCCGTCACCCATTTTGGGTCTTTCCCGACTTTCGCGTTGTTCGTTCGTACTTCAAAACCCTATTTTTTTCAGAATTGGGACAATGTCTTCTCCAGACTGAGGGATGACCACTCAAAACTTTAAGGGTTGGAACTGATTACATCGTCTTTTGCTTTCTGCTTTATCAAAATTTTCGTACTCGACGAAAAGCCCACTGTGTGGCGAAACGTTTTGAAATAAAGATACCTAAAATGTTGCATATGTGTCTTAAACCCTTTCAACCTGTCGGTATTTTAACCATTTAATGTTCAAAACTGATCCTTGTGAACGCCACTGTGACTAAACCCTATTCAGATTTCATCCATTAATGGTAATTCTTGCTTTCTATTTTAAGCCTGCCTTATCCCTGCTAGAACTTTACTCCTATACCATGAACTGCCACTTTTTTCAAGAGTCTATTGTGAGGTACTCTATCGAAGGCTTTACTAAAATTCAAATAAACAATATCATATTCCTTGTCACTGTCAACTGCCTCAAATGTTCTATTGAAGAACGTCAGTAAGTTTGTCAGGCAGGAACGACCTCTCGTGAATCCATGCTGAGATTCATTTATCAAGTTATGCTCTTCAAGGTGACTTCTGATAGTGTCAGCTATAATTGATTCTAATAACTTGCCCACTATAGATGTCAAGCTTATTGGACGGTAATTTGAAGGAACGGACTTATCCCTGATTGAATATAGGAACCACATTAGCCATCTTCCACAACTCAGGCACAACACCGGTAAGGATGGACGCATTAAACACTCGTTAATGGCTGACTAAGCTCCATCTTGCATTCCTTAAGTACCCTGGAAAACAACTCATCGGGTCCCGGGGGCTTATTTTGCTTCAGTTTATCTATCTGTTTAATAACCATGTCCCTCGTGACAGTTATATTAGTTAATTTAAATTCATCCGGAACTAAATAATTGTAAATTACTGGAATCTCATTTACATCTTCCTGTGTAAAAAACTGACAAAAAATAGTCATTAAATAAGGAACACATTTCCATTTCGTTATCCGTCAGCTGTCCATTCCCAATTTTCAGAGGTCCCACTTTTTCCTTCACCTTCGTCCTATACACTTGAAAGAACCCCTTTGGATTAGTCCTTGATTCAGTAGCAACTTTAATTTCATAGTCACGTTTAGCCTTTTTAATCGCCTTTTTTACTTCTCTTTTAAGTTGAACATACTGGTGCGCCTTTAAATTCCCCTTTTCTCTCCTAATAGATGCTTTAACCTACTGTTAACCCATTTGGGATAGTTATTATTAGACCTAATATCACTCTGGGGAATGTATATACTCTGGGCATGATGTATATTATTAAGAAAAAAAATCATAAAAGCAGATCCCTTCATAAGCATAAGTATGATCATCGCCAATAAAATCATTAGCTAGATAACCCCAATCAAGATTAGACAGATGTTCCCTAAGTCCATTATAATCGGCAGAACGGAAATCAGGGATTTTTACTATATTATCATTATTCTTGCATTCCCAGTTAATGCTAAAAGTGATGGATTTGTGATCACTTGCGCCAAGCTCTTCAGTGATCTCCAGATTATTCACGAGTGTTTCCTTATTTGACAAGACTAGGTCTAGCAAATTATCACCCCTGGTAGGCTCTGTCACGCTCTGCTTCAGAAAACAGTCCTGAACTGTTTCCATAAAGTCACTGGACTTGATTACCTGTCAAAGAATTCCAGTCAATTTGACTAAAGTTAAAGTCCCCTACTATGACTATGTTATCGTGTCTAGAAGCCCTAACAATTTCGTCCCAAAAGAAGTCTCCCTCTATCGTGATCCAAGCCTGGAGGTGGGAATATTACACCTAGAATTAGTTTTTCTTGACCCTCTACAAACTCTACCCAAACAGATTCTGTTACTGTTCCATCTATTTTTATACCTGTTTTTATGCAACAATTAATATTTCCTCGAACATATAATGCAACTTCTCCCCCTTTCCATTACATCTATCCACATTAAACACACTTAAATCCCTGAATATTACACTCAACAGTCATATCCGACTCTTTAAATCATACCACGTTTCAGTTAATGCAATGATATCAAAGTTCCGAGCACATGCTACCAAACGTAGTTCATTAATTTTATTTCTTGCACTTCGACTGTTAGCATAAAATACCATCATATGTTTTTTTCTCCTGCACATTTTTCCTATTGATCTTTGTTTTTACACAATTTCTGAAATTATCATTACCCAGAGTTACTCCATGACACTTACTATTAATATTCTTAATATCAGAGCGTAGTCAATATATCCTCACTCATTATTTATCATTTCTAAACCCATACCTCTAACTAATCCTAGTTTAAAGTCCTAACAACCCCCTCAACTGAGTTAGCAAGAAAACCCACACCTGCCCAGGATAAGTGAACCCCATCCCTGGCATACATGTCATTTCGGCCATAGAAGTTGTCCCAGTTGTCAATGAATGGTACTGCATTATCCTTACAGTGTTTATCCAGCCAACAATTAATGCCAATTGCTCTGGACAACCATTCATAGAACATAAGAACATAAGAAAGGAGGAACACTGCAGGAGGCCTGCTGGCCCATACTAGCAGGTCCTTTACAATTCATCCCACTAACAAAACATTTGCCCAACCCAATTTTCAATGCCACCAAGAAATAAGCTCTGATGTGAAAGTCCCACTCAAATCCAACCCCTCCCACTCATGTACTTATCCAACCTAGATTTGAAACTACCCAAAGTCCCAGCCTCAATAACCCAACTAGGTAGACTGTTCCACTCATCAACTACCCTATTTCCAAACCAATACTTTCCTATGTCCTTTCTAAATCTAAACTTATCTAATTTAAATCCATTACTGCGGGTTCTCTCTTGGAGAGACATCCTCAAGACCTTATTAATATCCCCTTTATTAATACCTATCTTCCACTTATACACTTCGATCAGGTCTCCCCTCATTCTTCGTCTAACAAGTGAATGTAACTTAAGAGTCTTCAATCTTTCTTCATAAGGAAGATTTCTAATGCTATGTATTAATTTAGTCATCCTACGCTGAATGTTTTCTAACGAATTTATGTCCATTTTGTAATACGGAGACCAGAACTGAGCTGCATAATCTAGGTGAGGCCTTACTAATGATGTATAAAGCTGCAGTATGACCTCTGGACTTCTGTTGCTTACACTTCTTGATATAAATCCCAGTAATCTATTTGCCTTATTACGTACGCTTAGGCATTGCTGTCTTGGTTTAAGGTTGCTGCTCACCATAACCCCCAGTCCTTTTCGCAATCTGTATGGCTAAGTTCTACATCATTTAACTTATAAGTACTAGGGTTATGGGCACTCCCAAGCTTCAGAACCTTGCATTTATCTACATTGAACTGCATCTGCCACTTTTCTGACCAAGAATAGAGTTTGTTTAAATCCTCCTGAAGTTCCATAACATCTACGTTTGAATCAATTATCCTACCTATCTTTGTGTCATCGACGAATTTGCTCATATCACTAGTAATTCCCTCATCAAGATCATTGATATATATTATAAAACAACACACGGGAACGCCACTTGTTACAGATCCCCACTCGGATTTAACCCATTTATGGACACTCTCTGCTTCCTGTCAGTGAGCCATGACTCGATCCACGAGAGCACTTTTCCCCCAATGCCATGAGCTGCCACTTTCTTTAACAGTCTATGGTGCGGAACTCTATCAAAACCCTTACTAAAATCTAAGTAAATAATATCAAATTCTTTATTGTGGTCAACAGCCTCAAAAGCTTTACTGAAGAAAGTTAATAAATTAGTTAGACAAGACCGGCCTCTTGTGAATCCATGCTGAGTATCATTAATCAAGCTATGCTTATCGAGATGGCTTCTTATAATCTCAGCTATAATTGTAGGTTCTGTCATAAACTGCTTAAAAAAACAGTCCTGAACTACTTCTAAAAAGTTGTTAGATTCTAAATTCCCAGTCAGAAAATTTCAGTCGACATTACTAAAGTTAATGTCCCCTAAAATTACAACGTTATTGTGCCTTGTGGCCTTAACAATTTCCTCCCAGAGTAGTCTTCCTCGGTCTCAATCCGGGTTTGCAAGACGGTATATAACGTATAAAATCAAAATTTTTCATGCTCCTCTGAAAATTCTACCCAAACAGACTCAGTATGTGCTTCAGACTTTATACTCGTTTTTATGCAACAATTCAAACGATCACGGACATACAGTGCCACCCCACCCCCCTTCCCAATACTTCTATCTACTTGGAACAATATTAAACCACGTCTCAGTTACGGCAAAAACATTAATGTTACTTGCACTTGCAACTAATCTCAATTCGTCCATCTTATTTCTCGCACTACGACTATTAGTATATTTTTAGAAACCCTCCATTCTCTTTTTTCTTCCTGCTGATTTCTGTTCCTCCAGTGTGCCTGTTACTCTCCTATGTTCACCAATAACCTCATTCTGCCTATAACTGGTTCCCTTAAAACTCACACTATCGCTTCACACAGAATACATTGATTTTCCACGAAAACCCATACCACTATGTATTTCTAGTTTAATGACCTAAGAGCTCCCTCCACTGCATTGGCCAGTGCTCCCACCCCGAACATAGATAAGTGGAACCCATCCCTTGCATACATATCATTTCTGCCATAGAAGAGGTCCCAGTTGTCTATGAATGTTACTGCATTTTCTTTACAATGTTTGCCCAGCAGCAACTGACACCAGTTGCCCTGGACAACCATTCATTTCTAACTCCTCTCCTGGGGCAAAATGCCACATAACACAGGGTTCCCACCCTTCTTCCTAAATATCTCTATTGCTGTCCTATACCTTTTAATCAGGTCTTCACTCCTACGTCTGCCAACATCATTGCCTCCTGCACTGAGGCAGATAATAGGATTACTCCCATTACCCTTCATAATATCGTCCAGACGACTAACAATATCCCCCATCCCGGCCCCAGGAAAACACCCTCTGCCTTTCCTGTCCCTAAAACAAAATGTCCTCTTCATAAATTTCACTTGACTGTCCCCAACCAAAACAATGTTCTTTCCTTCACTGGTGGAGTTCGTAGTGAGGTTCTCGATGGTCTTCGTTGGGATTTCAAGTGATGTCGACTCACCCTCCTCTGCCAATGATTCCTTGGTACTCATTGTGACGTTTCCAGTAGACAACACACATTCGTCGGGTAGCACTGAAAATGGGTTGGAAGTCTCCACAGCATTCTTCTGGACCTTCGTTTTTTCCGCCTCTCCAACAGTCTTCTTGATTTTCAGCTCCGTTCCATTTTGGCCGGCCACTGACCAGATTCCTCTCTTGACCTGAGGACTCACAACAGGAGAATTACTTCGAATCCTCATGTTTTCCTCTGTCAATCGCCGTATCTCAAGCTAAGCTCCTCTTTTTGCTGCTGGTAAAGTTGCTCAAGAGAGGACATCTTGTACAGATTCACGGAAAACACACTGGACAAAGCTTTACAGAGCTATGTACAGGTCACCACTTGATATATCACATGAAGTATTATAGCATCTTTATCTATATTACTCTGGTGAATAATCAGGATGTATACAAGAAAGTGGCCATAAGATGTGCAGGAGTGGAGATGCTGCTGCGGGGGAGAGCATGTGCAGGATTGGAGATGCTGTTGCGGGTAAAAGGATGTGTTCAAGAAAGTAACCATAAGGTGTGTAAGAGTGGTGATGTTGTTGTTGAGGAGAGGATGTGGCGGTGAGCAGATAATGTGACAGACAGGAGAGGTTGTGATGGAGAAAATAATAGCCTGTTGCCTTAATGAGAGCTAGTAACGCAGAGGAGAGGTTGTGACGTAAAGGGATTGTTACGAAGAGGAGAGGTTGTGACATAGAGGGGCTGTGACGGAGAGGAGAGGTTGTGATGTAAAGGGACTGTGACGGAGAGGAGAGGTTGTTATGTAGAGGGGTTGTGACGGAGAGAAGAGCGTGTAAGAGTGAGGACAGGATGTGACAGCTAGGACAAGTGTAATTGAGAGGACAGGCTGAGAGTCTCTGACGGCCAGGCTTGGAGTAACTAACTGTAATTAAAGCTGAACGTAATTATTTATTTTTTTAGTAAATGATGTTGAATTTTAAATTAAAGTAATTTCATTTGTAATTGGCGGTTGCTCAACTTATATCTGCTTGAAAACTCCTTAAAGCTTGGTACTATAATGGGCTAATGATAAAATGGAATTAAATAATTGTCAAATGGTACATAGCTTTCATTCTGATGTGACTGTCGTGGTAAGAGTCATGTCCAGCACTTATACTGCCAAAAGCTTCTACTGTAGGCTTCTTAATCTTTGGTTCAGGTGAACCATTGCCTTTAAGGTTCGATCCCTTTAGGTCTTTATAGGAATTGTGAGCCTCAGCATACAAGTCAGCTGCCTCAGCAACTTCATCAGCTTTAATCAGGTTACGTTCTCTAATGAATGTTCGTATCTGGTGAGGAAGAGTTGTCAGGAACTGGTCAGCAACCATGAAGTCTCTAAGAGATTCATAACTGTGATCAATTCCTGAACTCTCTGTCCAAAAGTCGAACAAACGAGTGTTACTTGTAACTGCTGAAAGTTTTGGCCATGCTGTAAGGTGGCATACCTGAAATCTTTCCTCTAAGAATTTGTGGTTTTTTGATATGTTTTAAGGATTGCCTTCTTCAGTAGGTTATAATTACATATGATATCCTGCAACAAAGTTGCATAGATATTCAAAGCTGTACCAGAAAATAACATTCATATCCTGGTAGCCCAGGTGTCAGCACGCCATTCACAGAGGGTAGCGGTATTTTCAAACCTGATAATGTATGAAGTAATGCCTTCACCCTCTGTGAAGGGAGGTAAATTAGGTGTTGGAATATGTGCCCTAGCTGCATGATGTTCAATTACTCCTTCCTCTAATTGTTGTTGTGTAAGAGTTAACTTTTTATTTTCTAATTCAAGGCAAGCTTTTTCGAGCTCGGGATCTTTTTTTCTCTCTCTCTTAATTCATGTTCTCTAGCTTTTTCCTCACGTTCTCTAGCTCTTTCCTCATGTTCTCTAGCTCTCTTCTCACGATCAAGTCTATCGTGCTCCTTTTTGTCTTCTCTCTCTCTTTCTAACTGTTTATCTTTGTTTTCTCTTTCAACTCTCTCTCTCTCCTTTTTCTCTTCTCTTTCAATTCTCTCTCTCTCATTTTTCTCTTCTCTTTCGATTCTCTCTCTCCTTTTCTTCTTCTCTTTTGATTTTCTCTCTCTCCTTTTCCTCCTGTCTTTCCCTTTCTGTCTCTCTTCTCTCTCGATTCTCTCTCTTTCAAGTCTTTCCTGGATCTTAGCACTAATGAAAGATTCTAAATTTTTCCCTGTTATTCCTAACTTACTTCCAGCATTCATCAAAAACTGGTATTCCTCCATACTTGCAAGAATAACTTAAACTACCAGGGGAAAAATTAAATGTGTATCAAAGAAAACGAAGGGTTCAATTCCTGCTCCACTCAAACTGTAAATAAACCAGAGGGCTTGATCCCTGCTTCAATTAAACAATATGAATTAATGAAAATGAAGGGTTCTATGCCAGCTCCGAGCAAACAGTAAGTAGAATGGGGTCCCTTGACCATCCAATCTTCTCACCAACAAATCAAGATTGTCCTATGACAGTTCCCTTGATATAATAAAGAGCTCAATGAAACAAATTGTCACTGGAAAATCTCGGGTCCCTAGAGTCAAATCCTCCAAAGCGTTTCAAGCTCACACAAATATATATGGGGCAGAATTAACTAGTATTCCTGCCTTGACTTGACTTACAATAAATTCAGACTATAACAATCACCAAATCTTTTAAATACCTGTACTGTAGTCCTACCATAGAGAATGATTACTCATGGCTGGTGGTAACCGTCTGTGGTATACGGCGTTGAAGTTCCAATGGTAGATTCGAGATGGAGTTGAATCTTCATTCAGTCGAGTTGATCCTGGCAAGGTCACCACTTGTGAAGGTTTACTCAGCCCTGTAACAACTTCAGTCCGTATTACTAAGGCTGGCTCCTCCTCAGGAAAATTAATGCATAGAAAAAGAACAAAAACTGACAAACACAAACGCTTTATTATTTAGAAAATATAAAACATAAAACACTTAAATATGAAATATTGATCCTACATTAAAGAAAATGAAAAATGAAAAATATAAATTATATCTGAATTCAACACTAATATATATAAAACTTGGGTGTCTGGTGTTGGTGACACTGCGTGTTGTTGAAATCATAGCCGTTGCTGATGATGTGGGGGGCGGGGGGTCGCAGGTGTTGGTGACAATCCACCAGCTCGTTCTTCACAGAGTCTACAGCCGTAAAATAATCTATCCTGATGACAGGAAAGCAGGTTCTTTGCCGCTGCAGTGATGAGGGGTTACGCCCTGCAATTTCATACAAGTGCACAGGTAAATAGATAAAACATGGGACGTCTCAGGACGTTAGTCCATCTCCTTCAGTTCTACTCGTTGGTTGGCAGGTGACCCATTCTGTCATTCCAAGCTGGAAAGAGAGACAGGTTAACCACTGCTTAAGAAATCACTCTCAATGATAAGTAAAATACCTAAAAGACGTGATGATTATTAAGACATTTAACATAGAGCAAGACTGAAAGGACTAAGTTTATTATTGGTCAAAAGTGAAGCTTTAAACCAATAAGTCCACTAGAATATGAGCAGGCGTGTACTTACAGTAGTGCTGGGAGTTGTGAGTCGAGTGATTACTGTTTGGCCGGAGCCTCACACGTCACCTTTCGGGGGGGGGGGGGGAAGAGGGAGGGGGAAGGGATAGGGGGAGCTAGACTGACCCTACCTTAACAAGCAGCCGGCAATCAAACTATCACTTTCGTGGAGGGGGAAAAAAGGAGGGAATAGCGGGAGCTAGACTTACCCTACCTTAGCTAGTAGCCGGCAATCAAACTATTGTTAATATATACTCCCTCGCTACTCCTACCTATTGAACTTTTCCCTCACAACCTAAAATCAGTTTTCCATGCCCTTCTGAAAATTCTATCTAAACAGACTCTGTATGTGTTACTTCAGACTTAATACCAGTTTTTATGCAACAGTTCAAGCGATCTTGGACATACAATGCCACCCCACCCCCCTTCCCAATACTTCTATCTACTAGGGACAATTTAAAACCCTGAATGTGACATTCCGCAGGCATGTCCCAACTTTTGGAATTAAACCTATACATCAATGTTACCTGCACTAGCAACTAATCTCAACTCGTCCATCTTATTCCTAGCACTACGGCTATTAGCATAATAAACATTGAAAGACTCTCCTTTCTCTTTACCTTTCCTGCTCATTTCTGTTTTTCTACTAAACCTATTACTGTCCTTATCACCCAGTGTCACTGGCTTCTCAATATCTACCTCGTTCTGCTTTTTACTAGTTCCCCCTAGAACTCATAATGTTACTACACTGGGACTTCACTATTTTCCTGCCAAAACCCATACCACTAACTATTCCTAGTTTAAAGTCCTAACAGCTCCCTCCACTGCAGTTGCCAGTGCCCCCACCCCAGACCTAGATAAGTGAACCCTATCCCTGGCATACATGTCATTTCTGCCATAGAAGAGGTCCCAGTTGTCAATGAATGTTACCGCGTTTTCCTTACAGTATTTGTCCAGCCAGCAATAGACACCAATTGCCCTGGACAACCATTCATTTCCATCTCCTCTTCTTGGCAAAATACCACATATGACAGGGTTCCCACCCTTCCTTCTAATTATTTCTATTGCTGACCTATACCTGCTAATCAGGTCTTCACTCCTACGTCTGCCAACATCGTTGCCTCCAGTACTGAGACAGATAATAGGATTGCTCCCATTAGGGCACGACCTACTTCCACATTGGACAAATGTAACACCACCTACGACTGCTGCACCTCTCCTGCCATTAGAACATAAGAACAGGCCAATATCCCTACTGCAGTGTTCCTCCTTTCTTATGTTGTTATAAGAAAGGAAGAGCATTGCAGCAGGCCTGTTGGCCCATGCTCGGCAGGTTCTTTACAATTCATCCCACTAACGAAACATTTTCCCAACCCAATCCTCAATGCTACCCAAGAAATAAGCTCAGTGGTGACCTGTACTTAAGTGTGGTGACCTGTACTTAACTCTGTGAAGAAGTGTCTTGTGTGCTCCCCGTGGACTGAACCAAGATGCCCTCCATCGAGCAACTTTACCAGCAACTTAAGGAAGAATTGAGGGTAGTGAAGATGGAGATACGGCGATTGACCGAGGAGAACAAGAGGATTCGTAGTAGTCCTCCTGTTTCAAGTCCTCAGGTCAAGAAGGGATCGTGGTCAGTGGCTGGGCAGCAGGGGACGACGAAGTTGACGATCAAGAAGGCGAATGGAAAGCCAGAAACGATGAAGAAGAAAAAGACTGCTGTGGAAACTCTTTTGGAAACCTCCAATGCTTTCTCGGTGCTACCCGACGAATGTGAGTCGACTGCTGGGACCGTCACGACGAAAGACAAGGAAGGTAAGAATATTGTTGTTGTTGGGGATAGCCAGGTTAGATACATGGATAGGGCATTCTGCTTGAAGGACAGGAGTAGGAGACAGAGGGTTTGCTTTCCTGGGGATGGGATGGAGGACATTGTTAGCCGGCTTGACAACATCATAAACGGTAATGGGATCAATCTTATTATTTGCCTAAGTGCTGGAGGCAATGATGTAGGCAAGCGTAGAAGTGAGGATTTAGTTAGAAAGTTCAGGACAGCTATAGACATCATTAGGAAGAAAGGGGGGCGCCCCGTTATATGTGGCATTTTGCCACGAGGAGGTGTTAGTAAATGAATGGAACTCTGTGAACCATTAACTAATATTTTTAATTTAGCTCTTCAAACAGGTGTAGTGTCTGATATGTGGAAGATGGCTAATGTAACTCCTATTTTTAAAACAGGGGACAAGTCGTTACCGTCAAATTACCGCCCAATAAGCCTGACCTCAATTGTAGGCAAATTACTAGAGTCAATTATAGCTGAGATTATAAGAAGCCATCTCGATAAGCATAGCTTGATTAATGATACTCAGCATGGATTCACAAGAGGCCGGTCTTGTCTAACTAATTTATTAACTTTCTTCAGTAAAGCTTTTGAGGCTGTTGACCACAATAAAGAATTTGATATTATTTACTTAGATTTTAGTAAGGGTTTGTGATAGAGTTCTGCACCATAAACTGTTAAAGAAAGTGGCAGCTCATGGCATTGGGGGAAAAAGTGCTCTCGTGGATCGAGTCATGGCTCACTGACAGGAAGTGGGGATCTGTAACAAGTGGCGTTCCACAGGGATCAGTCTTGGGCCCGTTGTTGTTTATAATATATATCAATGATCTTGATGAGGGAATTACTAGTGATATGAGCAAATTCGCGATGACACAAAGATAGGTAGGATAATTGATTCAAACGTAGATGTTATGGAACTTCAGGAGGATTTAAACAAAACTCTATTCTTGGTCAGAAAATGTGGCAGATGCAGTTCAATGTAGATAAATGCAAGGTTCTGAAGCTTGGGAGTGCCCATAACCTAGTACTTATAAGTTAAATGATGTAGAACTTAGCCATACAGATTGCGAAAAGGACTTGGGGGGTTATGGTGAGCAGCAACCTTAAACCAAGACAGCAATGCTAAGCGTACGTAATAAGGCAAATAGATTACTGGGATTTATATCAAGAAGTGTAAGCAACAGAAGTCCAGAGGTCATACTGCAGCTTTATACATCATTAGTAAGGCCTCACCTAGATTATGCAGCTCAGTTCTGGTCTCCGTATTACAAAATGGACATAAATTCGTTAGAAAACATTCAGCGTAGGATGACCTAAATTAATACATAGCATTAGAAATCTTCCTTATGAAGAAAGATTGAAGACTCTTAAGTTACATTCACTTGTTAGACGAAGAATGAGGGGAGACCTGATCGAAGTGTATAAGTGGAAGATAGGTATTAATAAAGGGGATATTAATAAGGTCTTGAGGATGTCTTCTCAAGAGAGAACCGCAGTAATGGATTTAAATTAGATAAGTTTAGATTTAGAAAGGACATAGGAAAGTATTGGTTTGGAAATAGGGTAGTTGATGAGTGGAACAGTCTACCTAGTTGGGTTATTGAGGCTGGGACTTTGGGTAGTTTCAAATCTAGGTTGGATAAGTACATGAGTGGGGGGGTTGGATTTGAGTGGGACTTTCACATCAGAGCTTATTTCTTGGTGGCATTGAAAATTGGGTTGGGCAAATGTTTTGTTAGTGGGATGAATTGTAAAGGACCTGCCTAGTATGGGCCAGCAGGCCTCCTGCAGTGTTCCTCCTTTCTTATGTTCTTATGTTCTTATGAATGGTTGTCCAGAGCAATTGGCATTAATTGTTGGCTGGATAAACACTGTAAGGATAATGCAGTACCATTCATTGACAACTGGGACACTTCTATGGCCGAAATGACATGTATGCCAGGGATGGGGTTCACTTATCCAGGGCAGGTGTGGGTTTTCTTGCTAACTCAGTTGAGGGGGTTGTTAGGACTTTAAACTAGGATTAGTTAGAGGTATGGGTTTAGAAATGATAAATAATGAGTGAGGATATATTGACTTACGCTCTGATATTAAGAATATTAATAGTAAGTGTCATGGAGTAACTCTGGGTAATGATAATTTCAGAAATTGTGTAAAAACAAAGATCAATAGGAAAAATGTGCAGGAGAAAAAACATATGATGGTATTTTATGCTAACAGTCGAAGTGCAAGAAATAAAATTAATGAACTACGTTTGGTAGCATGTGCTCGGAACTTTGATATCATTGCATTAACTGAAACGTGGTATGATTTAAAGAGTCGGGATATGACTGTTGAGTGTAATATTCAGGGATTTAAGTTGTTTAATGTGGATAGATGTAATGGAAAGGGGGGAGAAGTTGCATTATATGTTCGAGGAAATATTAATTGTTGCATAAAAACAGGTAATAAAAATAGATGGAACAGTAACAGAATCTGTTTGGGTAGAGTTTGTAGAGGGTCAAGAAAAACTAATTCTAGGTGTAATATTCCGACCTCCAGGCTTGGATCACGATAGAGGGAGACTTCTTTTGGGACGAAATTGTTAGGGCTTCTAGACACGATAACATAGTCATAGTAGGGGACTTTAACTTTAGTCAAATTGACTGGAATTTTGACAGGTAATCAAGTCCAGTGACTTTATGGAAACAGTTCAGGACTGTTTTCTGAAGCAGAGCGTGACAGAGCCTACCAGGGGTGATAATTTGCTAGACCCAGTCTTGTCAAATAAGGAAACACTCGTGAATAATCTGGAGATCACTGAAGAGCTTGGCACAAGTGATCACAAATCCATCACTTTTAGCATTAACTGGGAATGCAAGAATAATGATAATATAGTAAAAATCCCTGATTTCCGTTCTGCCGATTATAATGGACTTAGGGAACATCTGTCTAATCTTGATTGGGGTTATCTAGCTAATGATTTTATTGGCGATGATCATACTTATGCTTATGAAGGGATCTGCTTTTATGATTTTTTTTCTTAATAATATACATCATGCCCAGAGTATATACATTCCCCAGAGTGATATTAGGTCTAATAATAACTATCCCAAATGGGTTAACAGTAGGTTAAAGCATCTATTAGGAGAGAAAAGGGGAATTTAAAGGCGCATCAGAAGAGGAGAGGTTGACCTTACTGACCAGTATGTTCAACTTAAAAGAGAAGTAAAAAAGGCGATTTAAAAGGCTAAACGTGACTATGAAATTAAAGTTGCTACTGAATCAAGGACTAATCCAAAGGGGTTCTTTCAAGTGTATAGGACGAAGGTGAAGGAAAAAGTGGGACCTCTGAAAATTGGGAATGGACAGCTGACGGATAACGAAATGGAAATGTGTTCCTTATTTAATGACTATTTTTTGTCAGTTTTTACACAGGAAGATGTAAATGAGATTCCAGTAATTTACAATTATTTAGTTCCTGATGAATTTAAATTAACTAATATAACTGTCACGAGGGACATGGTTATTAAACAGATAGATAAACTGAAGCAAAATAAGCCCCCGGGACCCGATGAGTTGTTTTCCAGGGTACTTAAGGAATGCAAGATGGAGCTTAGTCAGCCATTAACGAGAGTGTTTAATGCGTCCATCCTTACCGGTGTTGTGCCTGAGTTGTGGAAGATGGCTAATGTGGTTCCTATATTCAAATCAGGGGATAAGTCCGTTCCTTCAAATTACCGTCCAATAAGCTTGACATCTATAGTGGGCAAGTTATTAGAATCAATTATAGCTGACACTATCAGAAGTCACCTTGAAGAGCATAACTTGATAAATGAATCTCAGCATGGATTCACGAGAGGTCGTTCCTGCCTGACAAACTTACTGACGTTCTTCAATAGAACATTTGAGGCAGTTGACAGTGACAAGGAATATGATATTGTTTATTTGAATTTTAGTAAAGCCTTCGATAGAGTACCTCACAGTAGACTCTTGAAAAAAGTGGCAGTTCATGGTATAGGAGGTAAAGTTCTAGCATGGACAGAGGCATGGCTTACGAATAGAAAGCAGAGAATTACCATTAATGGAGTGAATTCTGAATATGGATTAGTCACTAGTGGCGTTCCACAAGGATCAGTTTTTGAACATTAAAATGGTATAAAAATACCGACAGGTTGTAAGGTAAGACACATATGCAACAGTTAGGTATCTTTATTTCGAAACGTTTCGCCTACACAGTAGGCTTCTTCAGTCGAGTACAGAAAAGTTGATAGAAGCAGAAGAGACTAGAAGACGATGTAATCAGTCCATCACCCTTAAAGTTTTGAGGTGGTCAGTCCCTCAGTCTGGAGAAGAGCATTGTCCCATAGTCTGAAACAATATGGAGTTGAAGTAACGAACGAACGAACGAAAGTTCAGGGGAAGATCCCAAATGGGATGAGCGGGGGGAAAACGGGACAGACGAAGAGCAGTGCTGGAGAGGAGTGTTCTTAGTCGTAGAAATAGAGCCCGGGCTTAACCCAGCAGCGATGCGATCGTGGGACAGATATTGAGAAGAGAAATTCAGGCTCTTCTGTTGGGACTCCGGTGGGGCGAGCGGGAAGTAAGGGACATGCGACGTTTAGAGCTAGAGAGGAGTGTAGAACTGAGCCATGTCTTAACCCAAAGGGTAAGGCGAACGTGGATCAGAGAATGGTACCTGTCATAGAAGGTACCTCTCGGAGAGTCCAAGGTTATTTGTAAATAGGGTTAGGAGCAGGATCTATGCAAGGAGTAGAAAAGGTTGTGTTGGTTTGTGGGTCTGCGAATGTCTTCTTTCAAGGAGAGAGGTCCGTAGTCATGTCGTGTCACAAGTTTGTCAATCTGTCTGTCACTGAGCGTCTTCCAGTACAGATTCAGAGCAGGGATGGCTAACTGGGCATGTAGAGACTCGATGTGGCGAAGTCCTCCCATCTGACATCAAGCACCCAGCGCAGGGGCCTTGTTCTGGACACGCTGCAGTTTAAGTAAGTTTGTTTTTGCTGCATGAGAGAGGGTAGAGGAGAGTAAGTTATCAGAGGAGTATAAGGGATTTGTAGAAGGTGTAGTTTGGTGCGTTGAGAGGCAATGTTTCAGCTTGTAGAGGCCCGCAAGGGCCTTACTAGCTGTTGCATGCCTTGAGTGAACGTGCCCGGTAAGCGTAGAAGGTAGTCAAGATTAACGCAAGGGACAGTGACAGATTGTGTGATGGGATGTAAGTGCGGGTGTCAGCTGTTCTAAAGCTCGACAGGTAATGGAGGATCACGTTTTCTGTAGTTAAAATATGTAATGCTGGTTTTTAGTGCATTGGTTTTGATCCTCCATTTTTGTTCCCAGATGGCTATCCTGTCGACCTCATTTTGTGTTTTGTGTGTGAGTGTATCTATTTTTGGCATGAGTGATAAGTTGTGTAATGTCGTCTGCATGGCTAGTGTGATGGATTTTTTGGTATACAGGTGTTGGAATGTCGTTAGTGTTTAAATGTAGAGGGTATGGGAGGGACAGATCCTGGGGTACTCCAGCATTTAGTGTGAATTTGTCAGAGTAACAGCCTTGGAATTTGTTTTCTCATGGTACGGCCATCTAGGAAGTTGCAGAGGAGTTTACGAGTAGTGAGAGGCAGGTTAAGTTAGTGCAGAGTTTGTACTTGAGCCCTGGTGCCAGACAGTGTCAAAAGCTTTTTCAACGTCTTTTGCAACCGGGCTGTCCGGTTTCTTTGTTCTGTGTTTATGTGGATGTAGTTGAGAATGATTTTTAATGGCATCTTGTGTGGATCTGTGTGTTCTGAAGCCAAACTGACCATCAGAAAGTAGAGAGTTGTGTTCCAGGTATCTGCGAAGGCGATGGTTGATGATTTTTTCAAAGAGTTTACCTAAAGTTTCGAGGAGGCTGATAGGGCGATGTTTTAGGATAAGAGTGGTCTTTTTTGGGTTTAGGAAGGAGGATAGTAGTAGCAGCTTTGAAGAGGGAAGGGAAGTATCCAGGGCAAGGGAGGCATTGAGGGGTTTGTGTAGGCAGTAATGATAGAGTCAGGAAGGTGTTTTAGGATAATATGGTTTAGGCCAGAGGCGCCAGGACCCTTGGGAGGAAGGTGTTTTAAGGAGAGTTTTAATGTCTGTGTTGGGGGAAAGGAGTGTCGAGTTCTTGGGAGGAGGTAAGAGAGTCTGATGAATGTGGCTATCTGGTGTTGTATCTTGTGTGTGTGCAGTGTTCCAATGTTCTATGTTCTGAATGTGTTGAATAACGTTAGGGTGAGGTCGGTGAGGGTTTGGAAGTGTTCCCCCAGATGTGTTTGAAGATGTTGGTAGCAGCCTGCGGGTCTGAGATGTGTGTGTTGTTTTTGGTGATGTGTTTGAATTTTTTGGTGGGGAAGTGCCTCTTATTTTTTAGATAAAGTTCCAGAAGGCTTTAGTGTTTTTAATACGCTGTTTGTCAGCTTGTTGTATGAGTTGTGACCCGTGATTGTTGTGGTCTTGATCTAGACTGTGTAGAATGTTGTTTTTAAGGTAAGTGAGATCTAATCGAACTTGATTAAATTTGTGTGTGTTGTAGAGGAAGCGGTTGTGGTAGCAGATAATTAGTCTTCTTGTTTGAGTGACGGTTGAAGGAATAACGAGTGGTGTGAGTTTTCTTTGGGATTGCGTTGTTGGCTGCTTGTGTAATGGTGTCCTGGATGAGATCAAGTTGAGTATCGATGTCAGAATAGGTTTGTTGTTATAGTCATAGGTGAGGTTAATATTGTCTATGTGTTGTTTGGAAAGCATCCCCGTCAGCGTTCTTGTAGGAGAAGGAAGGTTTTTGGTTGGAATGAGGATAGGGTTGGAGGAAATGTGCAAGATGACTGGGATGTGATCAGAGCCTGTAATAGGGCCAGGTGAGATGTAGTGTTGAAACAGAGAACTGGCTCGGTCTGCCAGAATGATGTCTGGTTTGCCTTGGCCCGTGTGATTGAAGAAGGTATTGAAATCTGGGCCGAGATGAATTAGGTGTTTATGGTTAGTGAAGTTGAGTAATTGGTGGCCAAGTTGGTTGTTACTGGTGTGATGAAAGGCGGTGTGTTTGGCATTCATGTCAGCTAGTAGGTATGTTGGTGTGTTGGTGTAGTTGAAGACTAAGGAAAGGTTGTGTATGTTGAGAATAGTGTTTGGGCGAGCATAGGTGGTGAAAAAGATAAAGGGGCCAAGGTGGGTGTGTATTCTGACTGCAAGACAGTGTTGGTGAATAAAGGGATTGGGAGGGATTCGTGTTTTATGTTGGATTTGACAGGATGGCAACCCCATCGTGGGATCATAGGGGGACTGTAGTGCAGTATAACCATAATGGCGGATACGTTGAGGGGCTTTGAGGCAGGTACTGTTTAGCAAAACAATATTTTGGTCTCTCTGCTTCAAGGAGTCGGCCAGTAGGTGTCTAATTGTGAAGTAAGAACGTACGTTGAATGAATCAAATTTAAACATGATTTAATGGTTTCGTATAAAAAAGTTAATGTCGGAGGAGTTTGGATTAAAAACCCATGATAGTGGTGCCGACGTAGCACTTTATTTTTATCTGTAATTCATAGATTTTAAAGCTTTATCATCAGAATTAATGCTGCAATTGAATTTTATGCTAAAAGTAAGCAAAATCATGCCACTTTGTGAACCACTTCGTAAACACATATTTTAATTCAAAAAAAAGAAATTTATCATGATATGGTTCAAAAAAATTTGAATCGTTGAAATATGCCGAAAAATATGATTTTCAATTTATTTTCCAACATTTTAAAATATATTTTGCCATTTTTTAAAAATTCCCAATAAAAAACCATAAAAAAACTATATTAATTTTGAATGTTTAAAACATTTTTTAAAAATACTTGAATTTATTAAAAACATTAGAAAATGTGCTAAAATGATATTTTTTTGCATATTTCGACGGTTTAGGGCGTTTTCAATGTTTTTTGACGAACCACATTTTTTAGATAAAAATTCATAGCTTTTCGACTTTTAAATTTAGAATTACTGTTGGGAAATTGAAATTTTTTTGCTAAAAACAAATTCATCCGATTTTTTGAAGTTCTCTCTCAATAAAAATAAACTAAATCAATTGAAGTTTTTCAAAAAGAATTCTGTGAAAAAGCCTTGTATAATTGAATCGATAATTTTTTTTCAACTTTTGCATATATTTAACTCATTTTTAAAAAATCCAAATGAAAAATCGTTAAAAATCAGCATTATATTGAATATTTCATATATTTAAAAAAAAAACTTGAAATGTTACTAAAAATTAAGCACAGGCGCTAAAATTATATTTTGTTGCATATTTCGACGATTTAGAGGTTTTGAAAACTTTTTGGCGAGCACAATTTTTTTTTAAATTCATGATTTTAAGCTTTTAAAACAGAATTACTGCTGCAATTGAATTTTTTTGCTAAAATTAAGAAAAATTATGGGATTTTAGGGGGTATTAGTTTTTCTAAAATTTTGAAAAATCTTTGAATCGTGAAATTTTCAAAAAATTTCTTTTCAAAAATTTTTCAACTTTTCATATATGTTTTAAATTTTTCAAAATTCCCTATAAAAATCCATATAAATTAATATTAATTTTGAATATTTCACATATTTTCAAAAAATACTTGAAACATTGAAAAACTCAGGAAAATGTGCGAAAATTATGTTTTATTGCATATTTCGACGATTTAGAACGTCTGGAATGGTTTTCTGACAAAACTTGCTTTTTAGCTAAAATTCACAGTTTTTTTTAACCTTTTAAATCAGAATTTCTGCTGTGATATAATTTTATGATAAAAGTCAGCGAAACTATCCTATTTTTGTGAAGTACTCTGTATAACATATTTTAGCTCTAAAAAATTAAGTTTTACTGGAAATGCTTCAAAAAGCCTTGAACCATACAAATTTGCAGAAAAATGTGATTTTTCGATGATTTTTCAACATTAACATTGTGAAGGCTTACTCAACCCTGTAACAACTTCAGTAAGTATTACTAAGGCTGGCTCCTCCTCAGGAAAATTAATGAATAGAAAAAGAAATAATAACAGACAAACATAAACACTTTATTATTTAGAAATTTAAAATATAAAACCTTAAATATGAAATATTAATCCTACATTAAAGAAAATGAAAAATGAAAAATATAAATGATAACTTAATTCAACGCTAATATATATAAGGGTGTTGGTGTTGGTGACACTGTGTTTTTGAAATGTAGCCGTTGCTGATGATGGTGGGGGGGGTCGCAGGTGTTGGTTACGACCCACTGGCTAGTTCTTCACAGTAGATAGGGCCTTGAGTATTATATCCCGATGACAGGAAGCAGGTTCTTTACCTCTGCAATGATGTGGGGTTATGTCTGCAATTTCTAAGGTGCACAGGTAATTAAATCCAAAATGGGACGTCTCCAGACGTTAAGTCCGTCTCCTGTTCTTCTCGTTGATTGACAGGTGCCCCTCACGGTCATCCAAGCTGAAAAGATAGAGAGGTTACCCACTGCTTAAAAATCACTCTCCATGGCAGTACAATACCCAAAAGATGTGGTGATTATTACAACAGTTAGCTTGAGCAAGGCTGAAAAGACAAAATTTTATTATTGATCAAAAGTGAAGCTTTAAAACCAATAAATCCATTTGAATACAAGGCAGGCATGTATTTACAGTAGTGTTGGGGCTGTGAGTCGACCCGTTTTACTGTTTGACCAGAGCCCCACACGTCACCTTTCGGGGGGGGGGAGAAGGAGGGGAAGGGATAGCTGGAGTAGACTGACCCTACATTAACAAGCAGCCGGCAGTCAACTATCACTTTCAGGGAGGGGAAAAAATGCGGGAAAAAGCGGGAGTTTGGGACTTCCCCTACCTTAACTAGTAGCCGGCAATAAAAACTATTGTTACTATATACTCCCTCTCTATTCCTATCTATTGAACTTTTCCCTCACACTCCCACAAAAAAAAGATTTATAGTCAACGAGTATAAGAAAAATAGGCGAGGAAAAAGTTCTAACATGTCGAAGTCGTGTAAGGCAACAAATCTTCTACTGACTGTCACGACTTAACCAGTCAGAGAAATATTGGATGAACCATTGATATACACAATATGGAACTTAAAAGCCTGGAGTGCAATGTCCATTCAAGAGGCGATGTTGGTTCCCTAAAAGTTTCTAGGTATATTCAAGGTTTGTGGTCCGTTTCTAAAATGAATTCTTTTAGCAGCAAAAAATTTAAGTTTGGAGATCCCCCACACAAGGGCTAAAATTCTTTTCTATGTGGGAGTTTTCTTGTTTCTGCAGGAAGGAGTTTCCGGCTTAGGAAGCATACAGGGAAGGGAGTATCCTCATGGTATTGAAGTAACCCCGCACCTAAGCCAGTTTGGAGACAATCAGTTCTTAAACAAAATGTTTTTTTTAATATCTGGAATCTTAAGTATAGGGTCTTTCGAAAAGATACTTTTAATCTCATTAAACTTTTCCGGCTACGTCGAAAGTTCAAAGTCCTTCACAGACTTTTAAGAAGTCGGATAAGATGCCTGTAAGATCGTAAGGTTTGGGATAACCGTGCAAAAAAATTTACAGAACCAAAAAAGCTACGCATGAGCTTCTTGGTTTTGGGGAATTTAAATTCTAGTTAAAGCTTTGATCTTACTGGGGGAGGCTGCAGAGAGTTATTAGAAAGTATCAGTCCAAGATATCTAATTTATTATACCCAAGGAAGCATTTCTTCGGCTTGGCAGTGAGGCCATGTGAGCGTAACCTACGCAAAACTGATGTTAAAGTTTGGATATGTTCGACCCCCGTGGTGTCATTACGTAAATGTTATCAAAATAAACTAAACATTTGGCATATTACCAAGATCTTTCTAAACAGTCTCACGTAGGTAGCAGAGGCAGTTACCAAACCGAAGGGGATAGTTCTATATTGCATCAGTCCTTGGTGTGTAGGAAAAGCGGTGTACTGCTTAGAAGAAAGGGTCTAACATTTCTTGATGATATGCCTGTGCAATATCAATCTCCCGAAAGAAGGAAGGTCACAAAATTTGTGTAGATGGCTATCTATTAAGGGATAGGCTCAGCATCCCACCCGGTTATAGCATTAAGGCCTCTGAAATCAATAGCAAGTCTATATGAATTATCCTCTTCTTAACCATGATACTGGTGAACAATATGAAGAACTGAAGGTTCATGATCTTTAGTTTTAATAATTGTCTACCTCTCGGTCAAATGCATCCCCAAGGTGAACTGGAATGGATATAATTTTCATTTGATAGGGATTGTCTGTCACTAAGTCAATTTTTATGGACTACCGTGGAGGTAACACCTGGAATTCAGTAAAGATGTCTGAAAAGTTACTCACCATTGAAGTAGTTCAGTCTCTTTATGGTCATCCAAAGATTCATTAATATTAATGTTGGTAGCATCCGAGTGGTCAAGATTCACCAAATCATGTAGTTCTTCTCATAGTCTAAGTTAGAGGTGTCAATTACGCACACCTTAATTCTTCAGTTTTCATATCAAGTTCGTGTGGAAAAACTAAGTCAAAGTTATTAAGGCAGTTAACCGAATTTCTTCGGTAATATTTCTAAGGATGTTGATATGATAAAGCTTAGGTTTCCTTGAATTCTATGAGGTAGTCAACTTTCCCACAAATTTTTAATACTTTATATGGACCTTTTCCCTGTACTATAAAATTTTTTTGACTTGATAGGCAAAGTATAAGACTTATCTCCTACTTTAAAACTTCTCCTCTGACTTTTGGAACCAAATAGGGTTTTTTACTGGTCCATTGACATGCTTAGGTTTTTCGAAACTATGTCAGAGGTCTCCTCAAGTTTGGTCTAAGGTCAAGGAGAAACTGGTAAGAAGACTGAACCTCAGCATTTACCTCCTCATTAGTCCATAAGTCATGAAGGATGGACAATGGACCTCTGGCCTGTCTACCATAGAGAAGTTCAAAAGGTGAAAACCCCAATGAGTCACTGGGAACTTCCCTCATGGCAAACAAAGCACAGGGTAGGTAACGATGCCACTCCTTAGGTTTAAGGGAGCAAAGTTTCTGTTACTTACCTTAATTGTTATTGTTGATATTATTAATATCTCATCAAGACCTCTGCGGCCTTCAAGATTCTAACAGAAAATAGTTTACTTTAAAATATTAATTTTGGAGATTAAAGAAAAAGTATTTACTTTTTTTCTGACTTTTATTAAAACTATTTCAATTATTTAATCCTTTCGTACTAAAATAACTTTGAACTCCTTAGAAGGGACAAAAAACCAACCTGGCTTTCGCCGGACTGAACTCAAATCATGAAAAAAAATTTAAAGGTCGACAGACCTTCTTCTGTAACTGCTACACCACAAAGAAATTTTTAATTCAACATCGAGTCGCAAACTCTTTTGTCGATAAGAACTCTTAAAAAAAATTACGCTGTTATCCCTAAAGTAATTTTTTCTCTAATCCTAAAAAGGGATCATATGAACAAGTATCTTGATTTAAAAAAAAAACAGTTATATAATTTATATCCAGTCCCCCCAACTAAACACCCTGCTAAAAAATAAACTTTAACACTCCAAATCACTCTTAACCAGCTTCATGTATAAACTTTATAGGGTCTTATCGCCCTCTTAACTCACTTAAGCCTTTTCATTAAAAGTTAATTTCAATCTCCGAGATAGAGACAGCTTTCTTCTCGTCCAACCATTCATTCCAGCTTCAATTAAAAGGACTAATGATTATGCTACTTCGCACGGTCAAAATCCGCGGCTTTAGTCCCCAATGGGCAGGCCAGAACTTTATTTTAACTCTCATACAGACATGTTTTTGATAAACAGGCGGAAAGCCCCCTTTTTTGCCGAATTCTTATACTCATCACTCCTTCATAAATCTCATTAATTTTCCAAAATTTATTTAAAATAAACAACCCATATACTAATACATTCACTTTAAATCTTAAACTAAATTCATAAAAAGTCTTTCCTACCTACTTAAAAAATAATAAATACTCTTCTTTTTGTGCCTCAGATACAACTCCCTGTAACATAGTACCTCTAAGCCTAGTTAAACGTACCTTTCTTATTTATTTTTATAACTAAAATAATTAAACAAAGAGCTTACCCCCTCTATTCCTAAACCTTGCCTTACCTTAATGCAAAGAAAAAATTGAATTTTTTTCAAAAAAAAAAACAGATATCTTAAGACCCGATTAACATTTCACTACTAAAATAAAGTTTTGAATTTTTTTACCACAAAAACTCGACCTATAATTTAGCTCTCCTTATTTCGGGAAAATATCATAAATATTTAATGTAAAATTTCCCTAATACACAAGGTACTTAATTTAACTAATACTTCCCATTTATTTCACTAGCATATTTCAACTTTCCTGTACAGTACTATTATCTATCGCCTTAATTACCTACTAAAACCTAAAAATATTTTTTCCTAATCATAATAATTAGCAAGTCTTCATAACAACCAAAATAAGTCACCCCTGCGACAACCTTTTCAACGTAAGTGAAATGCTAATCTTTAGCTTTACTTTGAATCTACAATTTTAATCTCCCAAACAAATAAACTACAACTAACATAAAAACTGCGTATTTAACTTTACAAACTCTACTATCCTCCTTATTGTCTATATATATATACATTTCTTTAAATGTAAATTGTCCGAATCATTTATAATCCTGTAAATTATATAATTCACTAATATATATATGATATTCATAGTGTATCTGGCGTGTAAGTTATTATCTATTCCATTTAAGTACTTATATACCTGAGGTTAGTATAATGTACAATATATATATATATACCAAGCTATCTCATTAATTAGTTTACTGCTATAATCCACTAATCTATATATGATATTCATAGTGTATCTGGCGTGTAAGTTATTATCTATTTCATTTAAGTATTTATATACTTGAAGTCAGTACACAACGATAAATTTATATATACCAAGCTGCTTTATTAATTAGTTTACTGTTATAATCAACTGATATATATATCTCCTTCTTAGTGTATCTTTTCGAAAATTAGTATAAGGAAGTAATAGCTTCGTCTTATCTTCTCCTATGACCGTCTGTTAGGAATATCTTCATAGAAATGGGGGAATCTAGAAGGAGACGATTAATACAAGTATAAGTAGAATCCCCTTTCTCACGAAGGGTTCTACTTATAACTGTATTAATCGTAATGTACAGAGCTCAATGTTATCATTCTGTTACGGTATAGATAGCTCACTCATGCAATTACACTTAATTCACCACTTTCATATAAAGAAATGTATATATACTAGTATAGAAAAAAAATACATTCCCCCCATATGCTTTTTCATTTTATTTTTTAAGCAGCTTACCCTTCTTCCCATTTAATCCATTAAGAACAACCAGATATCTAGAGAGGAATTCAAAATACTATAAGACCATATTCCTTATACCTACCCCTCTTAATCTCTAACACTCTTTATGTAAATGGGAATCGCACCAATCCTCGAAAGATCAAAACTTTTCGTGCCCTTTACACTTCTACATATATCATAAAGATAAGCTAAATTTCAAGCTAATGGGCTCATACCTCATTATGAGGGTACTCTCTTTATAATCCATCTCACTTAAAAATCATTTTTATATCTTCGCTTTTGTCAGGATCCTTCCTGGCCATTTTCTTCTTCCTCATGATTTTCAGCCTGAATTGGCCTCGAACTTAATCTTATATCATTTATCCCTTTAATCTCATCAAAAGAAAATCAACTACCATCTGAAGCCTCCTTGAAATATTTCTTAATCCAAGCCCTTGGATCAGCCATTATTATTTTATCCTCAACCTTAACATTTTTTATCCCGATAGTCTCGCTCTCATTTATTTCCTTAGCCCTACTCCTTAAACTAGGGGCCGCTCCGTTCCATTTTTGGTTCCCCCAAGTCATAGAAGGTCTTAATTGAACCCAAATTATTATTCTCATAACAATCCAAAAACTCGCTCCAATATTTTTAATCTCTTATTTATCTTCAGAATATTACACACACGATATTCTCTTTTTCGGTGGGATTTCTTCTGCTATCATCGGGGCACTAGGAGGAGTCAACCAGACATCCCTTCGAAAAATCTTAACCTACTCGTCTATTAATCATTTATCATGAATACTTTTCGCTATACTTATTAATGAGACCTCCTGAATAATTTACTTTTTTATATACACTCTAATTTCGGCTTCAGTAACCTTTTACTTCGCATCCACCCAGACATACTTTTTTTCTCACTTAATTAACGCAGGTCATGGCTCTCTTCCTAAAATCATCTCAATTATAAACCTTTATTCGCTAGGAGGCCTACCACCTTTTTCTGGTTTTATCCCTAAATGAATCATTATTCAAGAAATAATTCTAACATCTTTCTACTTGCCTTTGTTTATCCTCCTCCTTTCTTCACTTGTAACTCTTTATTTTTACATCCGAATTACTTTATCCTCTATCACAATTTCCTTTACCCAAATAAAATGAAATATTTCCTTTAAACCCCTTAAAATCTTATCCTCTCCCTTATACTCCTCAATCAATTTATTCGGACTTTTTATCCCATCTATACTTTTAGTTATCTAAGATTTTAAGTTAATTTAAACTAACATCCTTCAAAGCTGTCAAAAAAAGTAATAATCTTTTAAATCTTACCTTTCACTGATAAGAAAGTATAACTTCTATTTAGATTTACAATCCAACGCCTTTAACCTCAGCCACCTTATCCTACAAATTACACAAAATTAAAGAACCTTTCATAAACATGATATTTAACGGGACGCTATGTATTAACAAGACAAAGTACTCCATTACCTTCCCGGAACAACAAGAAAATAAGGTATTTAAAAATAACCCATGTTGCCTTAGTGAATACATATATAAAGTGTAGCAAGCCCTGAAAAAAGACAACAGCCCTACTCTAAATATAATTAACTTTCTCCATCTAACCACTCTAATAATTAAACTAATCTCTCCTATTAAGTTCAAAGTTGGATGGAGCAGCTATATTTCCCACAGCTAATAAAAACCACCACAAACCTATATTTGGTATAATATTTAGCAAACCTTTCCTAATTATCAAACTTCGCCTTCGTAAACGCTCGTAAACTATATTTGCTAAACAAAATAAACCTGAAGAACATAAACCATGACCTACATCACTACTACAGCCCCATTTAAACCTCACCCCCTTTATACAACCAACCCTCCTAACACTAAGCCCATATGGGCCACAGAAGAGTAAGCAATTAAAGATTTTATATCCACTTGACGCAAACACATTAAACTAATAATAATACCCCTAAAATCCCAAGACTCACTCACACCAACAAAAATATTTTATTTGCCTCCGAAAAAACACCCCTAAAATCCGGAATTAAACCATAACCCCCTAACTTTAACAACACTCCAGCCAATACTATAGACCCCGCAACCGGAGCCTCCACATGAGCCTTAGGCAACCATAAATGAATATAAACAGAGGTAATTTAACCATAAACGCAAATACAGAGCAAAAATACCACAATAATCTAGTTCTCTGGTAACCAATTATCCCTAATAATAATCCTATATTCAATCTACCTATACTTTTATATAACCTCAATAAAGAAGCTAACAGTGGCAATGAAGCAAATAAAGTATAGAACAGTATGTAAATTCCAGCCTGAATTCGCTCAGGTTGATAACCTCAACCTAAAATTTAGTACGAGTATAGGAAACTAATGATCTCTCAAATCTAATATAAAAACTTAGATAATTTATTGATCTAAAAGTTAAAATTAAAACTACCAACAAATTAAGTTCACTGACAAAAACCCCGCACAAAAATTATCCATTTTCTTTCTATAGCTCTCCTAAAAACTATTAGCATTACAATTCAAACTCTTAATACAATCAAAATGTATCTTAAATAATCAACCCCCATTATATAACCCAGACAAAAAGAACAGAAATCATGATTATTATTAACAATCTCATAAAACATATTATCAATAAACCAACCTGAATAAACCCCATTCATCACAAACCCTATTAAAAACCAAATTAAATACCAAAAACTTTAACATACTAAAATTCCAAACCCCTAAAATAATCATTACCATGTGAGCGAACAATGGAAACCAGTAAAGACAAGCCTAAAGCCCCTTCACACGCAACCATCACTAAAAAAAATATTACAAACACACCCTCTAAACCAACCCTGAATATGTAAACTCTCATAACCCAAACACATTTTAATATAATAAATTCCAATCTTAAATAAAACATTTAACAAATGCTATGATTCGAAATAAATGCTCAGAACCGCAAAAAACTATAGTTAACAACCTAAAGCCCTCGATCCTTAATATCATCATACACCTCTATCTCCTCTTAATATTACTTTAATCTTTACTCTCTCAAAACTTATGACTTCACCTTTACGTAAATCCATCCATTACTTAAACTCGTTAATTCTACACTTGTAGATATGCCAATTCCTGCTAACATTTCAATTTTTTGAAATTTCGGGTCCCTCTTAGGGTTATGCCTAGTAGTTCAAATCACAACCGGGCTATTTTTATCAATTCATTTTACCCCACATATTGACCTAGCTTTTTCGAACGTAGCACACATCTGTCGTGATGTCAATTATGGATGATTGTTCCGCACCATTCATGCAAATGGAGCCTCCTTTTTCTTTATCTGCATCTACTCTCGTATCGGCCGAGGTATTTATTATGGAATCATTTGCCCTTTTCACGCTTGAAGAATCGGTGTTCTAATTCTATTTTTAACAATAGCCACAGCCTTTTAGGCTATGTCCTACCCTGAGGACAAATATCATTTGTGGTGCACGTTTACAAACTGTATTTCTCTGCCATTCACTATATTGCGACAGATTTATTCCAATGATTTTGGGGTGGGTTCGCAGTTGATATCGCCCACCTTGGACTCGATTTTTTAATGTCCTTCTACTTACCATTTTCTGTATGGGCTGCTGACTTTATCCATATTTTATGTATCCACCACTCTGGAGCCAACAAACCCCCTAGGGAAGGGGTAGCTCTTCTTAGACAAAATTCCCCTTTCACCTCTACTTTACATTAAGATTTTGTAGGGTTTCTAGTTATATTTTACCCTTAGTTTCCTAACCATCTTAAATCCCTACTTACTTGGAGATCCCGACAATTTTACCCAGCTAACCCTTAGTGTACACCAGCCTCATTTCAACCTGAATGGTATTTTCTATTTGCATACGCCCATTCTTCGGATCCATCCATACAAATTGGAGGGGTTATCGCTTTAGTGTTATCAGTAGCTTCTTTGATTTTCTCCCATTCACCTCCTTATCAAAAATTTCAAGGCCTCCACTTATTTATCCCTTAAACCAGCTTTATTTGAACTCTTATCTCCACAATCATTTTATTAACATGGATTGGGGCCTGATCTGTAGAAGATCCTATATTTTTACAGGACATGCTCTATACTGTCATTACTTTTCTTATGTTATGACCCTTAATTACACCGTTTATCAGACGTTCACTTCTAGAAAGGCTATTTAGTTTATTTAAAACAAATGTTTTGAAACATTTTAAAGGAAGATTTTTCCATAGACCACCAACATATAAATTGGTTTATACTAAATTAATTTTACCCAAAGAAAGAAATTAAAAAAATTTAAAGATATAGGGAAGAAAAACCTTTTTCTAAGCCATATACATCAATTTATCATATCGCAAGCGTCGGTGTAAAGTTCCCGCATACCCAAATAATTGCAAACCTGACATCACCAATTTTATATTACAAATCTAACCTTAAAACTCTCCCCCTAAAATTAATAATGTTGATACTCCATCTAAACAAAATTCTACATATTCAGCTATATAAAATTTATAAAAAGCCCCTCTCCTATACTCAGTATTAAATCGACGAAACCACTCAGATTCCTTCTGCAAAATTCAAAAGGAGTGATCGATTTATCTTGCCAAACATGAACCTAACCAAAACTTATAGGACAATGGAAATGGTAATCATTAAGCCACTTCTTTCCTTGATAATATTCTTAATTCTATAAACCTAAATTCTTCCAACTAAAACACATAAGATAACAAAAATTAAAGCCAACCTTACCTCATTCGATATAGTTTGTGCTCAGCACGAAGGAGCTCCCATAAAGATATTTTACAATTTGATGCCATCCAGCCCTTAATAAAGGGTAGGACCCTAGTCTTAAACAGCACAAAAAGAAATAATACGCCTACATCAAAATCAACTAATCCTGAATCATATGGGATAACCCTTCACAAATTAAAGGCCAATAATTCAAAACCGAAAATACCGGCGATAAATAATAAGGTAAAAATATTAGTTTATCACGGTGAACCTCTGCTCTTTGATAAACAATTTAACAGCAATCTGAAAGGGCTGAAGTAACCCTAGAAACCTAATTTATTAGGACCCTTACGAATTTGAATATTTACCTAAAATCTTACGCTCCAGAGAGTTACAATGCCACTCCAACTAAACCACAAAAACTATCAACATTTAAATATCTCACAATTCTAATAATCACGCCACTATTTCCAAATACCTTTTACTATAGAGTGTTTTCTATATAATTAATTCTAAATTTAAGCATATTCTCTGCCAATGTAAATTTAATTCTAGGTACACCTTCCAGTACACCTACTATGTTACGATTATTCCACCGTAAACGGAAGTGACGGGCGGATTGTTACATTACTTTATTTCTCATTTCACCTAATTACTAATAATTGTGTATTACATTAAATCCCTTCACAGAAACTATTCTATTACTGATTCGTAATAAATAAATTTTATTGTAACCATTTCCTTCTCACCCATAAATACTGCACCGTGATCTAATACACTTTTACTTCTCAAATTTCAATAACTACCTCACACTAGGTTATTCTGATAATGACGGTATACAAACTGTTTTAAACAAGAGTTAAGATTCTTTCGTGTGTATCATGTACAGATCAGGTTCCTCTAACCCGATTAAAAAAAATACCGCCAAATTCTTTGAATTTAAAGGACCATATCTGTTGATATTCAAGAGTTTGATTTTTATTTCTAAGTATAGTAGGGTATCTAATCCTGGTTTATATCTTATTTCCAGGTTGTTCCTCTTTGTAATTCATACTCCATTTATTTCAATAAACCAATTTCACCTTGTATTACTATAAATCTTCAATTTACCTTTAAAGTAAGAATAACCTAACAAAACACATTTACTAAGCTTTTTAGTTAACCGCGATTGCTGGCACAAAATTTTATCAAACTTTTATAATATTTACTAAATCAAACCCTAATCCAATATTTAATCTTCCGTACTGCGAATAACAAAAACTATGGCTATTATATTATAAATTATCTTTATTTTATTTACCTCCTACTCACCAAGATATGCATTTAGACCTTAATTTTAAAATAAAAGTTTAAGCATGACTATATCCAACTTTTCTGCTTCCTAACACCTATTTAAGTAAAATCTTTTTCCAGTCTAGGATTCAATCGTTTCTAAGAACGCTACCTAAAAACATAAACTTACAATTACCTCTATATCCTAACCTTCCTTAATAAGTATAATTGCTGATAAAGGACAGTTTTGATAGAACTGCTAATGTAGACTCTGCTATTATACTATGGAACCTTCTCTCTCTTAAGCTTTAGTAATTACACATCTTCAAATTTGCAATGGACGTCTTTTTTCCACTATTAAAGCCTAAAGCAACGATGATTTTTTTCAACAAATCATAAAGATATTGGTAACCATATACTTTGTGTTGGAGGGCCTGATCAGGTATGTAGGCACCTTCCCTAAAACTGATTATTCGAGCCGAATTGGTCAACCAGGAGACTAATTGGAGATGATCAAATTTATAAGTTAATTGTCACAGCCTCGCCTTTCGTGATGATTTTCTTAATAGTTATACCAATCTGATTGGGGGTTTTGGAAAAATTGATTAGTTCCCTTATACTTGGAGCCCTGATTATAGCCTTCCCTCGAATAAAAATATAAGATTTGAACTTTCACCATTTTCTCTCACTTTCCTTACTAGGGGAATAGTTAGGAAAGGGAGTGTTGGAAACAGTATGAACAGTTTACCCTACTCTAGCTGAATCATTCGCCCTGCAGGGGCATCAGTTGGCCTGGGAATTTCTCCCTTCAGTGGGCTTGGAGTTTCCTCAATTCTAGGAGGCTGTAAATTTATAACTTACTGCAATCAACATACGGACAAGGGATAACCAATAGGACGAAATACCTTTATGTGTATGATCCGTTTTCATCACCGGCAGTACTTCTATTCTATCCCTCCCGTTCTTGCAGAGCAAGTTTCGATACTTTCTTAACAGATCGAATTTAAACACCACTTTCTTTGATCCTGTGGGCGGAGGGGGACCCTATTCTCTTAACAGCACTTATTCTGTTTTTTTGGGCACCCCGAAGTATACCATCCTAATTCTACCGGCTTTCGGTTAGTTTCAACATCGTCACACAAGAATCAGGCCCCAAAATAGAAGCATTCGGGACATAGATATTATTTTATGCATAACAGCAATTGGAATCTAGGATTCCTTGTCGTGAGCCCACCATATGTTTCTCCGGAGGTATAGATGTTGAGACCCGAGCATATGTTTTACATCAGCAACCATATTTTTGCCATTCCCTACAGGTATTATCAGATCTTCAGATGATAGAACTCTTCAAGGCTCTCAATTCTTCATACACCGCCTTCCTCCTATGAACCTTAGGCTTTATTTTCTTATTTACAGTAGGTGGGCTTAACAGGAGTAATTTTAGCAAAACTCCTCAATCGGGACTTCATTCTTCATGATACCTACTACGTTGTATTAGCTCACTTCCACTACGTTCTATTTAGGAGCCGTGTTTGGAATTTTTGGAAGGTAGTGTTCACTGATTCCCCCTATTCACTGGATTTTCTCGAATTTAAATGATTAAAACCTCACTTCTTTAACTATATTTTTTGGAGTAAAACTTAACCTTCTTACCCCAACAATTCCTAGGATTAAATGGTATGCCTCGACGATAGTCAGTCTACCCAGATGCTTACGCAGCATGAACATATTGTCTCAGCATTGGATCTCTTATTTCATTAGTAGCTGTTTTCTGGTTCATAATTTATTGTTTGAGAAGCTTTAAATATCAAAACGTAATATTACTTCACCGTCCTTCCTGCCTTCATCCAATGATTGACAAGCACCCTTGACCCTCCTGAATGATCACAGGTACGCAGGAAATTCCTTAATTTCTAAGTATCTAAAATGACAGAGAGATGTATAGGATTTAAGCTCTACCAGGAAGAAATTACTTCTTTAGAGATGCCCAACATGAGGATGTTTAGGACTCAAGACAGATGCTTCTCCACGTATGGAACAATTAGGTACTTCCACGATCACACATATTTATCTCATTCGCATCACTACATTAGTAGGTTATATTTTAATAATTTCAAGCACTAAAACTCACTTATTAACGATTTTTATATGAAAACAGAATTGAAATTATCTGAGCTATTGTACCTGCTATCATCTTAATTTTCATCGCTACTATGCCTTCCTGAGTACTCTATTTATTGGACGTAAAACTATAACTGTGAGTCACAATTAAAAACCTTGGGCATCAATGATTACTGATCCTACGAGTATTCGGATTTCTAAATGTCGAATTTGATTCTTACATTTTTTGAAGTTGTCTGTCAAAAAAAATTAACAAAATTAATTAAGTTTTTCAAAAAAAATTCTTTGAAAAAGCCTTGTAGCATTTAATCGTAATTTTTAACTTTTGTATACATTACTCATTTTTAATATTCCAAATAAAAATCGTTTTAAAAATCAGCATTAACATTGAATATTTCATATATTTAAAAAAAAACTGGAAATATTACTAAGAATTAAACAAAGGCGCTAAAAATATATTTTGTTGCATATGTCGACGTTTAGAGCGTTTTGAATACTTTTTTTGATGAAGCACTTTTTTTATTTAAATTTTCAAGACTTATCATGCTTTTCAAATGAGAATTACTTCTGCAATTCAAATTTTTATTCTAAAAGGTTAAACAATATTATGTATTTTTGGAAGTTCTTAGTATATGCTTATTGTAATTCAACAAATTGAAGTTTTCTAAAAATCTTTGAAATTTTTGATATCGTCGAAATATGCCAAAATATATATTTTCGATGATTTGTCACATTTTCATATATGTTTTAAATTTTTCAAAATTCCGATAAAAAATCCATATGAATTATATTAATTTTTGTATATTTCATATATTTCAAAATATACTTGAACTGTAAAAAATCAGGAAAATGTGCTAAATGCTGTTTCATTGCTTTTTTCGACGATTTAGAAGGACTGGATTGATTTCTGACAAAACGTATTTTTTTAGCTAAAATTCACAGTTTTCAATCTTTTAAATCAGTAATTTCTGGCTGCAATAGAATTTCATGATAAAAAAAGTCAGCAAAATGATGTTATTTTCGTGAAGTACTTTGTACAACATGTTTTAGCTCTAAAAAAATGAAGTTTTACTTAACAATGCTTCAAAAAGCCTTGAATCGTAGAAATTTGCGGAAAAATGTGATTTTTCGTGATTTTTCAACATTAAACAAATATTTTGTCAATTTTTAAAGAATATCCAATGAAAATGTAAAATTCAGTATTAATTTTGGTATGTTTATATATTTTTAAATATACTTGAATCAATTAGGAAACATTAGAAAATGTGCTAAAATGATATTTTGTTGCATATTTTCATAGTTTGGGCGTTTTCAATGTTTTTTGACATGTGTTAAAATGTTGAAGATTTTCAAGAAATGCTTCAAAAAACGTCAAAATGTGCCAAAATGTATGATTTTCAGTGATTTTTCAACTTTAGAATATAATATTCTCATTTTTCCATAATCCTAATAAAAATCGATAAAAATCAATAATAATTTTGAATATTTTATATACTTTGTTAAAAACACTTGAAACATTAAAAAATTTGGAAAATTACGCTAAAATGATATTTAATTGCATATTTCGACGATTTAGAGCGTTTAGAATGCTTTTTCGATGTAGCACATTATTTTTATCAGAATTAATGCTGCAATTGAATATTATACTAAAAGTAAGCAAAATTATATCACTTTTGCGAACCACTTCGAAAATACATATTTTTACTCAAAAAAATGAAATTTATCACGATAAGGTTCAAAAATATTTGAATCGTTGAAATATGCCGAGAAATGTGATTTTCAATGATTTTCCAACATTAACATATATTCTGCACATTTTTAAAAAATCCAATGAAAACCATAAAAATCAATATTAATTTTGAATGTTTCATACATTTTCTAAAAATTCTTGAATCATTAAAAACATTAGAAAAATGTGCTTAAATGATATTTTGTTGCATATTTCGACGGTTTAGAGAGTTTTCAATGTTTTTTGACGAACCACATTTTTTCAGATAAAATTCATAGCTTTTCACACTTTTAAATCACAATTACTGTCGCAATTAAATTGTATGCTAAAAGCAAAATTATCGGATTTTTTGAAGTTGTCTGTCAAAAAAAATTTATCTAAATCAGTTGAAGCTTTTCAAAACAAATCTTTGTAAAAGAATTGCATCATTTGATCGCTAATTTTTCAACTTTTGTATACATTTAATTCATTTTTAAAAAATCCAAATATAAATCGTTAAAAATCAACATTAATATTGAATATTTCATATATTAAAAAAAAAAACTTGAAATATTACAAAAAATTAAACAAAGGCGCTAAAATTATATTTTGTTGCATATTTCGACGATTTAGAGCGTTTTGAATGTTTTTTTGACGAAGCTCATTTTTTATTTAAATTCATAGATTTTCAAGCTTTTAAATCAGAATTACTGCTGCAATTGAATTTGTGCTAGAAGTAAGCAAAATTGTGGTATTTTTGGGAAGTACTTAGTAAATGCTTATTTTAATTCAAAAAATTGAAGTTTTTATTAAAATCTTTGAAAAATCTTTGAATCGTCGAAATATGCCAAAAAAAATATGATTTTCGATGATTTTTCAAAATTTTCATATGTTTTAAAATTTTTGAAAATTCCCAATAAGAATAAATCCTATAAATTAATATTAATTTGAATATTTGTCAATATTTTCAAATATACTTGTAACATTAAAAACTCAGGAAAATGTGCCAAATGATGTTTTGTTGCATATTTCGACGATTTAGAACGTCTGGAATGATATTCTGACAAAACTTATTTTTTAGCTTAATTCGCAGTTTTTCAATCTTTTAAATCAGAATTTCTGCTGCTATAGAATTTCATGATAAAAGTCAGCGAAATTATGTTATTTTTGTGAAGTACTTTGTATATACATATTTTAGCTCTAAAAAATGAAGTTTTACTAGAAATGCTTCAAAAAGTCTTGAATCGTTGTACTTTGCCGGAAAAATGTGATTTTTTTTTTTCTCGCCTGCGCTCTCTTCTTCACTCTCCTCCCTCCCTCTTCCATCCCCTCACCTCCATTTTGACACATTTCAATAAAATCCCAAGAAAACCGTGAAGATCAGTTTTAAAGTTAGATGTTTCATATATTTTTTAAATATGCTTGAATCATTAAAAACGTTTAGAAAAAAGTGCTAAAATGGTTATTTTGTTGCATATTTTGATGGTTTGGTGTTTTGATTGTTTTTTTTGACGTTTGTTAAAATCTGTACGATTTTCAAGAAATGCTTCAAAAAAACGTCAAAATGTGCCCAAATATTTTTATTTTCAGTGATTTTGCAACTTTATCTTATGCTATTGTCATTTTTATAAAATCTAATGAAAATCCGGATAAAAATCAATATTAATTTTGAATATATCACTACTTTGTAAAAAAACACTTGAAACATTTAAAAAACTTGGAAAATTGCGCTACTTAATATTTTTTGCATATTATCGACGATTTATAGCTTTTGAATGCATTTTCGACGTAGCACTTTATTTTTTATTCTATAATTATGATTTTAATGCTTTTAATCAGAATTAATGCTGCAATTGATTTTATGCTAGAAAGTAAGCAAAATTATGCAAACTTTTCGATGAAACCACTTCGAAATACATATTTCAATTCAAAAAATTGAAATTTATCAAGATATGGTTCAAAAAGATTTGAATCGTTGAAATATGCCGAAAAATATGATTTTCAATGATTTTCCTACATTAACATATATTTTGCACATTTTTAAAAAATCCCAATAAAAACCATAAAAATCTATATTAATTTTGAATGTTTCATACATTTTCTAAAAATACTTGAATCATTAAAAACATTAGAAAAGTGTGCTAAAATTATATTTTGTTGCATATTTCGAATGTTTAGAACGTTTTCAATGTTTTTTGACGAACCAGATTTTTTTGATAAAATTCATAGCTTTTCGCACTTTTAAATAAGAATTACTGTTGCAATTGAATTTTAAGCTTAAAGCAAAATTATGAGATTTTTTGAAGTTGTCTGTCAAAAAAAATTAACTAAATTAATTGAAGTTTTTCAAAAAAAATTCTTTGAGAAAGCCTTGTATCATTTAATCGATAATTTTTCAACTTTTGTATACATTTACCTCATTTTTAAAAAATCCAAATAAAAATCGTTAAAAATCAGCATTAACATTGAATATTTCATATATTTAAAAAAAACTTGAAATATTACAAAAAATTAAACAAAGGCGCTAAAAATTAATTTTGTTGCCATTATTCGACGAATTTAGAGCGTTTTGAATGCTTTTTGACGAAGCTCATTTTTTATTTAAATTCATAGATTTTCAAGCTTTTAAATCAGAATTACTGCTGCAATTGAATTTGTGCTAGAAGTAAGCAAAATTTATGCAACTTTTGCGACCCGTCGTAAATACACATTTTAAAACAAACTCAAAAAAGAGAAATTTATCAGATAGAGGATGTTTCAACATATTTTAACTTAAGCTCTCTCTCGTCGAGCCTCTCACTCGCTGCATCCCTTCTCTCACAATGATTTTCAACACATTAATAACTGTCTGCACATTTTTAAACAATTCCCACATGGAAAACCATAACTCCACCACGTAGTAGATAGTAGTTGAGTGTGTTCCATACATGTTCACCCCCCCCCTCTCTGAATCCTTAAAAAACATTAGAAAAAAATGCTTAAATGTTACCCGTTTGCTATATTTCGAACTGTTTAGAGATGTGTGTGTCAATGTCTTTTGCTCGCAACCACCTCTTTTCAGATAAAATTCATAGCTTTTCACCTAGAGAGATAAATCATATTACTGTCGCAATAAATTTTTATGGCCTTAAAAGTCAAAATAATCTCGGGATTATTTGTGAAGTTGTTTGTCAAAAAAAATTATCTAAATCAGTTGAGCATTTCAAAAAAGATCTTTGCAAAGTAACGCCTGCTGCATCGATGTGATGAATCTACTGTAACGCTCTAGTTCGAACTTGTGTGACAAGGTCGCGCTGAGTGCTCTTTAACTCCACTCTCTGCTCTAAGAAGTACTCACCTACAATTAACCTTCCAGTCCGCAATATGCAATATATTTCTATGCTCCATTAAGCATGTGGACCAAAAGCACTTTTTAGAGACAGATATATATACAATGAGAATTTATTACTACTGTGGCTAAAACTCAGTCTCAACACAAATTACTACTACACTAAGCCCGACCGCTATCTACTATTATTTGCTTGCTCTTCGCCTCTATCGTATGACGATTTGAGCAGCCCGTTTTTGCTCTCGTGCTTTTTGCTCCCACACATCGAAGCCACATTTTTCTATTTACCCAAATTAAGTTTCCCAAAACTGACTTTAAGCTTTTAAATGAGAATTACTCTCTCTGCCCAATTCAATTTTATTTTAAAAAAGTAGCCAAAATATTATGGTATTTTCGGGAAGACTTAGTAAATGCTATTTTAGAGTTAAAAAAATTGAAGATTTTTCTAAAAAGCTGTGAAAAATTTTTGAATCGTCGGAATATGCCAAAGATTTGATGTTCGATGATTTTTCAAACATTTTCATATATGTTTTAAATTTTTCAAAAATTTCCCTATAAAAATCAAATATGAATTAATATTAATTTTGAATATTTCATATAATTTTCAAAAAAATACTTGAAACATTAAAAAACTAGGAAAATGTTGTCTTAATTGCTGTTTCATTGCATAATTTCGAGTGTGTGTGTGATAGAACGTTCTGAATTGATCTTCTGACAAAACTTATTTTTTAGCTAAAATTCACAGTTTTTCAAATCGTTTAAATCGAATTCTGCTGCATAGAATTTGTCCTGATAAAAGTCAGCAAAATTATGTTATTTTTGTGAAGTACTTTGTATATCCATGTTTTAGTTCTAAAAAATGAAGTTTTACTATAAATGCTTCAAAAAGCCTTGAATTGTAGAAATTTGCGGAAGAAAATGTGTATCTGATTTTTCGTATGAATTTTTCAACATTAACATATATTTTTTGCTCATTTTTATAGAAATCCCAATGAAAATCGTAAAAATCAGTATTAATTTTGGATGTTTCATATATTTTTTAAATATACTTGAATCATTAAAAACATTAGAAAAATGTGCTAAAATTATATTTTGTTGCATATTTTCATGGTTTGGGCGTTTTCAATGTTTTTTGACATGTGTTAAAATGTTGAAGATTTTCAAGAAATGCTTCAAAAAACGTCACAATGTACCAAATATATGATTTTCAGTAGATTTTTTCAACTAGAGAAATATAATATCTTCATTTTTACAAAATCCTAAGAAAAATCGATAAAAATCATTAATTTTGAATATTTTACATACTTTGTAAAAACACTTGAAACATTAAAAAATTGAAAAATTGCGCTAAAGTAATATTTTATTGCATATTTGACGATTTTATAGGTTTTGAATGCTTTTTTCGACGTAGCATTATTTTTTTCATCTAAAATTCTCAGATTTTTATGCTTTATAATCAAATTACATGCTGCTATTTCATTTTATGCTAAAAGTAAGAAAAATTATGCCACTTTTTTGAACACATCGTAAAATACATATGTTCAAATTCAAAAAATTGAAATTTATCAAGATATGGTTGAAAAAGATTTGAATCGTTGAAATATGCCGAAAAATATGATTTTCAATGATTTTCCTACATTAACATATATTTTGCACATTTTTAAAAAATCCCAATAAAAACCTAAAAATCTATATTAATTTTGAATGTTTCATACATTTTCTAAAAATGCTTGAATCATTAAAAACATTAGAAAAATGTGCTAAAATGATATTTTGTTGCATATTTCGAATGTTTGGAACGTTTTCAATGTTTTTTGACGAACCAGATTTTTTAGATAAAATTCATAGCTTTTCGCACATTTAAATCAGAATTATGTTGCAATTGAATTTTATGCTTAAAGCAAAATTATGAATTTTTTGAAGTTGTCTGTCAAAAAAAAATTAACAAAATTAATTGAAGTTTTTCAAAAAAAATTCTTTGAAAAAGCCTTGTATCATTTAATCGATAATTTTTCAACTTTTGTATACATTTACCTCATTTTTAAAAAATCCAAATAAAAATCGTTAAAAATCAGCATTAACATTGAATATTTCATATATTTAAAAAAAAACTTGAAATATTACAAAAAATTAAACAAAGGCGCTAAAAATATATTTTGTTGCATATTTCGACGATTTAGAGCGTTTTGAATGCTTTTTTGATGAAGCACATTTTTTATTTAAATTCAAAGACTTTCAAGCTTTTAAATGAGAATTACTTCTGCAATTCAATTTTATTCTAAAAGTAAACAAAATTATGGTATTTTTGGGAAGTACTTAGTAAATGCATATTTTAATTCAAAAAATTGAAGTTTTTCTAAAAATCTTTGAAAAATTTTTGAATCGTCGAAATATGCCAAAAAATATGATTTTCGATGATTTTTCAACATTTTCATATATGTTTTAAATTTTTCAAAATTCCCTATAAAAATCCATATGAATTAATATTAATTTTGAATATTTCATATATTTTCAAAATATACTTGAAACATTAAAAAACTCAGGAAAATGTGCTAAAATGCTGTTTCATTGCATATTTCGACGATTTAGAACGTCTGGAATGATCTTCTGACAAAACGTATTTTTTAGCTAAAATTCACAGTTTTTCAATCTTTTAAATCAGAATTTCTGCTGCAATAGAATTTCATGATAAAAGTCAGCAAAATTATGTTATTTTCGTGAAGTACTTTGTACATCCATGTTTTAGCTCTAAAAAATGAAGTTTTACTAAAAATGCTTCAAAAAGCCTTGAATCGTAGAAATTTGCGGAAAAATGTGATTTTTCGATGATTTTTCAACATTAACATATATTTTGCTCATTTTTAAGAAATCCCAATGAAAATCGTAAAAATCAGTATTAATTTTGGATGTTTCATATATTTTTTAAATATACTTGAATCATAAAACATTTTGAAAAATGTGCTAAAATGATATTTGTTGCATATTTCATGGTTTGGGCGTTTTGCAATGTTTTTTGACATTGTTAAAATGTTTAGATTTTTCAAGAAATGCTTCAAAAAAACGTCAAAATGTGCAAAATTATTTATTTTCAGTGATTTTCAACTTTAAATATAATATTCTCATTTTTTAATCCTAATAAAAATCGATAAAAATTTAAAAAAAATTTTAATATTTTAATCTTTGTTTAAAAAACCAAAA
>NC_069433.1:24261345-24314709 GCF_026875155.1 Cherax quadricarinatus
TAATGCTGATTTTTTAACGATTTATATTTGGATTTTTTAATAAATGAGTTTATATGTATACAAAAGGGGGTTTGAAATTTAGTGAATTTAAATGATGCAAGGCTTTTCAATGATTTTTTTTTGAAAAGCTTCATGATTTAGATAATTTTTTTGGGACAGACAACTTCAAAAATCCGATTATTTTTGCTTTTTTAGCTTAAAATTTATTGCGCAGTAATTGTGATTTAAAAGTGTGAAAAGCTATGAATTTATTCTGAAAATATGTTCGTCAAAAAAACATTGAAAACTCTCTAAACGTCGAATTATGCAACTGTAAATATCATTTAAGCACATTTTTCTAATGTTTTTAATGATTCAAGAATTGTTAGAAAAATGTATGAACACTCAAATTCATCTTGTTTTTTATGGTTTTCATTGGGATTTTTTAAAAATGTGCCAGAAATATATGTTAATGTTGGAAAATCGTTGAAAATCACATTTCTCGGCTTATTTCAACGATTTCATTATTTTTGAATTTATCGGGTATTAAATTTCATTTATTGAAGTTAAATGTGTATTTACGACGTGGTTCGCAAAAGTTGCATAATTTTGCTTACTTCTAGCACAAATTCAATTGCAGCAGTAATTCTGATTTAAAAGCTTGAAAATCTATGAATTTTAATAAAAAATGGTCGTCAAAAAGCATTCAAAACGCTCTAAAATCGTCGAAATATGCCAACAAAATATAATTTTTAGCGCCTTTGTTAATTTTTGTAATATTTCAAGTTTTTTTTTTTAAATATATGAAATATTCAATGTTAATGCTGATTTTTAACGATTTTTATTTGGATTTTTTAAAAATGAGGTAAATGTATACAAAAGTTGAAAAATTATCGATTAAATGATACAAGGCTTTTTCGAAGAATTTTTTTTGAAAAACTTCAATTAATTTAGTTAATTTTTTTTGGACGGACAACTTCAAAAAATCTCATAATTTTGCTTTAAGCATAAAATTCAATTGCAACAATAATTCTGATTTAAAAGTGCGAAAAGCTATGAATTTTATCTAAAAAATCTGGTTCGTCAAAAAACATTGAAAACGTTCTATACATTCGAAAATGCAACAAAATATCATTTTAGCACATTTTTCTAATGTTTTTAATGATTCAAGTATTTTAGAAAATGTATGAAACATTCAAAATTAATATAGATTTATATGGTTTTTATTGGGATTTTTTTAAAAATGTGCAAAATATATGTTAATGTAGGAAAATCATTGAAAAATCATTTTTTTTCGGCATTTTCAACGATTCAAATCTGTTTGAACCATTACTTCTAATTTCAATTTTTTGATTTAAAATGTATTTACGAAGTGTTCACTAAGTGGATATTTTTTGTACTTTTAGCATTAAAATTCAATTGCAGCATTTAAATTCTGATTTAAAAAAACGTTTTAAAAATCTATGTATTATAGATAAGAATTAAAGTGCTACGTCGAAAAAGCATTTCAAAACGCTCTAAATTGTCGATTTCGATATTATATGCAATTAAAATGAATATTTTAGCGCAATTTTCCATTTTTTTTAATGTTTCATGGTTGTTTTCATAAGTATTGTGAAATATTCAAAATTAATATTGATTTTATCGATTTTCTTTAGGTTTTATAAAATGAGAATAGCATATGATAAAGTTGAAGGATCTCTAAAAATAAAATATTCTGGCAAGTTGACGTTTTTTTGAAGCATTCTTGAAATTCTTATTATTTTAAAACAAAACGTTTTTTAAAAAACATTCAAACACAAAACCATCGAAATATGCAACAAAAATTTCTTTTGCAGCACATTTTTCTAACGTTTTTTAGATTCATAGGCACATTTAAAAAAATATATGAAAAATCTAAAGTTAATACTGATCTGCACGGTTTCTTTAGGATTTTTAAAAAAATGTTGCAAAATATATTGTTAAATGTTGAAATAAATCATTGAAAAAATCACATTTTTCCGCAAATATCAACGATTCAGAATTTTTGAAGCATTTTCAAGTAAAAACTTCATGTTTTAGAGCTAAAAATATGTCTTAACAAAGTACTTCACAAAAATAACTTAATTTCGCTGACTTTTTTCACGAAAATCTGTTGCAGCTGAAAATTGGATTTAAAAGATTGAAAAACTGCGAATTTTAGCTAAAAAAATAAGTTTTGTTCAGGAATTTCATTTCCAGACGTTCTAAATCGTCGATATATGCACTAAACATCATTTTAGAATTTTTTCCTGAGTTTTTTATGTTTCAAGTTTTTTTTGGTATAAATATGTGAAATATTCTAAATTAATATTATTTTTATATGGTATTTTTATTATGAATTTTATAAAATTTAAAAAACTTATTTGAAAATTTTGAAAATCATCGAAATCATATATTTTTTTTGGAATATTTCGACGATTCAAAGATTTTTCAAAGATGTTTTAGAAAAACCTCAATTTAGTGAGTTTAAATAAGCTTTTCTAAGTATTCAAAAAATACCATAATTTTGCTTACTTCTAGCACAATTTCAATTGCAGCAGTAATCGGATTTTTAAAAGCTTTGAAAAATCTTAATGAATTTAAATAAAAAATGAGCTTCGTCAAAAAAGCATTCAAAACGCTCTAAATCGTCGAAATATGCAACAAAATATAATTTTAGCGCATTTGTTTAATTTTTTGTAATATTTCAAGTTTTTTTTTTATATGAAATATTCAATATTAATGCTGATTTTTAACGATTTATATATGGATTTTTTAAAAATGAATTAAATGTATACAAAAGTTGAAAAATTAGCGATTAAATGATGCAAGGCTTTTTCAAAGATTTTTTTTGAAAAGCTTCAACTGATTTAGATAAAAAAATTTTGACAGACAACTTCAAAAAATCCGATAATTTTACATTTAGCATACAATTTAATTGCGACAGTAATTCTGATTTAAAAGTGTGAAAAGCTATGAATTTTATATGAGAAATTGTGGTTCGTCCAAAAACATTGGGGGGAAAATCTCTACCGTCCGAAATATGCAACAAAATATCATTTAAGCTCATTTTTTCTAATGTTTGTAATGATTCAAGAATTTTTAGAAAATGTTATGGAAAACCTCAAACATTTAATATATTGTTTTTTATGGTTTTCATTGGGATTTTTTTACAATGTGCAGCTTATAGGTTAATGTTGAAAAATCATTGAAATCACATTTCTCTGCATATTTCAACGGATTCTAATTTTTTGAATCTTACTCGTGATAATAAATTTCATTTTTTGAGTTAAAATGTGTTAATTTACGACGTGGTTCGCAAAGTTGCATAATTTTGCTTACTTCTGGCAAAAATTCATTTGCAGCAGTATTTGATTTAAAAGCTTGAATATCTATGAATTTAAATAAAAAATGAGCTTCGTCAAAATAGATCGCGCAAAACGCTATAAATCGTCGAAATATGCAACAACAATATATTTTAGCGACTTTGTTTTAATTTTTTTGTATTATTTCAAGTTTTGTTTTTGATAAATTGAAATATTCAATGTTTTAAAAGCAGAATTTTTAACGATTTTTATTTGGGATTTTTTAAAATGAGGAAATGTATACAAAAGTTGAAAAAATTATCGATTTAAATGATACAAGCTGTTTCATAAGAATTTTTTTTTTGAAATATTTCAATTAATTAGGTTAATTTTTTTTTGACGGACCAATTCAAAAAATCTCTTAATTTTGCTTTAAGCCATAAAATTCAATTGCAACAGTAATTCGTATTTTTAAAAAGTGCGGAAAAGTGTGAATTTTATGAAAAAAAATCTGGTTCGTCAAAAACATTGAAAACGTTTAAACATTCGAAATATGCAAGAAAATTTCATTTTAGAACACTTTTCTTATGTTTTTAATGATTCAAAGTATTTTTAGAAATGGTGTGAAACATTCAATATTAATATAGTTTTTTATGGTTTTTATTGGGATTTTTTATAAATGTGCAAATTATTTGTTAATGTAGGAAAATCATGGTAATCATATTTTTCGCATATTTCAAACGATTCAATCTTTTCGAACACTATCTCGGATAAATTTCAACTCTCTTTTGAATTGAAATATGTATTTACGGAAAAAGTGGTTCACAAAGTGGCATAATTTTGCTTACTTTTTAGCATTAAAACTCACAATTGCAGCATTAATTCTGATTATAAAGCATTAAAAATCTATGAATTATTGATTAAAAAAATAAAGTGCTACGTCGAAAAAAGCATTAAAACGCTATAAATCGTCGATAATATGCATTTAAAATATTATTTAGCGCAATGTTTCCAATTTTTTTTAATGATTCAATGTTTTTTTACACATGTATGTGAAATATTCAAAATTTATATTGATTATTATCGATTTTTTTTGGATTTATAAAATGACAATAGCATTGATGATGTTGAAAAATCACTGAAATAAAATATTTTTGGCACATTTTGAGTTTTTTGAAAGCATTTCTTGAAAATCTTACATTATTTTAACAAACGTTCAAAAAAACATTCAAAACACAAAAAACCATCGAAATATGTCAACAAAAATATCATTTACACATTTTTCTATGTTTTTCTTGATTCAAGCATTATTTATATAATTTATGAAACATCTAAAATTAATTCTGATCTTCACGGTTTTCTGTTGGGTTTTTTTTGAAATGTGCAAAATTATTGTATGTTAATGTTGAAAATAAAAAATTTTCGAAAAAAATCACATTTTTCCGCAAAAAAATTTCAACGTTCAAGGACTTTTTTGAAGCAGTTCATAGTAAACTTCATTTTTTTTGAGCTTATATAGTATATACAATGTATTTCACAAAAAATAACAATAATTTCGACTGACTTTTTTCATGAAATTTCTATAGCAGCAGAAATTCTGATTTAAAGATTGAAAAAACTGTGAATTTTAGCCTAAAAAATAAGTTTTGTCAGAAGATCATTCCAGCGTTTCTAAATCGTTCGAAATAATGCAATGAAACAGCATTTTTTAGAATTTTCCTGAGTTTTTTATTGTTTAAGTATTTTTGAAAATTATGGAAATAGTCAAAATTAATATTAATTCATATGGATTTTTATAAGGGGAATTTTGAAATATTTAAAACATATATGTAAATGTTGAAAATCATCGAAAATCATTTTTTTGGCATATTTCGACGATTCAAAAATTTTTCATTGCTATTAGAGAAAAGCTTCAATTTTTTTAATTTAAATATGCATTTACTAAAGTACTTCCCAAAAATACCAATATTTTGCTTACTTTTAAAATAAAATTGATTGAGAAGTATTCTTAATTTAAAAGGGTTGTAAGTTCTTTGTATTTAAATTTAAAAAAATTGTGCTTCGTCCTCAAAAAGCTATCAAAACGCTTTTACAATCGTCGAAATATGCAACAAAATATATTTTTAGCGCCTTGGTTTAATTTTTTGCCTAATATTTCAAGGTTTTTTTTTTTAAATCATATGAAATATTCAATGATAATGCTGATTTTTAACGATTTTTATTTGGATTTTTTTTAAAAATGAGGTAAATGTATACGAAAGTTGAAAAATTATCGATTAAATGATACAAGGCTTTTTCAAAGAATTTTTTTTGAAAAACTTCAATTAATTTTGTTAATTTTTTTTTTTGACAGACAACTTCAAAAAATTCATAATTTTGCTTTAAGTATAAAATTCAATTGCAACACTAATTCTGATTTAAAAATGCGATAAAAGCTATGAATTTTAATCTAAAAAATATGGTTGTCAAAAAAACATTGAACGTTCTAAACATTCGAAATATGCAACAAAATATCATTTTAGCACATTTTTCTAATGTTTTTAATGATTCAAGTATTTTTAGAAAATGTATGAAGTGGTACGAAGTGGTTCACAAAAGTGGCATAATTTTGCTAACTTTTAGAATAAAATTCAATTGCAGCATTAACTCTGATTATAAAGCGTTAAAATCTATGAATTATAGATAAGAATAAAGTGCTACGTCGAAAAAGCATTCAAAACGCTCTAAATTGTCGATATATTTTAGCGCAATTTTCCAATTTTTTTTAATGTTTCAAGTGTTTTTTACAATGTGAAATATTCAAAATTAATATTGATTTTTATCGATTTTCATTAGGATTTTATAAAAATGAGAATAGCATATGATAAAGTTGAAGAATCACTGAAAATAAAATATTCTGGCACATTTTGACGTTTTTTGAAGCATTTCTTGAAATTCTTCTACATAGTAAACAATGGTCAAAAAACATTCAAAACACCAAAACCATCGTAAATATATGCAACATATATCATTTTAGCAAATTTTTCTTAACTTTTTTTAATGTTCAAGGCATATTTTAAAAGCTTTTTTATCACATAATTTTATGCAGCAGAAATTCTGATTTAAAAAGGATTGGAAAAACTGCGACGTATTTTAAGCTTTGTCAGAATATCATTCCAGACGTCTAAATCGTTCGAAAATATGCAAAATAACTTAGTTTTGGCACATTTTTCCCGAGTTTTTAAAGTTTTAAGTATTTTTTTGAAAAAATGTGAAAAAATCAAAATTTTTTATTAATTCTTTTGGTTTTTTATTATGAATTTTTCAAAAAATTTTTAAAATTATACGAAAATTTTGAAAAATCACGAAAAAATTTTTTTTTTTTTTGGCATATTTCGACGATTCAAAAATTTTTTAAAGTTTTAATAAAAACTTCAATTTCTTGAATTAAAATAAGCATTTACTAAGTACTTCCCAAAAATACCACAATTTTGCTTACTTCTAGCACAAATTCAATTGCAGCAGAAAACGATTTAGAAGCTTGAAAATCTATGAATTTAAATAAAAAATGAGCTTCGTCAAAAAAACATTCAAAACGCTCTAAATCGTCGAAATATGCAACAAAATATAATTTTAGCGCCTTTGTTTAATTTTTTGTAATATTTCAAGTTTTTTTTTTTTAAATATATGAAATATTCAATATTAATGCTGATTTTTAACGATTTATATTTGGATTTTTTAAAAATGAATTAAATGTATACAAAAGTTGAAAAATTAGCGATTAAATGATGCAATTCTTTTTCAAAGATTTTTTTTGAAAAGCTTCAACTGATTTAGATAAATTTTTTTTGACAGACAACTTCAAAAAATCCGATAATTTTGCTTTTAGCATACAATTTAATTGCGACAGTAATTGTGATTTAAAAGTGTGAAAAGCTATGAATTTTATCTGAAAAAATGTGGTTCGTCAAAAAACATTGAAAACTCTCTAAACCGTCGAAATATGCAACAAAATATCATTTAAGCACATTTTTCTAATGTTTTTAATGATTCAAGAATTTTTAGAAAATGTATGAAACACTCAAAATCAATATTGATTTGTTTTATGGTTTTCATTGGATTTTTTAAGAATGTGCAGAATATATGTTAATGTTGGAAAATCATTGAAAATCACATTTCTCGGCATATTTCAACGATTCAAATATTTTTGAATCTTATCGTGATAAATTTCATTTTTTTGAGTTAAAATGTGTATTTACGACGTGGTTCGCAAAAGTTGCATAATTTTGCTTACTTCTAGCACAAATTCAATTGCAGCAGTAATTCTGATTTAAAAGCTTGAAAATCTATGAATTTAAATAAAAAATGAGCTTCGTCAAAAAGCATTCAAAACGCTATAAATCGTCGAAATATGCAACAAAATATAATTTTAGCGCCTTTGTTTAATTTTTTGTAATATTTTTTGTAATATTTTGAAATATTCAATGTTAATGCTGATTTTTAACGATTTTTATTTGGATTTTTTAAAAATGAGGTAAATGTATACAAAAGTTGAAAAATTATCGATTAAATGATACAAGGCTTTCTCAAAGAATTTTTTTTGAAAAACTTCAATTAATTTAGTTAATTTTTTTTTGACAGACAACTTCAAAAAATCTCATAATTTTGCTTTAAGCTTAAAATTCAATTGCAACAGTAATTCTTATTTAAAAGTGCGAAAAGCTATGAATTTTATCAAAAAAATCTGGTTCGTCAAAAAACATTGAAAACGTTCTAAACATTCGAAATATGCAACAAAATATATTTTAGCACACTTTTCTAATGTTTTTAATGATTAAAGTAATTTTTAGAAAATGTATGAATACATTCAAAATTAATATAAGATTTTTTGTTTTTATTGGATTTTAAAAATGTGCCAAATTAATGTAAATGTAGGAAAATCATTGAAAATCATTCTTTCGGCATATTCACGGATTCAAATCTTTTTGAACCAAATCTTGATAAATGTCAATTTTGATTGAAAATTGTATTTACGAAGTGGTTCACAAAACGTTGCATAATTTTGCCTCTACTTTTAGCATAAAATTCAAATTCAGCATTAATTCTGATTATAAAGCATTAAAAATTATGAATTATATATAAAAAATAAAAGTGCTACGTCGAAAAAATCATTCAAAACTCTATTAAATGTCGATATATTGCAATAAAATATTAGTTTTAGCGCTATTTCCAATTTTTTTAATGTTTTTCAAGTGCTTTTTATAACAATGTAAGTGATATATTCAAAATTATATTGATTTTTTATCGATTTTATTAGGATTTTATAAAAAATGACAATAGCATATGATAAAGTTGAAAATCACTAGAAAATTAAAATATTTTGGCATTTTGACGGTTTTTTGAAGGCTTTCTTGGAAAATCTTACATATTTTAACAACGTCAAAAAAACATTCAAAACACCAAAAAACCATCGAAATATGCAACAAAAATATAATTTTTAGGCACATTTACTCTAACGTTTTTAATGATTTCAAGCTATTTAAAAATTTATGAAACATCTAAAATTAATACTGATACTTCACGGTTTCTTTGGATTTTTTGAAAATGTGCAAAATATATGTTAATGTTGAAACAATCATCGAAAAATCAATTTTTCCGCAAATTTCAACGATTCAAAACTTTTGAAGCATTTCTAGTATAACTTCATTTTTTAGAGCTAAAATATTGTAATATACAAAGTTACTTCCACAAAAATACATATTTCGCTGACTTCTTTTATCATGAAATTCTATAGCAGCAGAAAATTCTGGATTTAGAGATTGAAAAAATGAGAATTTTAGCTAAAAAAATAAGTTTTGTCAGAAATACATTCCAGACGTTTTTATCGTCGAAATATGCAACAAAAACATATTTGGCCATTTTCTGAGTTTTTTTTAATGTTTTCAAGTATTTTTTTTAAAATATGTGAAAGATTTCAAAATAATATTAATTTATATGGATTTTTATTGGGAATTTTGCAAAATTTAAAACTTATATGAAAATTTTGAAAAATCATCGAAAATCATATTTTTTTGGCATATTTCGACGATTCAAAGACTTTTCAAAGATTTTTAGAAAAACCTCAAGTACTTCCCAAAAATACCATAATTTTGCTTACTTCTAGCACAAATTCAATTCCAGCAGTAGTTCTGATTTAAAAGCTTGAAAATCTATGAATTTAAATAAAAAATGAGCTTCGTCAAAAAACATTCAAAACGCTCTAAATCGTCGAAATATGCAACAAAATATAATTTTAGCGCCTTTGTTTAATTTTTTGTAATATTTCAAGTTTTTTGTTTTAAATATATGAAATATTGAATATTAATGCTGAATTTTAACGATTTATATTTGGATTTTTTAAAAATGAATTAAATGTATACAAAAGTTGAAAAATTAGCGATTAAATGATGCAATGCTTTTTCAAAGATTTTTTTTGATTTAGATAAATTTTTTTTGACAGACAACTTCAAAAAATCCGATAATTTTGCTTTTAGCATACAATTTAATTGCGACAGTAATTCTGATTTAAAAGTGTGAAAAGCTATGAATTTTATCTGAAAAACGTGGTTCGTCAAAAAACATTGAAAACTCTCTAAACCGTCGAAATATGCAACAAAATATCATTTAAGCACATTTTTCTAATGTTTTTAATGATTCAAGAATTTTTAGAAAATGTATGAAACATTCAAAATTAATATTGATTTTTATGGTTTTCATTGGGATTTTTTAAAAATGTGCAGAATATATGGTTAATGTTGGAAAATCATTGAAAATCACATTTCTCGGCATATTTCAAACGATTCAAATATTTTTGAACCTTATGTGATAAAAAGCTCTTTTTGGGTAAAAATATGTATTTACGTGAGGTTCGCAAAAGTGGTAGAATTTTGCTTACTTTTAGCAGAAAATTCAATTTCAGCATTAATTCTGTTACAAAGCTGTTTAAAATCTAGATTATAGATAAAAATAACGTGATACATCGAAAAAGCATTTTAAACGCCCTAAGTCGTCGAATATGCAATTAAATATCTTTTTCTAATTTTTTATGTTGAAAGTGTGTTTAACAAAGTATATGTAAATCTTTCAAAATTATTATTGATTTTTATCGAATTTTTATTTAGGATTTGTAAAAAATGAGAATATTATATTCTTAAAGTTGGAAAAAATCACTGAAATTCTTATATTGGCACATTTTGACCGTTTTTTGAAGCATTTCTGAAAATCTTCAATATTTTAACACATGTCAAAAAACATTGAAAAAGCCCAAAACCATGAAAGTATGCAACAAAATTATAATTTTTAGCACATTTTTCTAATGTTTTTAATGATACAAGTATATTAAAAATTTATATGATACATCCAAATTTAATACTGATTTGTTACGATTTTTCATTTGGGATTTCTTAAAAAATGAGCAAAATATGTTAATGTGAAAAATCATCGAAAAATCAACATTTCCGCAAATTTCTACGATTCAAGGCTTTTTGAAGCCATTTATAGTTAATAAATACTTCATTTTTAGAGCTAAACAATGGATATACAAAATTACTTCACAAAAAATATCATATGTTTGCGACTTTTATCATGAAATTCCTATTGCAGCAGAAATTTGATTAGACTGAAGTCGCTAAAAATAGCTCGTGAAATTTAGCTAAAAAATAGTTTTGGTCAGAAGTCATTCCAGACGTTCTAAATCGTCGAAATATGGCAATGAACAGCATTTTGCAACATTTTCCTGAGTTTTTTAGGGTTTCATAGTAGTGTTTGAAAATATATGAAATATTCAAAATTAATAATAATTCATAAGGATTTTTATAGGGAATTTTGGAAAATTTAAAAACATTATATGAAATGTTGAAAAATCATCGAAAATCATACTTTTTTGGCATATTCGACGATTCAAAAAATTTTTTCAAAGCTTTTTAGAAAAAAAAAAAAAAAAAAAAAATAAAAAAAAAAAAAAAAAAAAAAAAAAAAAAAAAAAAAAAAAAAAAAAAAAAAAAAAAAAAAAAAAACTTCAATTTATTTAATTAAAATATGCATTTATAAAGTAATTCCCAAAAATACCATAATTTTTGCTTACTTTTAAAATAAAATTGAATTGCAGAAGTAAATTCTCATTTAAAAGCTTGAATGTCTTTGAATTTAAAATAAAAATGGCTTCGTCAAAAAAGGGAAATCAAAACGCTCTAAATCGTCGAAATTGCAACAAATATAATGTTGTTAAAAAAAATATTTCAAGTTTTTTTTTAATATATGATATATTCAATGTTACATGCTGATTTTAACGAGTTTTATTTGGATTTTTTAAAAATGAGGTAAATGTATACAAAAAGTTGAAAAATTATCGATTAAATGGATACAAGGGGTGGGGACTTTCTCAAGGAATTTTTTTTGAAAAATTAAATTAATATAGTTAATTTTTTGTTGACAGACAAACTACAAAAAACTTTAATTTTGCTTTAGCTTAAAATTCAATTGCAACAGAAATTTGATTAATGTTGCGAAATGCTATGAATTTTATCTAAAAATCTGGTTCGTCAAAAACATTGAAACGTTCTAAAACATTTGAAAATATGCAACAAAATTCATTTTAGCACATTTTTTAATGTTTTTAATGATTTCAAGCATTTTTAGAAAATGTTTGAAACATTCAAAATTAATATTATAGAATTTTGGGTTTTTATTGGGATTTTTTAATAATGTGCAAAATATATGTTAATGTAGGAAAATCATGGAAATAATCATATTTTTTTGGCATATTTCAAACGATTCAAAGCTTTTTGAACCATATCTTGAGAAATTTTCATTTTTTGAATTAAATATGTATTTACGAAGTGGTTCACTCAAAGTGGCATAATTTTGCTTACTTTTAGCATAAAATTGATTGCAGCATTTATTCCGATTTTAGAGCATAAAATCTATGGAATTATTAGATAAAAAATTTAATTGCTACGTCGAAAAGATCAATCCGATATAAATCGTCGTTATATTGCAATAAAAAAATTACTTTTAGCGCAATTTTCCAATTTTTTTATTGTGTAAAGTGTTTTTTACAAAGTATGTGATATATTCCAAAATTAATATTGATTTTTATCGATTTTTATTAGGATTTTATAAAAAGTCAAATTGAATATGATATAAGTTGAAAAATCACTATATAAAATTTTTGGCACATTTTGACGTTGTTTGATGCATTTCTTGAAATCTTACATATTTTATCAACGTCAAAAAAACATTTCAAAACCCCAAGCATCGAAAATGCAACCCCAAAATATCTTTTTAGGACATTTTTCTACGTTTTTAATGATTCAAGCATATTCATAAAATATATGAAAACATCTAAAATTAATACCCGATCTTCACGGTTTTTTTTCTTTGGGATTTTTTTGAAAAATGTGCATAATATTTTGTTAATGTTGTAAAATCCATCGAAAAAATCGCATTTTTCCGCAAATTTCAACGATTCAAGGCTATTTGAAGCATTCTAGTAAACTTCATTTTTTTAGAGCTGATTATACACATACAAAGTACTTCAAAAATAACTTAATTCGCTGACTTTTATATGGAAATTTTATAGCAGCAGCATTCTGATTTAAAAGATTGAAAAACTGCGAGAATTTTAGCTAAAAATTTAAAGTTTTGTCTGAATTATCATGCAAGACGTTCTAAATCGTCGGCGAAATATGCAACAAAACATCATTGGCATATTTTCCTGAGTTTTAATGTTTTCAAGTATTTTTTTGAAAATATGCTGATATTCGAAATTAATATTAACTTTATGGATTTTTATAGGGAATTTTGAAAACTTTAATAAAAACATATATTATGAAAATGTTGAAAAATTCATCGAAAATCATATTTTTTGGCATATTTCGACGATTCAAAATTTTTCAAGATTTTTAGAAAAACTTCAATTATTTGAATTAAAATATGCATTTGCTTTCAAAAAATATACCATAATTTGTTTACTTTTAGAATAAAATTGAATTGCAGGAAGTAATTCTTTCATTTAAAAGCTGAAAGTCTTTGAATTTAATAATAAAAAATGAGCTTCATCAAAAGCATTCAAAAACGCTCTAAATCGTCGAAATATGCAATTAAAATTATTGTTAGGCGCCTTTGTTAATTTTTTGTAATTTTCAAGTTTTTTTTTATTTTTTTAAAATATATGAAATATTCAATGTTAATGCTGATTTTTAACGATTTTTATTTGGATTTTTTAAAAATGAGGTAAATGTATACAAAAGTTGAAAAATTATCGATTAAATGATACAAGGCTTTTTCAAAGAATTTTTTTTGAAAAACTTCAATTAATTTTGTTAATTTTTTTTTGACAGACAACTTCAAAAAATTCATAATTTTGCTTTAAGTATAAAATTCAATTGCAACACTAATTCTGATTTAAAATTGCGAAAAGCTATGAATTTTATCTAAAAAATCTGGTTCGTCAAAAAACATTGAAAACGTTCTAAACATTCGAAATATGCAACAAAATATCATTTTAGCACATTTTTCTAATGTTTTTAATGATTCAAGTATTTTTAGAAAATGTATGAAGTGGTACGAAGTGGTTCACAAAAGTGGCATAATTTTGCTAACTTTTAGAATAAAATTCAATTGCAGCATTAACTCTGATTATAAAGCGTTAAAATCTATGAATTATAGATAAGAATAAAGTGCTACGTCGAAAAAGCATTCAAAACGCTCTAAATTGTCGATATATGCAATAGAATATTATTTTAGCGCAATTTTCCAATTTTTTTTAATGTTTCAAGTGTTTTTTACAATGTGAAATATTCAAAATTAATATTGATTTTTATCGATTTTCATTAGGATTTTATAAAAATGAGAATAGCATATGATAAAGTTGAAGAATCACTGAAAATAAAATATTCTGGCACATTTTGACGTTTTTTGAAGCATTTCTTGAAAATCTTCTACATTTTAACAAACGTCAAAAAACATTCAAAACACCAAAACCATCGAAATATGCAACAAAATATCATTTTAGCACATTTTTCTAACGTTTTTAATGTTTCAAGCATATTTAAAAGCATATTTATCACAAAATTCTATTGCAGCAGAAATTCTGATTTAAAAGATTGAAAAACTGCGAATTTTAGCTTTGTCAGAATATCATTCCAGACGTTCTAAATCGTCGAAATATGCAACAAAACATCATTTGGCACATTTTCCTGAGTTTTTAATGTTTCAAGTATTTTTTGAAAATATGTGAAATATTCAAAATTAATATTAATTTATTTGGATTTTTATTATGAATTTTCAAAAATTTAAAACTTATATGAAAATTTTGAAAAATCATCGAAAATCATATTTTTTTTTTGGCATATTTCGACGATTCAAAGATTTTTCAAAGATTTTAATAAAAACTTCAATTTTTTGAATTAAAATAAGCATTTACTAAGTACTTCCCAAAAATACCACAATTTTGCTTACTTCTAGCACAAATTCAATTGCAGCAGTAATTCTGATTTAGAAGCTTGAAAATCTATGAATTTAAATAAAAAATGAGCTTCGTCAAAAAAACATTCAAAACGCTCTAAATCGTCGAAATATGCAACAAAATATAATTTTAGCGCCTTTGTTTAATTTTTTGTAATATTTCAAGTTTTTTTTTTTTTAAATATATGAAATATTCAATATTAATGCTGATTTTTAACGATTTATATTTGGATTTTTTAAAAATGAGTTAAATGTATACAAAAGTTGAAAAATTAGTGATTAAATGATGCAAGGCTTTTTCAAAGATTTTTTTTGAAAAGATTCAACTGATTTAGATAATTTTTTTTTGACAGACAACTTCAAAAAATCCGATAATTTTGCTTTTAGCATACAATTTAATTGCGACAGTAATTGTGATTTAAAAGTGTGAAAAGCTATGAATTTTATCTGAAAAATGTGGTTCGTCAAAAAACTTTGAAAAACTCTCTGAAACCGTTCGAAATATGCAACAAATTATCATTTTAAGCACATTTTTTATAATGTTTTTATGATTCAAGAATTTTTAGAAAATGTATGGAACACTCAAAATCAATATTGTTTTTTGTTTTCATTGGGATTTTTTTAAGAATGTGCAGAATATATTTTAATGTTGGAACAATTCATTGAAAAATCCACATTTCTCGGCATATTTCAACGGATTCAAATATTTTTGAATCTTATCGTGATAAATTTCATTTTTTTTTGAGTTTTAAAATGGTATTTACGAAGTGTTCGCAAAAGTTGCATAATTTTGCTTACTCTCTAGCACAAATTCATTGCTCGCAGTATTTTCTGATTTAAAAGCCTTGAAAATCTATGAATTTAAATAAAAAATGAGCTTTCGTCAAAAAAGCATTCAAAACGCTATAAAATCGTCGAAATATGCAACAAAATATAATTTTAGCGCCCTTTGTTAATTTTTGGTAAATTTTTTTGTAATATTTGAAATATTCCCAATGTTAATGCTGATTTTTAACGATTTTTATTTGGATCTTTTAAAAATGAGGTAAAAATGTATACAAAGTTGAAAAAATTACGATTAAATGATACAGGCTTTCTCAAAGAATTTTTTTTTGAAAAAACTTCATTAATTTAGTTAATTTTTTTTGGGACAGACCAACTTCAAAAAAATCTCATAATTTTGCTTTAAGCTTAAAATCAATTGCAACAGTAATTTCTTTTTTTTAAAAGTGCGAATAGATATGAATTTATCCAAAAAAATCTGTGTTCGTCAAAAAACATTGAAAACGTTCTAAACATTCGAAATATGCAACAAAATATCATTTTAGCACACTTTTCTAATGTTTTTAATGATTCAAGTATTTTTAGAAAATGTATGAAACATTCAAAATTAATATAGATTTTTTTTGGTTTTTTATTGGGATTTTTTAAATGTGCAAAATCTATGTAAATTTTAGGAAATTCATTGAAAAATCATACTTTTCGGCATATTTCAACGATTCAATTCTTTTTGAAACCATATCTTGATAAATTTCAATTTTATGAAATTGAAATATGTATTTACGGATGTGGTTCACAAAAGTTGCATAATTTTGCTTACTTTTAGCATAAAATTCAATTGCAGCATTAATTCTGATTATAAAGCATTAAAATCTATGAATTATATATAAAAAAAAAGTTGCTACGTCGAAAAAGCATTCAATCGCTATAAATCGTCGATATATGCATAAATATTAGTTTAGCGCTTTTTCAATTTTTTTAATGTTTCAAGTGCTTTTTACCAAAGTATGTGATATATTCAAAATTAAAATTGATTTTTATGATTTTGTAGTAGGATTTTTATAAAAATGACAATAGATATGATAAAAGTGAAAAATCACTGAAAATAAAATATTTGGGCTCATTTTGACGTTTTTTGAAGCATTTCTTGTAAATTCTTACATATTTAACAAACGTCAAAAAAACATTCAAAACACCAAAAACCATCGAAATATGCAACAAAATATCATTTTAGCACATTTATCTAAACGTTTTTTTATTATGCTTCAAGCATATTTTAAAAATATATGAAACTCTAAAATTATTATGATCCTTCACGGTTTTCTTTGGGAGATTTTTTGAAATGTGCAAATATATTGTTTCGTTGAAAAATCATCGAAAAAAACATTTTTCCGCAAATATTCAAACGAAATCAAGACTTTTGAAAGCATTTCTAGTAAAACTTCATTTTTTAGAGCTAAAATATGTATATACAAAGTACTTCACAAAAATAACATAATTTCGCTGACTTTTATCATGAAATTCTATAGCAGCAGAAATTTGATTAGAAGATTGAAAAACTGCGAATTTTAGCTAAAAATTAGTTTTGTCAGAATATCATCCAGACGTTCTAAATAGTTCGAAATATGAACAAAACATCATTGGCAACATTTTCCTGAGTTTTTAATGTTTCAAGTATTTTTTGAAAATATGTGAAATATTCAAAATTAATATTAATTTATATGGATTTTTATTGGGAATTTTCAAAAATTTAAAACATATGAAAATTTTGAAAAATCATCGAAAATCATATTTTTTTTTGGGGAATATTTCGACGATCTCAAAGATTTTTTCATAATATTTTAATAAAAACTTCAATTTCTTGAATTTAAATAAGCATTATAGATTTACTAAGTACTCCCAAAAATACACAATTATGCTTACTTTCTAGGACAAATTCAATTGCAGCAGTTAAAATTCTGATTTAGAAGGCTTGAAAATCTATGAATTCAAAGAAAAAATGGATGCTCGTAAAAAAAAAAATTCAAAACGCTCTAATCGTCGAAATATGCAACAAAATATAATTTTAGCGCCTTTGTTTAATTTTTTGTAATATTTCAAGTTTTTTTTTTTTAAATATATGAAATATTCAATATTTAAACTGATTTTTAAAGATTTTTATTTGGTTTTTTAAAAATGAGTAAAGTATACAAAAGTTGAAAAAAAATTTGATTTTAAAAGAAACAAGGCTTTTTCAAGATTTTTTTTTTTAAAAATTTAATTTTTTTAGTTTTAATTTTTTTTTAAGGGACAAAACTTCAAAAAAACCATAATTTTGCTTTTTGCATTTAAAAAAATTCAAAAGAATTTGATTTAAATTTTGGAAAGCTATGAATTTTATCTGAAAATGTGGTTCGTCAAAAAACATTGAAAACTCTCTAAACCGTCGAAATATGCAACAAAATATCATTTAAGCACATTTTTCTAATGTTTTTAATGATTCAAGAATTTTTAGAAAATGTATGAAACATTCAAAATTAATATTGATTTTTATGGTTTTCATTGGGATTTTTTAAAAATGTGCAGAATATATGTTAATGTTGGAAAATCATTGAAAATCACATTTCTCGGCATATTTCAACGATTCAAATATTTTTGAACCTTATCGTGATAAATTTCATTTTTTTGAGTAAAAATATGTATTTACGAAGTGGTTCGCAAAAGTGGTATAATTTTGCTTACTTTTAGCATAAAATTCAATTGCAGCATTAATTCTGATTAAAAAGCGTTAAAATCTATGAATTATAGATAAAAATAACGTGCTACATCGAAAAAGCATTCAAAACGCTCTAAATCGTCGAAATATGCAATTAAATATCATTTTAGCGTAATTTTCCAAATTTTTTAATGTTTCAAGTGTTTTTAACAAAGTATATGAAATATTCAAAATTATTATTGATTTTTATCGATTTTTATTAGGATTTTGTAAAAATGAGAATATTATATTCTAAAGTTGAAAAATCACTGAAAATCATATATTTTGGCACATTTTGACGTTTTTTGAAGCATTTCTTGAAAATCTTCAACATTTTAACACATGTCAAAAAACATTGAAAACGCCCAAACCATGAAAATATGCAACAAAATATCATTTTAGCACATTTTTCTAATGTTTTTAATGATTCAAGTATATTTAAAAAATATATGAAACATCCAAAATTAATACTGATTTTTACGATTTTCATTGGGATTTCTTAAAAATGAGCAAAATATATGTTAATGTTGAAAAATCATCGAAAAATCACATTTTTCCGCAAATTTCTACGATTCAAGGCTTTTTGAAGCATTTATAGTAAAACTTCATTTTTTAGAGCTAAAACATGGATATACAAAGTACTTCACAAAAATAACATAATTTTGCTGACTTTTATCATGAAATTCTATTGCAGCAGAAATTCTGATTTAAAAGATTGAAAAACTGTGAATTTTAGCTAAAAAAATAAGTTTTGTCAGAAGATCATTCCAGACGTTCTAAATCGTCGAAATATGCAATGAAACAGCATTTTAGCACATTTTCCTGAGTTTTTTAATGTTTCAAGTATTTTTGAAAATATATGAAATATTCAAAATTAATATTAATTCATATGGATTTTTATAGGGAATTTTGAAAAATTTAAAACATATATGAAAATGTTGAAAAATCATCGAAAATCATATTTTTTGGCATATTTCGACGATTCAAAAATTTTTCAAAGCTTTTTAGAAAAACTTCAATTTTTTTAATTAAAATATGCATTTACTAAGTACTTCCCAAAAATACCATAATTTTGCTTACTTTTAAAATAAAATTGAATTGCAGAAGTAATTCTCATTTAAAAGCTTGAAAGTCTTTGAATTTAAATAAAAAATGTGCTTCGTCAAAAAAGCAATCAAAACGCTCTAAATCGTCGAAATATGCAACAAAATATAATTTTAGCGCCTTTGTTTAATTTTTTGTAATATTTCAAGTTTTTTTTTTAAATATATGAAATATTCAATGTTAAGGCGGTTTTTTAAAACGTTTTTTTAAAGGGGGAATTTTTTAAAAATGATTTAAAATTATAAAAAAATTGAAAAATTTTATTGGGAAAAAAATTACAAAGAATTTTTTTGAAAAACTTCTTTAAATTTTATTTTAATTTTTTTTTTTGGACGAAAATTCAAAAAATTTCTCATAATTTTCTTTAAGCAAAAAATTCAATTGCAAAAAATAATTCGGGATTTAAAAGGGCGAAAAGCTATGAATTTATCAAAAAAATCGGGTTCGCCCAAAAAACTTTTAAAACGTTCTAAACTTTTCGAAAAAATCAACAAAATACATTTTAGCACATTTTCTAATTTTTTTAAAGGGATTCAAGTATTTTTAGAAAAGTATAAAACCCATTCAAAATTAATAAAAATTTTTTTAATGGTTTTAAGGGATTTTTTAAAAATTTTGAAAAATCATGAATTTAAATAAAAAATGGGGCTTCGCCCAAAAAAAGCTTCAAAACGCCTAAATCGTCGAAATATGCAACAAAAAAAATTTTTAAAGCGCCTTGTTTAATTTTTTTGTAATATTTTAAAGGGTTTTTTTTTTAAATATATAAATATTAAATATTAATGCGATTTTTAACGTTTTTATATTTGGTTTTTTAAAAAAATAAATTTAAAAATGTATAAAAAAAAATTGAAAAATTAGCGTTTTAAATATGAAATTTCTCTTTGGGGAACTTCAGAGCACACTTCCCCCCATGCCCCCCAAGGGGTCTCCGCCCCTACGGGAATAAAGTTATAGAAAGGGGGAAGGGCTTCAAAATTTTTCGAATCTTCGGGGTCCCCCCGTGGCGGGCAGCTCCCCCCCCTTTTCACTACGGAGTTTTGGCAAGTATTGTCCCAATGGGGCAGCACAGGTTAGTCCCAGGCAATCGCTTTCCAGTTTTTCCAAAGGGTAGCATAGGGGGCTCCATAAACCCTTTTTTTTGACTTCCATCAACCCCTTCCCTTGGGGTTCCTTTTGAGCTGGCAACACGTGGCGAGGTTTCCTTTATGATGTCTTGACCTCCTCTTTCCCCGGGAAAATTCCCTTTTCTGCTGTGTGACACACGAAAACCAAAGGGGCCCGGGAATTGATCACCTGTCGCCCTGCCGAAAATAAAACTATTTTCGGTGAGGGGGGGGCGGCTAGGCGAAGGGGCAACCCCAAATCCAATGCCTGGGGGTCGAGAGGGGGCCCAGGGGGGGAAATTTGGGGAAAAGCTAACGGGAAATCTCCTGATTTGGGGCCTTCACTGGCCAAAAAGAGCTTTTTTTCCTTTTTCCTGAAAAAATTGGGAAAAGCTTTGTTTTTTGGGGATTTTTTTCCCATATCGGTTTTTGCCCCAGTGGGACGGTTTTTTCCTTTTTGGGGAGGACTGGTCTACGGGAGGATTTGGGAAGGGGTGTCCCCCCGGGAATCGCTCCCTCATAAACCGGGATTTTTAAATCCTACCACGCCCTCTCAAGCGTTGGGGAACTATCTTCTTGACTAATGCATTGGAAGAAAAACACAAAGGGACAAAAAACCCGGTAAAGCAACATGCTTGTTTTGCGCACCCCTTATACTCCCAGTCGCACGGGAAAGGTTTGCCTGACCCTTTTGCTAAACCTCTAGTGGCAGGTTCAGTGCCTTCTAAAATTTTGATCTCAGGTGTCCCTTCTATTCATCGGTTTTGGGTTGCCCCAAAGAGGGTAACAACCCAGGAAGTAAGGAGTCTTGGCAAGTAAGACCCCCTTGTGAGGAAAATACAAACATCAGGGGCTTTCAAGATCGCTTATTCTTTTCCCCCTCATTCTCATCAGGCCTTTCCCAATTTTTTCCTGGGGAAATAGTGTCGAGGGCCTGGTGACCCACGGTGTTTCCCAAGAGGGTACTTTTGGGATTGGGGGAGTGGGAGAGACTTCTGAAAAGATTCTTCGAAAGGGGGGGGGAAAATTGATTTTTTCCCTTTTTCGCTTTTGGATTTTCACATTTGGGGAGGGATTGAGGATACCCCAATTCTTCCCCCCTTGTTTTTTTAAACCAAGTTGAAAGTCCCCCACCGGGGGCCTCCTCAGTACCTGCCAGAGGGGCCATCACCCAAAGTCCCAAAATACTGAGCTCACTGAAATGGGCTGGAAGTTAGTTCTTTTAACTGCCAAAAAAGAAAGAAGGGGGAGCGAGTGGATCACCCTCAAACTCCCCTCTGATATTGAATTTCATGTTTCCCCAAACAAAAAAATTTGGGGGGGTTTTTTGCTGTGGGCCGGCTAAAATTAAAGGGAAAAAGACTGGGAACCGATCTCGAACAGCAGGCAAACAGAAATTTTCTCTTCACCAAAATTAAAGGCATTTCTAAAATAAAATTTAAAACTAGGGCCCCTTGCCCTTCTGGTGGTCCCTGATAAAGGGCCCTTGGGGCATGGGGCTTGGGCTTCACTGCCTTGAAGACCCCAAAGCCCCAGTTGGTGGGGCCCTGGAGTAAAGGGGCCAGTTTTTAACCCGAATTTTTTTTTCTACTCCCTTTGGCAACGAGACGGCAAAGAGTTTTTTCCAACCGAAATTGGTCGGGATTCCCCCATCCCTCTTCTTCAAAGCGCATATATATAATATATATATATTTATATATATAAATATAATAAATATATATATTTTAAATATATATATTTTAATAATATATATATATATTATATATATTATTTTATATAATATAAATATATATATATTTTTATATATAAAATATACATATATATATAGGTCAACATCATAAAGAGAACCCTCCGCTCCCAGCGGGATGCCCAGCCGAGGGGGAGCCCCAATCACTAGCACCAACAATACCCACAACCCACAAACCGCCCAGAGGGGATTAAAATTAAAAAAATTTTTCAAATTCAAAGTTTATTCTCTAAAAGGATTAAAAATGCTGATTTTTTACAAAAATTTGGGTTTTATTGTTTTTTTTCATGAAGTAAAATTGCAAATTTAAAGAGTGTACCACTAAAAAGTTTAAAGAAATGGTTTAGGCTTTTGGGGCATTTTGAAGAAGGGCAAGCTTTTAGAAATGGGACTATACCTGTGGTCCACACGGTGCCCACCTGCACCCACAGGGGGTCGAGCAAACGGGTGGAGCTGCCCCGACCACAGGGGGGAGTAAAAGATCAGCAAGTACGGGAACAAAAGTAAACAGTATCACTTGTCCCCCCCGGGGGATCAAACCCTTTGGATCAGGGGAAAAAAAAGGGCCAAAATTTTCCTTAAAAAATTTGGGTTCAGACTCCTTTCAAAAACCCCACCGGCCCCCCCAAAGCAGCCACTTTCTTTTTTTTCAGCGCCTCAGGGTGGCCACCAGGGGGGGAAATGTTTTGCTGCATATTTGGGCTCGCGTCCACTTCGGGGGACTGGGGGAAATTCATGATTCTTTAATCATTGAACCGTGTTTTCATATTTGTGTTTTTCTGTAAGTTTTTTCTGTTATTAATAAATTTTCACAAAAGAAAATAAAATATAGGGGGGGGTAGGAGAAGAAAATATTAAAACCCGCCCCGGGGGCCCAACCTTGATTTTTTCCCTGGGTGGAAAAAATTTTGTCTTCCTGAAATGAGGGCCCCCCAGTCCAGTTTATGGGAGGGGTACCTCACAATATATTATTAGTTATAAATATAAAATTTTAATTTTATATATATATATATATAATTTTAATATATATAAAAATTTTAAAAAGTATAAAATATATAATAATATATAATATATAAAATATATATAAAATATATATATATTAAAAATATATATATTATATATATATAAAATATATATTTATAATATATATATATATATATATAGGTTGGTAGACGGGAAACCACCCGGGGAAATACTCCGTCCTGCCAATGACTGTGAAACAAAAAACCGGGTAACTTTTTTGGGGGCATTTTTTAAAAAGGTGGGATGCGGGTTTTTTTTTTCGGGCCCTCAAAAAACACGCAAAGAAACAGGGAAAACTTTTTAAATTTCCTACTTACACTTTGGTCACACTTCAAAAGACACGCACATCTTATATATATACATACATCGGGGTTTTTTCCCCTTTTTCAAAAATAGCTCTTTTTCTTCTTATTTTCTTCTATTGTCCAGGGGGAAGTGGAAAAGAATCTCCCCAAGGGGGCCATGCTGCCCCGTATGGGGCGACTAAAATCCCGGGGAGCAATGGGCTAGTAACCCCTTCTCTCTGTAGAAAATTACTAAAAAGAAAAAAAGGAAAAAAATTTTAAATAAAACTGGGTCTTAAATGTGCGGGATGTAGTGGGGATGACAAAAAACAGATAATTGGGGAATTTTAATGAATGAAAAGAATTTGGGATTCCTGGCCCAAGGGCAAAAAAACAAGGGGGTAGAGGTTTTTCAGTGGGGAAAAAAGGGATTAAATCTGGAGTATCTGAGAAGTTGGAGAAAAGGGAAGGGGGTAGCATAATTTTTAAATGATCAGTTTAGGAAGGGAGAAAAAGAATTTTGATGTGAAAATTAAAGGGAATTATGTGGATTAAAGTAAAGGTTGGATGCTAAAGTGGGTCATAATAACGTGAAAGCCCCGGGAGAAGAGGGGAATTTTGCAGAAGGGGAGAGGTTTTTGGGGAGATGTTAAGTAAAGAATGGGACCTTTAAACCAAGGAAAGATAATTGGGGTAGGGGCCCTGAATGCTAAATTAGGAAACTTTTAAAAGAGGGTGTGGTATAAAATTTGGGGTCCAGGTGTAAATGATAATGGGAGCCCCTTTTAATTTAACTTTGTATAGAAAGGGGGTTTTTTTTTATAAAGGGAATACATTTTTAAGAAAAAGAGGATAAAAAGTATACAGGATTTATGTAGGGGGAAATGACAGTAGTTTGTTTGGGTTTTTTATTGGGAGATAAAAGACGGTTAGTAAACTCCCCGGAGTACATGTTTATAGAGGGGCCACAGATATATCAGATTTTACTTTCTGTTGTTTGCTTTCCTGAGATAAAAGGGAAAATGGGATACAAGGGGAATAAAAATCAGGGAAGAGAGGTGAAGGGTTTTTAAACTAAAAAGGAGGGGTTAGGGGGAAAATAAACACTTTTTGGAGATAGATGGGGTAATGAAGCAAAGGCAATGGGGTCGAAGAGGTATTTGGGAGGTTTTTAAAAATGTAGTGTTAGAGTGTTCCCCAGAAGTTTGTGGTTACAGGGAAAATGGGGGCGGGGGGGAAAAGGACGATTGGTGGGAAAATGATTAAAGAGAGTAAAATAAGGGAGAAAAAGTTGCATAGAGAAGTTTTTTTTAAATAGAAATGATGCCAAGGGGGAAGAGTATATGGAGAAAAAGAAGAGGTTTAAAGAGTGGTGAAGCAAAGTAAAAAAAAGCAAATGAGAGATGGGGGGAAATGTTTTCAAAAAAATTTTGGGTTTAAAATAAGAAAAAGTTTTGGAGGGGGATTAAACAAGTTAAGAAAGCCTAGAGAACAAATGGATTTGTCTTAAAAATAGGAGAGGAAGTTAAATTAAAAGGAGGTTTTGAGTTTTGGGGAAAGGAGGGAAAATTTTGAGGGAAATTTTAAATGTTGATGAAGAAAGGGAAGCTGTGATTTCGTGTATAGGGCAAGGAGGAAAACCCTCTTGTAGGAGTGGGGGAAGGGGCCAGTTGTGATGTTTGGGGGAAATTCGTGAGGCAGTAGGGAAAAGGGAAAAGGGGGGAAGGGGAGCCGGGGTTTATGGGAAAAAAGAAAGAAATGTTAAAAAAACAGTGGGGTAAAAGTTTTTGGAAATGGTTGGGGGCAATTATTTAATAAATTTTTTGGAAGAAAGGGGAAGGGACCTAGGGGTTTTGGGAAAAAGCTATGCAAAGTTCCTTTGTATAAAGGCAAAGGGGAAAAAAGAGATGCAAAAAATTTTTAGGGATTTAAATCCGTTTTAGTATACCGGTAAAGTGTAGGGAGAGTTTTTTGTTTTAAAAAATTTAAAATAAACAGAGAATAGGATAGCAAAATGAACAAGGAGGCTTTTTGGAAAGGAAAGGGGGGGTGTGGACCAGTGTTCAAAAGTGAAAAATATAAGTTAACAGTATTTAGATAAGGCTAAAGAGGTTTTTTGTTTGGCCCTTTTTTGGGTTTTGGAAAAAGGAGATACAGGGTGGATAGGGAGGCAATTTTTGCAATGTTGGGTTATGGTGTAGGAGGTAGGGTTTCTGAAAAATTTAAGAAATTTTTAAAGAGGGATTGAGGCCAAGTTAGAGTAAGGAGGGGAAAAAGGGGGATTATTTTCCCCCCTAAAAGTAAGGGCCCTTTGAAAAAGAATGTGTTTTTGTCACCTGGTTTTTTTTAAAATATTTATAGAAAGGGATTGTAAGAGAAGTAAATGCGAGGGTTTTTGGCAAAGAGGCGTGGAGTTTAAAAAATAAAGAAACACACATAAAGTAGGGGGGGTTGGGCACAGTTTTGGGTCTTTGCTTTATAACGTGCTCTAGGGGGATTTTGAAAGAAGTTTGGGAGAGGTTGGTGAATGAATTTGGTAGGGTACAAAAGAAAAAATTAAAAAATGAATGCAGAAAGATAAGGTTAAGGGTAAAAAAAAATATTAGATGATGAAAGATTTGGTTTTCAGATTGGGGAAGAGAAATATGGAGGAGGGAATGTATTCCCAAAATTTTGGGGGGGACGTGTCAAAAAGGGTGGGGCCAAAGAAAAAATTTAGGTTTTTTTCATAAATTGATGAGGGGAAAAGGGTGAGCGGTGCACTTAGGAGTCTATGGAGACAAAGAACTTTGTCCTTGGAGGCAAAGAGGGAATGTATGAGAGTATAGTTTTAACCAATGCTCTTAAATGGGTGTGAAGCATGGGTGATGAATGTTGCAGCGAGGAGAAGGCTGGAGGCAGTGGAGATGTCATGTCTGAGGGCATTGTGTGGTGTGAATATAATGCAGAGAATTCGTAGTTTGGAAGTTAGGAGGAGGTGCGGGATTACCAAAACTGTTGTTCAGAGGGCTGAGGAAGGGTTGTTGAGGTGGTTCGGACATGTAGAGAGAATGGAGCGAAACAGAATGACTTCAAGAGTATATCAGTCTGTAGTAGAAGGAAGGCGGGGTAGGGGTCGGCCTAGGAAAGGTTGGAGGGAGGGGGTAAAGGAGGTTTTGTGTGCGAGGGGCTTGGACTTCCAGCGGGCATGCGTGAGCGTGTTTGATAGGAGTGAATGGAGACAAATGGTTTTTAATACTTGACGTGCTGTTGGAGTGTGAGCAAAGTAACATTTATGAATGGATTCAGGGAAACCGGCAGGCCGGACTTGAGTCCTGGAGATGGAAGTACAGTGCCTGCACTCTGAAGGACGGTGCTAATGTTGCAGTTTAAAAACTGTAGTGTTTAAAACACCCTTCTGGCAAGACAGTGATGGAGTGAAATGATGGTGAAAGTTTTTCTTTTTCTGGCCACCCTGCCTTGGTGGGAATCGGCCAGTGTGTTAATAATAATAAATAATAATAAAAATAGTATATATGTGAGTGTGTGTGTGTGTGTGTGTGTGTGAGTGTGTGTGTGTGTGTGTGTGTGTGTGTGTGTGTGTACAAAACAACCATGAGGGGGTAGAATAATAGCTCTAGGCCTTTCGTGTTGCAATCAACACATCATTAGGAGCTTGAAAATTGCAGAAAAGAGGAGGGGTTCTAGCAAATAACGTTCCCAGAGGACCGCAAGCAGCAAGCAGCAACAAGGCTGCTCCTATATCTTGCCGTCCCCTGGGCCTATCCGAACTCCAGTGATGGCCAAATTTGCAAGTACTGCTTGCAACAACATGCAAGGAACCTATAGTGACATAAAAACTGACGGTGACGACAACGAAATGGACTAAATATGACAAAAGAGGGACCGGCATTCAAGTACCAGAAATGCTGCCAGACGTGAACCAGACATGAGACGTTTTCACTACAATGAATATAACTGACCTCCATATCAACTGCATCCAGTGTTTAACGGGAAGACAACATTTGTCAGAAAACCGATCAACTAAATCATCCAAGGAAATGACAGTCTGTAGGACTTTTTCTCTTCAGTGCCCAATCGAGGAAATAATTGAGCATTTAAACATGGCTGACCGGCATCCAAAGCAGCCGCGACTGCGCAGACGTACAGACTTGCGAAGTGAAATTCTCATCTTTACAAGGGCTTGACGTTCATCATGTTGCATTAGCATCATATCTGTACCACCATCATATCACCTGTAGCCAGTGTCTATCGAGAGGGAAACAACAGGAGACATCGTCAAATCAACATACAAACTCCAAGGTTATAGATCGGATATCCCTCAGTGCCAGTCGTGAGAAAGAAGTGATATTAAAGCATCCAAGGTAATGTTTTAGTAGCTGACGGCATATTAGCTGACGCATGTTCAGTGAGAAAATCATAGCAAAAACGCCAAATATATCTATAAAACTCAAGAAAGTCAGGTTATAGTGGCGTTACTCCAGTTATTGTCCCAGTGTTTTAAAAATGGCATGAAGTCAGCAGAACAGGTCAGGAGACAACACCCCACACAACCCCCGATAAATGGAATTGAGAGGGGATTTTGAAGGATAAAACGATGGATTAAACTTTCGATCTACCAGAATGGAAATGAGTTAGAAGTTAATTGAGGAAGCCAGACTGTGAAGTGAGATGGGAGAGGAGTGTTACAATAAGTGGTTAACTGTAAGGGTTTTGTGAAGTTAAGGGAAAAGTGAGCAGTGAAGAGGGTTTGAAGAGGAAATTTTACTAGTAATTCAGTGTGATTGCTAAAGCAGATACTAAGTGTACTAGGGACTGGAAAAGAGAAATAAATATTATTGTATATGAGTAAAAGAGCGAAGAGAGGAAATGTCAGGCATTAGAGGGGTACAGGCTGCAATAATTATATTTATACTTCTTCTTCAATTCTGAAGAAAGAAATCATTCCTGGGGGCTAGAAAAAGGTGAATGGAGTAACAGCGCCCTGGACATAAAAGCCCAACAGTTGCACCCTACCAGAAAAGTACAAGAAAACCCCCCTCAATATCGCTGCAAGGTGCTGGCAACAACCGCATCCCAAACAAAACAGTGGCACACAGCGCTTATTGGTAGCGCCTTAAGAGTGGTGATATCCAAATTAATCCAGGACCTCAAACTATTGTTGAAGAGGCAAAACAGACAGATAAATGATACGGCGATAATGACGGTCCTAGTAGCTAGGGATGATAACGCTTAACTCCATATGTAAGCATACATATGTCAAGTGAGACAATACAGACCATTATTATCTCAAAGCACTACCAAACTTAGGTGCATACACTGTACAAAAGTACGCATTGAAAAACATAACAGGCACCTTATGTAAATAATGATAGGGGTGGTGCATGATGAGATGTATGTACAATTATAGCAACGGTGCCAGAATTCATTTTTTTGTGTGTACACAAATGCACTTTGCACAGTTCACCCTTTAGCAGTGATGACATTGGTGATTTACCCTAATTTTAACACAAATGACCCATTGCCCATATATTGATGATTAAGATTGTTTATGAAAACAATGCCTTCACATTTATTCATGTCAATGCAAGATCACCTTCTTCCTAAACTGGCAGAGATTAGGATTCTACTAAACAAAATTAGGTAGGGCGGCAGTTAAAACCACTCTGAATCTTGGTTTATGATACGTGACTGGACGACGAGGTCAAAAAGAAGGTTACAAGATAAAACGCTTTGATAGGAACAGAAAGGGAGTGGAGTATGTGCCATACATTTAGAATGACAGCTTCAACCCAAGACCTGATTTAAATAACAATAAACTGGAGATTCAATGGTTTTGGAAAAGTGCTGCTTCCCAAGACCAAACCCATCTTAGTAGGAAACTAGTTACCGCCCTCCTACCCAGTGACCAGATCTTACGAAGAGCTCTCCAGAGTCCTTGTCCGGAGAGTTTGAAAACAATTGCTAGACAATAATACTTGGCGACTTCAAATCATCTGTTTGTCAGCAGCAAAATAACGGCTATGCAAAGGTATAAGCAAATTTCTAAGGATTAAATAGGCTACAATCAACTAATTAATACCACCAACCCGGAATCCACAGTTCTCATCCACCCTAATTGACCACATACTTTGTCAACCGCAGCTGAGAACATTAGTCAGGTCAGAGGCGACATTACCACAGGTTCTAGTGATCATTTCATCATTTACTGCACCAGGAAAATCACTAGGAGGATAGGCCAACACAGACAATAAAAATGAGGTCCCACTTAAAACTACAGAAACAAGAAACACTGGTAAATAGTCTACACAATGTGACTGGAAAAGAATGACAAGATCATGGACGACAACTATGCCTGGAAAAAATTCAAAACAATAGTTCACTAAACCATTACTTAATATTTGGCACCAGTTAAAGAGGTTAGGATTAAACGAAGAACTGAACCCTGGATGACTACTGAGATATTAATCGACAATCACATGAAAATTCAGAGACCAGCAGCTAAAAAGATTTAAAGCAACCAGACGAGAATATTGCAGCACAATAACGGGAAAAATTCCAAGGGTTAGGAACAGAGTACAGAGACTTATAAACAGGTAGCAAAGGCAAAGCACTACTGCTCAAAAATTGAAGAGTATAAAGCATAACCGCCAGACAGCTCAGGCGAAAAAACTAAAACAGTTTGGTATATCCCATAAGCCATAGATAGGTCTAACATAGTACATCACTATCGATAATGAGTATGCCACGAAACATCTAAGTGGCAAAATGCTTTAATTCCTACTAACACATCTGTTTGCTCAACACTAGTAATTAAACTACCATCTGCATCAAATACCTTTAACACAGACTCTGATAAGTTTCAAACATACTATACCAAATAAAAAGGTAACCTCCAAACATGTCAACTAGTAAGTGTATCTCATGACTCATCCAAAAAGACTAAGCAGGTTAAACCCAACTAAGAGCACACAGGCCCTGATAACATCCGTCTAAGTTCCTAACAGGATGGTGCTTTGACTGTCAATTCCCTATTGCTCACATAATAAATCATCAATCACCAATATAACCAGTACTGAGGGATTCAAGTAGGCCAGAGTTACTCCTATCTTCAAGAAAATAATAGTACTGATGTAAGCAACTAAAGAACCTGTTAGTATACCTCAGTATAAGATGCTAAAATTCAGGAGAGGGCGGTGGGTATTCTCAAGTAGTTAAGTACCTTAATGACAACAGTCATTCCTCCCATAGCATCATCGTGCTAAGGAAGATCCTACTCAACCGATACCTCTCTTATTAATCTGATGGATTACCTGAAACTGCAATGTCCAAAAGACTGGAATCTCATAGGTATGGTAAACCTTTATACCTGCAAAAGGCCTTCGATACTGTCAACCACAAATATATTATGTAAGAAAACTTCAAGCGTATCGGTATAGGTTTCTCTGTAGACTGGTTTCAGTCGCTAACCTTAGCAACAGGAGACAAATATTCAAAATCAACCAAACGGAATCAGACCCCTCCGATGAACATTGGAGTTCGCCCAAGGTAGTATTCAGGGTCCCTTATTATTCTTATGTATCATGTCAATCCGATATGTAATGCCTATCACAGTGTCAATGCAAAACTCCTACTGTATGCAGATTACAAGTGCTCTTTAGTGACAGGTAAAACCCCACAAGATATCAGCTAAATGTTATTAACACTGGAACTGGAGTCCTGCTCGCAAATGAATACAGTAGAACAACAAACTATCATTCCACCTAGGGATCAAACTAAGCCATTCTCTTTGGAACGAAACATCAAACAGCAAGGCGAAAATTTAAGATGTTAATGTTCAGTTGTAAATGGGAGACCATCACTTTGTGTATCATCAGTAAAATATCTGGGCGAATCCCCTTTGACCCAATGCATGTCAAGAGACATTGATAGCGGAACAGTGTAGTAAAGAAAGTGGACATGCCAAACGAAGTTCCCTGTATAGACAAGCACACGTGTCTACCTACTGAGGCACGCAGGAACCCTATGTCTAGCCTTATCACAATTTCATATGATTACGCTTGCTCTTCATGTACTGTCTGCTTGAAAAAAAAAACAGAAAGATAGCCTGCGCAAATAACCCAGAACAAAATCGTAAGGATTCCCCTGGGGCTGGGACCAAGAGAACATTTAGGCCAGGAGAATTACAGCAGTTGGATATGCTTGAATGTTTTGAAGACAGAGTAAAACAACTGAATCTAAATCAAAGTTTATAAAATGTGCTCACGAACAGTGTCCCAGATTATCTTGCTGATCACTTTTTCTCAGTTGAGGAACCAAAGCAAATCATAGTACTATACAGTGGGAGAGAGCCACAACTATGTAGTACCCCAGTCATGGCCGAGCGTCAAACACCTTTTCAGTACAGCAATAAAGAAATGAAACAGACTACCTGCACATGTCAAAGCCAGTCATAAGCATGAAAGAGTTTCAAGAAGACTGCCAAAAAGTGTCTGATGAATGAAGCTACAGGAAAGGACGGAATGATTTTTCTATTTTTTAGCTAAAATACGTGTAAATTTTACCTTATTGCTAGTAATGACACACACACACCACAACACACACACCACACACACACACCAAATTACAACACACACACACCACACACACCACACACACACACCAACACACCACATCACACCACACAACACCACACACCACCATACACACAACAAACCACCACACACACACCACCACACCACACCACACCCACACCACACACACACCAACAACACACCACACACACACACCACAAACACAACACACACCACACACACACACACCACACACACACCAAACACACCCCACACACACCACACACACACAACACACACACCAACACACAACACCACACACACACACACACACACACACCACAAGCCACACACGCCCACACACACATACCCAACACACACACACACCACACACAACACCACACACACACAACACCCACACACACATGCACCACACACACATGCACCACACACACACACCACACACACACACCACACACATACACTCCACACACACACACACACCACACACACCCACACACACCACACACACCACACACATACCACACACACACCACACACACACCAACACCACACACACACACCAACACACCACCACACACACATGCACCACACACACACACCACACACACACACCACACACAACACCCACACACACACACACACCCACACCCCACACCACACACACACCATACACACACCACACACACACCACACACACACCATCACACACCATACACACACCAACACACACAACACACACCACCACACACACACACACCACACCACACACACACACACACACCACCACACAACACACACACACCACAACACACACACACACACACACACACACACCACACACACACACCACACATACACCACTCACACACCACACACACACACCAACCACACACACACACACACACACCACACACACACACCACACACACACACACCACACACACTCGCCACACACACTCGCCACACACACACCCCCACACACACACACACACACACCACACACACCACACACAACACACACACACACCACACACACACCACACACACCACACACACCACACACACCACACACACACACACAACACCACATACACACACACACACCACACACCCACACCACACACCCACACCACACACACACACCACACACACACCACACACGCACCACACACACACAAACACACACACACACACACACACACCACACACACACACCACACACACACACCACACACACACACCACACACACTGTTATTGCTGTTCTTGCTGTTGAACAGCGGTTTAGTGCCGATGAAGGTAGCGTAGGTAGCAATGATACGGCGGGACTAGATTGGTTTTAAAATCGGGTAGGAGTGATTTACACAACGGGCATGTGAGGAAGTACCGCAAGCCATCCCCTGGGGGGGAGTACTTGTGTACGTCAGGTGGTCGAGGCGGGAGGAGAAAAAGGGGGGGCTGTGCGTCCCACCGACCTAGGTAGGCCTAAGAGGGCAGCACAATGCCGCGAAATATGAAATAGTCAGAGAGGGCTGGCTGTGGCTCTGCCGTAAGGCTGTCTACAACCACACACACACCAACCAACACACCACCAAAACACAACCCCCACAACACCACACCCCCCCACAAACACACCACCACACACACCACAACACACACCCACACACACACCACACACACACACCACACCACACACACACCCACACCACACACACACACACACCACCCACACACCACACCACACCCCACACACACACCCACACACACACCACCACACCACCACACACCACACCACACACACACACACACCACCACACAACACACACACACACCACACACACACACCACACACACACACACCACACACACACACACACACACACCACACACACACACACACACACACACACAACACACACCACACACACACCACACACACACCACACACACCACACCACACACACACACACACACACACACACACCCACACACACCACACACACACCACACAACACACACACACACACCCACACACACCACACACACACCCAATACACCACACACACACACACCTCGCACACACACCACACACACACACCACACACACACCACACACACACCACACACACACACCAAACACACCACACACACACCACACACACACCACACACACACACACACACACACCACACACACACCACACACACCACACACTACACACACACACCACACACACACACCACACAAACACACCACACACACACCACACACACACACACACACACACCACACACACACCACACACACACCACCACACACACAAACACACCACACCACACCACACACACACACACACACACACACACACACACACACTACTATACTATATGTGAACGACATGACGGAAGGGTTAGACTCAGAAGTGTCCCTGTTTGCAGATGATGTGAAGTTAATGAGGAGAATTAAATCTGATGAGGACCAGGCAGGACTTCAAAGAGACCTGGACAGACTGGATACCTGGTCCAGCAAATGGCTTCTCGAATTTAATCCTGCCAAATGCAAAGTCATGAAGATAGGGGAAGGGCACAGAAGACCACAGACAGAGTATAGGCTAGGTGGCCAAAGACTGCAAACCTCACTCAAGGAGAAAGATCTTGGGGTGAGTATAACACCGAGCATGTCTCCGGAAGCACACATCAATCAGATAACTGCTGCAGCATATGGGCGCCTGGCAAACCTGAGAACAGCATTCCGACACCTTAGTAAGGAATCATTCAAGACACTGTACACCGTGTATGTCAGGCCCATACTGGAGTATGCAGCACCTGTTTGGAACCCGCACTTGATAAAGCACGTCAATAAACTAGAGAAAGTACAAAGGTTTGCAACAAGGTTAGTTCCAGAGCTAAGGGGAATGTCCTATGAAGAAAGATTAAGGGAAATCGGCCTGACGACACTGGAGGACAGGAGGGTCAGGGGAGACATGATAACGACATATAAAAATACTGCGTGGAATAGACAAGGTGGACAAGGACAGATGTTCCAGGGAGGGGACACAGAAACAAGAGGCCACAATTGGAAGTTGAAGATACAAATGAGTCAGAGATAGTAGGAAGTATTTCTTCAGTCATAGAGTTGTAAGGCAGTGGAATAGCCTAGAAAATGACGTAGTGGAGGCAGGAACCATACACAGTTTTAAGACGAGGTTTGATAAAGCTCATGGAGCGGGGAGAGAGAGGGTCTAGTAGCAACCGGTGAAGAGGGGGGGCCAGGAGCTAGGACTCGACCCCTGCAACCACAAATAGGTGAGTACAAATAGGTGAGTACACACACACACACACACACACACACACACACACACACACACACACACACACACACCAGAAGAGCTCATGCATGCAGGGCAAAGCTCCTGATCATGGGTGACTTTAACCACAAGGAGATCGATTGGGAGAACTTGGACCCACATGGGGGCCAAGATACATGGAGGGCTAAGGTGATGGAGGTGGTACTGGAAAAGTTCATGTGCCAACACGTAAGGGACACTACAAGAGAGAGAGAAGAGGATGAACCAGCAAGGCTGGACTTAGTATTCACCTTGAGTAGTGCAGATATCGAGGACATCACATATGAAAGACCCCTTGGGGCCAGTGACCATGTGGTTTTAAGCTTCGAATACACAGTAGAGCTACAAGTGGAGGGAGAAGCAGGAAGGCCAGGACGAATGAAGCCAAACTACAAGAAAAGGGACTACACAGGAATGAGGAACTACCTGAACGGGTTCAGTGGGACAGAGAACTGGCAGGGAAGCAGTTAATGAGATGATTGAATATGTAGCAACAAAATGCAAGGAGGCTGAGGAGAGGTTTGTACCCAAGGGTAAACAGGAATAATGAAAAAGCCAGGATGAGCCATGGTTTACCCAAAGGTGCAGGGAGGCAAAAACCAAGTGTGCTAGGGAATGGAAGAAATATAGAAGGCAAAGGACCCAGGAGAATAAGGAGTACAGTCGTAGAGCCAGAAACGAATATGCACAGTAAGAAGGGAGGCCCAAAGACAATATGAAAATGACATAGCAGCGAAAGCCAAATCTGACCCGAAAACTGTTGTACAGCCACATCAGGAGGAAAACAACAGTCAAGGATCAGGTAATCAGGCTAAGGAAGGAAGGAGGAGAGACAACAGAAATGACCGTGAAGTATGTGAAGAACTCAACAAGAGATTCAAAGAAGTGTTCACAGAGGAGACAGAAGGGACTCCAGAAAGACGGAGAGGTGGGGCACACCACCAAGTGCTGGACACAGTGCACACAACCGAGGAAGAAGTGAAGAGGCTTCTGAGTGAGCTAGATACCTCAAAGGCAATGGGGCCAGATAACATCTCCCCATGGGTATTGAGAGAGGGAGCAGAGGCGCTATGTGTACACCTAACAACAATATTCAATACATCTATCGAAACAGGAGATTGCCTGAGGCATGGAAGACAGCAAATGTAGTCCCAATCTTTAAAAAGGAGACAGACATGAAGCATTAAACTACAGACCAGTGTCAGTGGACATGTATAGTATGCAAAATCATGGAGAAGATTATCAGGAGAAGAGTGGTGGAACACTAGAAAGGAACGATCTCATCAATAGCAGCCAACATGGTTTCAGGGACGGGAAATCCTGTGTCACAAACCTACTGGAGTTCTATGACATGGTGACAGCAGTAAGACACAGAGAGAGAGGGGTGGGTGGATTGCATTTTCTTGGACTGCAAGAAGGCGTTTGACACAGTTCCACACAAGAGATTGGTGCAAAAACTGGAGGACAAGCAGGGATAACAGGGAAGGCACTACAATGGATCAGGGAATACTTGTCAGGAAGACAGCAGCGAGTCATGGTACGTGGCGAGGTGTCAGAGTGGGCACCTGTGACCAGCGGGGTCCTGCAGGGGTCAGTCCTAGGACCAGTGCTGTTTCTGGTATTTGTGAACGACATGACTGAAGGAATAGACTCTGAGGTGTCCCTGTTTGCATATGACGTGAAGTTGATGAGAAGAATTCACTCGATCGAAGACCAGGCAGAACTACAAAGGGATCTGGACAGGCTGCAGACCTGGTCCAGCAATTGGCTCCTGGAGTTCAATCCCACCAAGTGCAAAGTCATGAAGATTGGGGAAAGGCAAAGAAGGCTGCAGACGGAGTACAGTCTTGGGGGTCAGAGACTACAAACCTAACTCAAGGAAAAAGATCTTGGGGTGAGTATAACACCAGGCACATCCCCTGAAGCGCACATCAACCAAATAACTGCTGCAGCATATGGGCGCCTAGCAAACCTCAGAACAGCATTCTGACATCTTAATAAGGAATCATTCAGGACCCTGTACACTGTGTACGTTAGGCCCATATTGGAGTATGCGGCACAAGTTTGGAACCCACACCTAGCCAGTTGACTGTGAAACAGAAACCTGTAACTGTTTTGCATGATGGTAGGATTGCTGGTCTCTTTTTCTGTCTCATAAACACGCTAGATAACAGGGATATCTTGCTACTCATACTTACACTTTGGTCACACTTCACAGACACGCACATGCATATATATATATACATACATCTAGGTTTTTCTCCTTTTTCTAAATAGCTCTTGTTCTTCTTTATTTCTTCTATTGTCCATGGGGAAGTGGAAAAGAATCTTTCCTCCGTAAGCCATGCGTGTCGTATGAGGGGTTACTAGCAATGGGCTAGTAACCCCTTCTCCTGTAGACACTTACTAAAAAAGAGAAGAAGAAAAACTTTATAAAACTGGGATGCTTAAATGTGCGTGGATGTAGTGCGGATGACAAGAAACAGATGATTGCTGATGTTATGAATGAAAAGAAGTTGGATGTCCTGGCCCTAAGCGAAACAAAGCTGAAGGGGGTAGGAGAGTTTCAGTGGGGGGAAATAAATGGGATTAAATCTGGAGTATCTGAGAGAGTTAGAGCAAAGGAAGGGGTAGCAGTAATGTTAATGATCAGTTATGGAAGGAGAAAAGAGAATATGAATGTGTAAATTCAAGAATTATGTGGATTAAAGTAAAGGTTGGATGCAAGAAGTGGGTCATAATAAGCGTGTATGCACCTGGAGAAGAGAGGAATGCAGAGGAGAGAGAGAGATTTTGGGAGATGTTAAGTGAATGTATAGGAGCCTTTGAACCAAGTGAGAGAGTAATTGTGGTAGGGGACCTGAATGCTAAAGTAGGAGAAACATTTAGAGAGGGTGTGATAGGTAAGTTTGGGGTGCCAGGTGTAAATGATAATGGGAGCCCTTTGATTGAACTTTGTATAGAAAGGGGTTTAGTTATAGGTAATACATATTTTAAGAAAAAGAGGATAAATAAGTATACAAGATATGATGTAGGGCGAAATGACAGTAGTCTGTTGGATTATGTATTGGTAGATAAAAGACTGTTGAGTAGGCTTCAGGATGTACATGCTTATAGAGGGGCCACAGATATATAAGCCTAACCTCCATAGTGGGAAAATTTATGGAATCAATAATTGCCGAGGCAGTTCGTAGCCACCTTGAAAAGCATAAATTAATCAACGAATCTCAGCATGGTTTTACAAAGGGGCGTTCCTGCCTTACGAATTTATTAACTTTTTTCACTAAGGTATTTGAGGAGGTAGATCATGGTAATGAATATGATATTGTGTATATGGACTTCAGTAAGGCTTTTGACAGGGTCCCACATCAGAGACTATTGAGGAAAATTAAAGCACATGGAATAGGAGGAGAAATTTTTTCCTGGATAGAGGCATGGTTGACAAATAGGCAGCAGAGAGTTTGCATAAATGGGGAGAAATCAGAGTGGGGAAGCGTCACGAGCGGTGTTCCACAGGGGTCAGTGTTGGGCCCCCTGCTGTTCACAATCTACATAAACGACATAGATGAGGGCATAAAGAGCGACATCGGCAAGTTTGCCGATGACACCAAAATAGGCCGTCGAATTCATTCTGACAAGGACATTCGAGCACTCCAGGAAGATTTGAATAGACTGATGCAGTGGTCGGACAAGTGGCAGATGCAGTTTAATATAGACAAATGCAAAGTTCTAAATGTTGGACAGGTAAATAACCATGCCACATATAAACTAAATAATGTAGATCTTAATATTACGGATTGCGAAAAAGATTTAGGAGTTCTGGTTAGCAGTAATCTGAAACCAAGACAACAGTGCATAAGTGTTCGCAATGAAGCTAATAGAATCCTTGGCTTCATATCAAGAAGCATAAATAATAGGAGTCCTCTGGTTGTTCTTCAACTCTATACATCATTGGTTAGGCCTCATTTAGATTATGCTGCACAGTTTTGGTCACCGTATTACAGAATGGATATAAATTCTCTGGAAAATGTACAAAGGAGGATGACAAAGTTGATCCCATGTATCAGAAACCTTCCCTATGAGGATAGACTAAGGGCCCTGAATCTGCACTCTCTAGAAAGACGTAGAATTAGGGGGGATATGATTGAGGTGTATAAATGGAAGACAGGAATAAATAAAGGGGATGTAAATAGTGTGCTGAAAATATCTAGCCTAGACAGGACTCGCAGCAATGGTTTTAAGTTGGAAAAATTCAGATTCAGGAAGGATATAGGAAAGTACTGGTTTGGTAATAGAGTTGTGGATGAGTGGAACAAACTCCCGAGTACAGTTATAGAGGCCAGAACGTTGTGTAGCTTTAAAAATAGGTTGGATAAATACATGAGTGGATGTGGGTGGGTGTGAGTTGGACCTGATAGCTTGAGCTACCAGGTCGGTTGCCGTGTTCCTCCCTTAATTCAATGTGACCTGACCTGACTAGGTTGGGTGCATTGGCTTAAGCCGGTAGGAGACTTGGACCTGCCTCGCATGGGCCAGTAGGCCTTCTGCAGTGTTCCTTCGTTCTTATGTTCTTATGTTCTTATATCAGATCACTTTCTAGTTGTAGCTACACTGAGAGTAAAAGGTAGATGGGATACAAGGAGAATAGAAGCATCAGGGAAGAGAGAGGTGAAGGTTTATAAACTAAAAGAGGAGGCAGTTAGGGTAAGATATAAACAGCTATTGGAGGATAGATGGGCTAATGAGAGCATAGGCAATGGGGTCGAAGAGGTATGGGGTAGGTTTAAAAATGTAGTGTTAGTGTGTTCAGCAGAAGTTTGTGGTTACAGGAAAGTGGGTGCGGGAGGGAAAAGGAGCGACTGGTGGAATGATGATGTAAAGAGAGTAGTAAGGGAGAAAAAGTTAGCATATGAGAAGTTTTTACAAAGTAGAAGTGATGCAAGGAGGGAAGAGTATATGGAGAAAAAGAGAGAGGTTAAGAGATTGGTGAAGCAATGTAAAAAGAGAGCAAATGAGAGAGCAAATGAGGACGATAATAAACTACGCACGATTGCGGTAACTAGTGACATGGTTCTCAGACAGAGAAATTAAAACCTAACAAATCCCCAGGCCCTGATGAATTGTATGCAAGGGTGTTAAAGGAATGTAAAGAGGAACTTAGCATACCTTTGGCTAATATTTTCAACATATCATTGCAAACTAGCATAGTGCCTGATGAATGGAAAATGGCAAATGTAATACCTATTTACAAGGGAGGTGACAGGTCCTTAGCTTCGACCTATAGACCAATAAGCCTTACCTCCATACTGGTAAAATTTATGGAATCAATAATTGCTGAAGCAATTCGTAGCCATCTCGAAAGGCATAAATTGATTAATGAATCTCAACACGGGGAGGGGCGTTCCTGTCTTACGAATTTACTTTCTTCACTAAGGTATTTGAGGAGGTAGATCATGGTTGACAACACACACCATACACACACCATCCCACACACCATACACACACAATCCACACACCCACCACACACCACACACACCACACACACACCACACACACACCACACACCAACACACACACAACACACACACGACCACAACAACACACACACACCACACACACACCACACAGACACCACCTCAAACACACACACACACCACACACACCACACACACAACCACACAAACACACCACACACACACAACACCACACACACTCGCCACACACACTCGCCACACACACACCCAACACACACACACCACCACACCACAACACCCACACACAACACACACACACCAACACACCACACACAACACACACACCACACACAACCAACACACACACACACACCACATACACACTACACACACCACACACCAACCACACACCTACCACCACAACAAACACCACACACACACCACACACGGCACCACACACACACACACACACACTCCACACACACCACACACCACACACACACACCACACACACACACACACACCACACCACACACATGTTATTTGTGTTTTGCTGTTGGAACAGCGGTTTAGTGCCGATGAAATGGTTTGCGTAAGTAGGCCAATGATACGGCCCAGTGGACCTAGATAGGTTTTATCGGGTAGCGACGTGGAGTACACAACGGGCAGGTGTGAGGAAGGACCGCATAGCCAGTCAGTGGAGGGGGAAGTACTTGTGTACCGTCAAGTCGGTCGAGGCGGGGAGGGAGAGTGAATAGGGGGAGTTGGTGAGAGAGGGTGGACTGTGCGTCCACGACCTAGGTAGGCTACGAGGGCAGCACTGAATGCAGCGAAAATATGAACTAGTCAGAGCTGCACGGCTAGGCTGTTGTGCTCTGGCCAGTACGGCTGTCTACATTTGCTCGGCCACGCACCTCGCGTCGTCCGACGCGACAATACTGGTGGGTCCCATAGGTATAAAGGAATTACACTAGCCTACCCCAAGAGAGGGACTGGCCTTTCGCTCACTAGTAAATAAAAAATGGACAAAAAAAATGCAACAGGCAAAAAAAAAACACTCCATCCTGGGGAAAGAGGGAAACTGGTTTGCCTGCGCTGTTTCATCGAGTAGTAGAGAGCCGGGAGGGAGCGTCAAGCATCTGGAAACTTCTAAAATCTTCTATATACGGTGTTCGCAGGGCTGAAATCAGTTGACCGTCGTCTACTAACCACGCTTGTCCACACTGTTATTGCTGTTCTTGCTGTTTTGAACAGCGGTTTTAGTGCCGATGAAGTAGCGTAGGTAGCAATGATACGCGTGGATAGATTGGCTTTAATCGGGTGGAGTGAGTACACAACGGGCAGTGTGAGGAAGTGAACCGCAAAGCCAGTCCGTGGCAGGGGGGAGTACTTGTGTACGTCAAGTCGGTCGAGGCGGGAGGTGAGAGAGGGTGGACTGTGGCGCCCACCGTCTAGGTAGGCCTTACAGAGGGCAGCATGAATGCGCGAAATTTGAACTAGTCAGAGCAGACGGCTAGGGCTGTGTGCTCTGCCAGTACAGGCTGTCTACAACACCACAACCCACACCACAACACACACACCCACACACACACACACCACACACACACACACCACACAGACACACACCCACACACACCACACCCACACACACACCACCACACACACCACCCTACACTCACACACACCACACACACACCCACACACACACACACACCACACACAACACCACACTCACACACACACACCACACACACACACCACAACACCCAACAACACACCACACACCCCACCCACCACCACCCCCACACCACCACCACACACCACACACACACCACACACACACACCCACACAACACACCACACACGCACACCACACACACACACCACATCACACACACACCCACACACACACCACAAACACACACACACACAATCACACACATACACCACACAACACACACACCACCACACCACACACACACTCCACACACACACACCACACACACACCACACACAACACCAGGACACACACCAACCTCGCACCACACACACACCACACACACACACCACACACCACACACCACACACACAACACCCACACACACACAAACACTCCACACACACACCACAACACACCACAAAACCCACACTCCACACACCACATACACCACAACACACACACCTCGCACACACACCACACCACACTCCACACAACACCACACACTCCTCACACACACACAAAACTCACCACACACACACCACACCACAAACCCACACACACACACACACACACACACCACCACACACAACACACACACAACTACACAACACACCAAAACACACCACACAAACACACCACACACACACACACACACCACCACACACACACCTCACACACACACACACACACCACACACACACAAACACACCACACCACACCACACCACACACCACACACACACACACACACACTCTATACTATATGTGACCGACATGGACAGAAGGTAGTTAGACTCAGAAGTGTCTCCTGTTTGAGATGATGTGAAGTTAATGAGGAGAATTAAATCTGATGAGGACCAGGCGGGACTTCAAAGAGACCTGGACAGACTGATACCTGGTCCAGCATGGCTTCTCGATTTAATCCTGCCAAATGCAAAGTCATGAAGATAGGGGAAGGGCACAGAGACACAGGCAGAGTATAGGCTAGGTGGCCAAAGACTGGCAAACCTCACTCAAGGAGAAAGATCTTGGGGTGAGGTATATCACCGAGCATGTCTCCGGAAAACAAAAAAGCACACATCAATCGATAACTGCTGCCAGCATATGGGCGCCTGGCAAACCTGAGAACAGCATTCCGACACCTTAGTAAGGAATCATTCAAGGACACTGTACACCGTGTATGTTAAGGCCCATACTGGAGATGCAGCACCTGTTTGGAACCCGCACTTGATCAAGCACGTCAATAAACTAGATGAAAGTACAAAGTGTTTTGCAAACAGGTTAGTTCCAGAGCTAAGGGGAAGTTCTATGAAGAAGATTAAGGGAGAAATTCGGGCTGGCGACACTGGGAGGACAGGAGGTCAGGGGAGAGACTTGATAACGACATATAAAATACTGCGTGGAATAGTTACAAGGTGGGACATGGACTGAATGTTCCAGGGAGGGGACACAGAAAACAGAGGCCACAATTGGAAAGTTGAAGATACAAATGAGTCAGAGTTAATAGTAGGAAAAGTATTTTTCAGTCATAGAGTTGTAAGGGCAGTGGATAGCTAGAAAATGACGAGTGGAGGCCAGGAACCATACACCGTTTTAAGTCGAGGTTTGATAAGCTATGGAGCGGGTGAGAGAGAGGGTCTAGTAGCAACCGGTGAAGAGGGGGGCCAGGAGCTAGGACTCGACCCCTGCAACCACAAATAGGTGAGTACAAATAGCGTGAGAGTACCACAACACACACACACACACACACACACAACACACACCACACACACCAGAGAGCCAGCATTGCAAGGGCAAAGCTTCCTGATCATGGGTGGTGACTTTTACACCACAAGGAGATCGATTGAGGAGGAACTTGGACCCACATGGGGGCCAAGATACATGGAGGGCTAAGGTGATGGAGGTGGTACTGGAAAAGTTCATGTGCCAACACGTTAAGGGAAAATACAAGAGGAGAGAGAAGTGAGGAGGAACCAGCATGGATGGACTTAGTATTCACCTTTTGTGTAGTGCAGATATCGAGGACATTCACATATGAAAAGAACCCCTTGGGGCCAGTGACCATTGGTTTTAGCTTCGGAATACAACAGTGGAGCTACAAAGTGGAGGGAGAAGCAGGAAGGCCAGGACGAATGAAGCCAAACTACAAGAAAAGGGGAACTACACAGGACATGATGAACTACCGAACGGGGTTCAGTGGACAGGAGAAACTGGCAGGGAAGCAGTTAATGAGAGATTGATTATGTAGCAAACCAAATGCAAGGAGGCTGAGGAGAGGTTTGTACCAGGGTAACAGGAATAATGAAAAAAGCCAGGATGAGCCCATGGTTTACCAAAGGTGCAGGGAGGCAAAAACCAAAGTGTGCTAGGTGAATGGAAGAAATATAAGAAGGCAAAAGGACCCAGAGGATAAGGAGAGTACAGTCGTAGAGCCAGAAGAAACGAATATGCACAGATAAGTAGGGAGTCCCAAAGACATATTGAAAATGACATAGAAGCGATAAGCCAAAGCATGACCCGAAGAAACTGTTGTACAGATATAACATCAGGAGGAAAAACAACCACTCCGCCCCGACTCTGGCCCCCTCCCCCCCCCGCAGGTAATGACCGATTGTTGTGATAGAATACAGGCCTTATCTCTAGGCTTTATTGAACATAGGGAATCTCATTGTACTCTGCAACAATCAAAATATAAAGACTAGTACATTCTTTTTATGGCTTCTACAGGGATGTGATGTCTTGCATATGTCAAGAAGAGAGAAAGTTATAACTCAGGCAATATATTTAAACTCTCCATGATAATCTGCATCGCTGATAAATGTTTAAAAAGTATGAGAGAATCACACAATGTGTTGGTGCCCATGACACACACCAAACTGTTGTTGTTGTTAAGGGGCCCTAGAGGTGGTGCAGTTTATCCTGCTGCTGCTCACTCACAGGACCAGTTCACTACAATCTCCCCTTCTAATAATATCAGAGACAGTAATCTCCCTAACTGTTAGGTGGGCGTCGTACACGTCCGACCTTCGTAGCACCTTGAGCCTCCCTCTCCAGGTTTTCGATTTTTTCCAGCGGGTGTTGATTAACTGCTGGAGCAGAATCCTCTGTTTCCATAGGGTTTGACTCATGGGGGCTTTCCAGAGAGAAAACGAAGCATCTTTCACTTCTATTGGTGTATCTTGAGAATTCCGCACTAATAGGGATTCAACGGGGGTAAATGTTTAGTAGATATGTAAGTCTCTTCACCATTTGGTAGCGAATGTGGGCAGTATGTGGCATTAGCTTGCAGCGGTATACCTCTTCCACTAAAGGATCAGTCTGTTCTCCATACGGTGACTATTCAGGAGAACGGGTCCAGGATGACATAACAAGTGGCTCGGACGGCTCCCGCTAGACGGAACGACGTGACTAGTTCTTGAGGAGATCTTTCATGAGGGGTTGCATTAGTAGCTGTGCACAGCAGTGATCTAATAGAGTGTAGAGCATCCGGGCTAGGTAAGTTTGCCAGTGTTGAACAGGTAGATTGCGCGATTTCATGTACATTTGTAACTGCCTCCATATTGTACCATTGAACCGCTCCACTTACATTGCCTGAGGGTTGTAGCTTGTGTTCTGCTGCAGGCAATACCTTTGCTAGCAAAAACCTACTGAAGTTCGTTATCATGATCGAGAGATCCCCTGTATGGAATGGATATAACAGCTGGCATACCAAAAATAGAGAACAACTGGGAAAGACAACTAATAACTGTTGAAGACAGCCATATTTGCACAGGCGGAGTAATTACAAAGGGAAAACCTTGAATATTCATCTACTATGTTAAGGATAATATACCTATTCTGATTTGTGGTGGTAGGGTCCTTTGAAATTCTATATCAATCTTTCGAAAGGATGGGTGGATTTTATGAGATGAGTCTTTCTGGCTGATTGAAAGTTTGGCTTGCACTCTGCACATACATCCTGCCATGCTTGATCCTTGTCGCACATCTTCCACTGAGTAGGCATGTTCTTTGATTTGAACAAAATGGTACAGCGTGTAAAAACTCCTGGGTGACACAAAGCCTTGTTGGAGAGATGAGACGTGATTGCAAATCATGACATGCTGCTCCACCGTGGGAACTAGAGATGCATCAGGTGAGATGTTTCTCTTGACGGTCGGTACAGAATATCAAAGTCATAACATGATAGTTCCATCCTCCAGCGTAATATCTTGTCATTCTCTTATCCTACTTTTGTGCCTCTTGTTCGAACATATACATCACGGGACTCGTTGGTCAGTCTTATGGTTGAAATGTCTACCGTTAAATAATGCCTCCAAGTGGCGAACTGCTTCTATGAGGCTGGGCTTCTCTTTTCTACAGCGCATAACATTTCTCGATCCTTTTGAAAAGTTCTCGAAAAGAAGGCTACTGGTCGTCTCTGAGTAAGACTGCAGCAATGGCAATGTAAGATGCATCCGTTTTCCACTTCGAATGGATTGGGATACTCCATCAATGGCTTGAAATACTGAGTTTTTTTTTCAATGTCCTGTTTGAGCGTATGGAAAGGGCTTCGGCATTCCTTTGTCTCAGGAAATTTGTAGGTAGCACTCATGGCGGACTTTACTTGAATAGTTGTAGATCCTTGTGTGTATAAGCAAGAGACTAGAGTTTCTTCGAGTGACTTTTTGTCCTTGGAGGCATTGGATGTTTTTTTTTCCCCGTAGAGGTCGTTAGTCGTTCAGGGTCTGGGAATTATTGAACTCCTTCCCACTAACATAACCAAGGATGCTAAGACTTTAGTTGAAAAAAGGGCACTTTTTTCTCATTGTAACTGATATTTTTTCTTGGCGGCTTCCAAAAAACTCTATTCAAGGTTTGCATCATGTTCCTCCTGGGTCTTGCCACAATGGTAACATTATTAAATACGGTAAGTTCCCTGAGTTGCTCTTCCGTGCTCCTCTCCGAGTGAATCAAAATTCGTTGGAAGCAGGATAACCCATGCGTGCACTACAAAGGGGACATCTGGTAAACTGATAACAGGCCATCACTAGCCTGATACGCTGTGTATGGTTTAATCTTCATTCCGTATAGCGCGACTTGTTGATAGGGCACTCTGCAGAGCAAATTGTGCTAAAACACGTAGTACTGAGAATTTGTTCACTGTATCGGTCAATTCGAGGTAGAGGGTACCCATCAAGAAGATGTTATATTTGTTGATTGTCTCAGAGTAATAGGATGCAGTCTCCGTTTCCTATAACCATCTTTAACAAGCTCCTGACAACAACCTGTGACACGCCAAGGAGAATCACTCGGTTCTATAAACCCTCCTTCAGCAGCCTGCTGAGTTTCTATCTCAATGAAAATTCCGATCCCTCATAAGAATAGCGGCGTGACTTAGCTGATATAGGATGGCAATACGCGGTAAGATTTGCAAAAAAGCTATGGTGGGTCTACCCTTAAAGTGCTAAGTCCACAGACAAACAAGAGGGAGCAGTTCACCTCCATATGTTAAGGTGACTCTACCATGCAGATTCTGGGAAAGTCAGCCAAGGATAACATCAGAGCACAGTTGTGGCAGAATAGCTAAATGTAAATCTTGATAATCCTTTCCATTAACTCTGAGATTTACCTTACAAAAACCCTAAGGTCTGAATAGAGAGAAGATGTTGATGCCATGGAAACGGGTACCTGATGAGTGATGTGAGTAGGAAGAGCCGTTAACTAAAGTCAGGTTGATGAAAACTTCTGAGCTGCATATCAATAAGACCTCTACTTCTGTTCCTTTGATGACATACTTTCACAAATGCCTATGACAGGAATGGGAAGTAGCCGCAGAAGGTCCACTGTTGACTAGTATGTCCGCAGTGATCAACTGGAATGTGTGGAGGCACTAGCTTTGTTGATGTATTAGCACGACATACTTTCGCAAAGTGACCTTTCTTGTGGCATTTATGGACTTTGCTCTTACGAGCAGGACATTTGGACGTGGAAGTCTTGAAAATCCACAAAAAGAAACACACCGTACCTGCTGCTGCTGTCAATGAGCAGGTTCCACAGTATACTTCATTGCAAGAGTCTTGGTCAGGAATTGCAGCACTTAACACCTTCGAGAAGGCTGAGTGGTACTGTATACTTCAGGAATTCTCTGGGCTGATCTAGAGTCTTGCCCTGGTCAAAAATAAGGCATACGGCTAAGTCGAGAGTTTTTAGTTTTATTCTCCGATAAACGCTGCCTTATTATGGTGATTGCAGGCCACTGATAAAAGCATCCCTGTTGAATCCTTCACAATACTGAAGCAGCTGTCACTGCTTGGAAGTGACAGTCCTTACCATAAGATCTTCTAAGTGCTTGAAAGTATTCCTCTAAGACTCATCAATCTGCTGGCGGCGAGTTTGCATGGCCCGATAGCGTGCAAAGATTTCATTTGTAGGTTTAATATACTGAGGACTTGAGGGTTTTGATTGCTTCTTCGTAGGTTTTACACTCTGAAATAGCATCATATATCTTGGTGGCACACAAAATTGATGAGAGACTTAGTTTATCTAGATCTTCTTAGGAGGGCTCCCAAACAAGTTTTCGAAAGTCTTAAAACCAGTGCTTCCATTCTGAGCAGACGTTGATAAGGGGGTCACCAGTCTAGCCTATCAGGTTTCATAAACGCTCATGTTGTGATGTAGTCTAGCGCAGGATCACCACCAGGTTTAGCAGGAATTCTTGTCCACAAATTAAAAAAAAAAAAAAATATTTGGGTTTGTGGATAGAAACAACAGGCTTATCTCTAGGCTTTATTGAAATTAGAATCTTCATAGTACTTCTGCAACAACAAAATATAATGACTAGTACATCTAATAAGGCTTCTACAGGGATGGTGATTCTTGAATATTTCAAGAGAAAAGTTAAACTACAGGCCATATATTTAAACTCACCATGTAATCTGCATCGCTGATAAATGTATAAAGTATGAGAGAATCACACACCATGTGTTGGTGCCCATGACCACACCAAACTGTTGTTGTTGTTAAGGGCCCCTAGAGGTGGTGCAGTATTATCCTGCTGCTGCTCCTCACAGGACCAGTATCACTACACAGGCTAAGGAAGGAAGGAGGAGAGACAACAAGAAATGACCGTGAAGTATGTGAAGAACTCAACAAGAGATTCAAAGAAGTGTTCACAGAGGAGACAGAAGGGACTCCAGAAAGACGGAGAGGTGGGGCACACCACCAAGTGCTGGACACAGTGCACACAACCGAGGAAGAAGTGAAGAGGCTTCTGAGTGAGCTAGATACCTCAAAGGCAATGGGGCCAGATAACATCTCCCCATGGGTATTGAGAGAGGGAGCAGAGGCGCTATGTGTACACCTAACAACAATATTCAATACATCTATCGAAACAGGGAGATTGCCTGAGGCATGGAAGACAGCAAATGTAGTCCCAATCTTTAAAAAAGGAGACAGACATGAAGCATTAAACTACAGACCAGTGTCAGTGACATGTATAGTATGCAAAATCATGGAGAAGATTATCAGGAGAAGAGTGGTGGAACACCTAGAAAGGAACGATCTCATCAATAGCAGCCAACATGGTTTCAGGGACGGGAAATCCTGTGTCACAAACCTACTGGAGTTCTATGACATGGTGACAGCAGTAAGACAAGAGAGAGAGGGGTGGGTGGATTGCATTTTCTTGGACTGCAAGAAGGCGTTTGACACAGTTCCACACAAGAGATTGGTGCAAAAACTGGAGGACCAAGCAGGGATAACAGGGAAGGCACTACAATGGATCAGGGAATACTTGTCAGGAAGACAGCAGCGAGTCATGGTACGTGGCGAGGTGTCAGAGTGGGCACCTGTGACCAGCGGGGTCCTGCAGGGGTCAGCCCTAGGCCAGTGCTGTTTTGGTATTTGTGAACGACAGGGACTGAAGGAATAGACTCTAGGTGTCCTGTTTGCTTGACGTGAAGTTGATGAGAAAAATTCACCGCAAAGACCGCAAACTAAAAAGGGTTGGACAGGCTGCAGCCCTGGCCCAGCAATTGGCTCTGGGTTCAATCCCCCCAAAGTGAAAATTCATGAAGTTTGGGGGGAAAGGAAAAGAAGGCTGCGACGGAGTTACGTCTTGGGGGTCGAGACTAAAAATAACTAAAGGGAAAAAGATCTTGGGGTGAGTATAACACAGGCAAATCCCTAAAGCGCACATAAACCCAAATAACTGCTGAGTATGGGCCCCCTAGAAAACCCTCAGAACAGCTTTTCTGACATTTTAAAAAGGGAATCATTCAGGCCCCCTGTCCCTTTGTGTACGTTAGGCCCTTTGGGTATGCGGCACCATTTTGGGAAACCCCACCTAGCAGTTGACTGTGAAACAGAAACCTGTAACTGTTTTGCTGATGGTGGGGTTGCTGGTCTCTTTTTCTGTCTCATAAACCGTAGAAAAACAGGGATTCTTGCTACTCATATTACACTTTGGTCACATTACGACACGCACATGCTATTATATTACATACATCTGGGTTTTTCTCCCTTTTTCAAAAATATTTCTTGTTTTTCTTTATTTCTTTATTTTTGGGGGGAAGGGGAAAAGAATCTTTCCCCCGAACCCATGCGTGTCGTATGAGGGGTTTAGAAAGGGGTAGAAACCCCCTTTTGTAGACACTTACTAAAAAAGGAAGAAGAAAAATTTTAAAAAACGGGGATGCTTAAATGTGCGTGGATGTAGGGGGGGGATGCAAAAAACAGATGTTGTGTGTTATGAATAAAAAGAAGTTGGTGCCCTGGCCTAAGCAAAAACAAAGTAAAGGGGGGTGGGAGAGTTTAGGGGGGGGAAAAATAAATGGGATTAAATCTGGAGTATCTGAGAGAGTTAGAGCAAAGGAAGGGGTAGCAGTAATGTTTAAAAGATCAGTTATGGAAGGAGAAAAGAGAATATGAATGTGTAAAAATTTAAAAATTATGTGGATTAAAGTAAAAATTGGATGCAAAAAGTGGGATAATAAGCGGTATGCCCTGGGAAAGAGAGGAAGCAGGGGAGAGAGAGATTTTGGGAGATGTTTAAATGAATGTATTGGAGCTTTGAACCAAGGGGAGAAGTAATTGGGGTAGGGGGCCCGAATGTAAAATAGGGGAAAAAATTTAAGAGGGTGTGATAGGTAGTTTGGGGTGCCCGGTGTAAATGATAAAGGGAGCCCTTTGATTGAATTTGTTAGAAAGGGGGTTTTTTTAAAGGGAATACTATTTTAAGAAAAAAAAGGATAAAAAAAGTATACAAGTATGATGTAGGGGGAAATGACGTAGTCGTTGGATTATGTATTGGTGATAAAAGACTGTTGAGTAGGCTTCAGGTGTAATGCTTTTGAGGGGGCCCCCAAGTTATAAACCCAACCTCCATTGGGGGAAATTTTGGAATCAATAATTGCCGGGCAGTTTGTAGCCCCCTTGAAAAGCATAAATTAATAACGAATTCAGAGGTTTTAAAAAAGGGGGTTTTTTGCCTTACGAATTTATTAACTTTTTTCACTAAAGGGATTTGGGGGTAGATCTGGTTAAAGAATATGTATTGTGTATTGGGTTCAGTAAGGCTTTTGACGGTCCCCCTCAGAGACTTTGAGGAAAATTAAAGCCCCGGTAGGAGGAGAAAAAATTTTTTTTGGATGAGGATGGTTGGGGCAAATAGGGAGCGAGAGTTTGCATAAGGGGAGAAAACAGATGGGGAAGCGTCACGAGCGGTGTTCCACAGGGGTCAGTGTTGGGCCCCCTTGTTACAATCTACTAAACGACATGATGAGGGCATAAAGAGCGACATCGGAAGTTTGCCCATACAAAATGGCCGTGAATTCATTTGACAAAGGACATTCGAGCATCCCGGAAAATTTGAATAGACTGAGCGTGGGCGGACAAGTGGCAGATGAGTTTATTTTAGACAAATGCAAAATTCTAAATGTTGGACAGGCAATAAACCCTGCCCCATATAAATAAATAATGTAGATTTAATATTACGGGTTGCGAAAAAAATTTAGGAGTTCTGGTTAGCAGTAATCTGAACCCAAGACAACAGTGCATAAGTGTTCGCAATGAACTAATGAATCCTTGGGTTAATCAAGAAGAAAATAAGGAGTCCCTGGTTGTTTTTCAATTATACATCATTGGTTAGGCTCATTTAGATTTGCTGCACAGTTTTGGTCACCGTATTACAGAATGGATATAAAATTTTTGGAAAATGTACAAAGGAGGATGCAAAATTGATCCCCTGTATCAGAAAATTCCCCATGAGGTAGATAAGGGCCCGGAAACTGCCTCTCTAGAAAGACGTAGAATTAGGGGGGATAGATTGAGGGGTTTTAAATGGAAGAAGGGAAAAAATAAAGGGGTGTAAAAGTGTGCTGAAAATATCTAGCCTGCAGGGCTCGCAGCAATGGTTTTAAGTTGGAAAAATTCGATTCAGGAAGGGGAAAAAGGGAAAAATATGGTTTGGTAATAGGTTGGGATGAGTGGGCAAACTCCGAGTACAGGGTTTTTTAGAGGCCAGAACGTTGTGTAGCTTTAAAAATAGGTTGGATAAAACTGAGTGGATGTGGGTGGGTGTGAGTTTACCCATAGCTTTTAGCTACCAGGTCGGTTGCCGTGTTTTCCTTAATTCAATGTGACCTGACTGACTAGGTTGGGTGCATTGGCTTTAAGCCGGTGGAGACTTGGACCCGCCTCGGGGATG
>NC_069433.1:24315209-24347755 GCF_026875155.1 Cherax quadricarinatus
GGGGGGATGTCCCGAACTTGCACACGAAAATCACTCACAACGAAAGCAAAAGACTTGGCAGACGATGCAACATCCCCCAGTGAAAGCAGGGGTGTCACTAGCACGTTAAGAGACAATACAATAAGTGTCAGGGGCCTGAGACTGTTCAACTTCTCCCAGCATACATAAGGGGGATTACCAATAGACCTCTGACAGTCTTCAAGCTGGCACTGGACAAGCCCCTAAAGTCGGTACCTGACCAGCCGGGCTGTGGCTCGTACGTAGGATTGCGTGCAGCCAGCAGTAACAGCCTGGTTGATCAGGCTCTGATCCACCAGGAGGCCTGGTCACAGACCGGGCCGCGGGGGGCGTTGACCCCCGGAACTCTCTCCAGGTAATATGTTTGGACCGTTTACGGGTTAAGGAAATGTTTGGACATATGCGCGGAGTATATGCTCATTCTCCGAGAGACACAGGGAGACTGACTGACCAACGCACAGCATCCACGTGGGCTGATGTGTCTAATACGGCTGATTTGCGAGGCACTGGCTGAAATACAGACCAAAATTTTGGCCCAAAAACCAGCCTAAATACTATTCAGTCGAGAAACGCAGCGGCCAATATTCGGGGTTCCTCTGTATATAAATGAGAGAGGCATCATATGAAGTGTTCTATTTGATGGTTCATGTGAACTACACTTATCATACAGTATATAAGAAATTCACTTATCAGAAATTACACTTTATTTGTGTATTTTGTGTTTTACCATCTTGCGCGAAGATGTACAGTACACATGTATATGTATGTCTAGTTAAAAATGTGTATGGATATACAGTGGAACCCTCAACCAACGGCAGCATCAACTAACGCCAAAATCGACTTACGGCGCTCTTTGGCGTCAAAAAATTGGCTCTGCCAATGGCGAAAAACTTGTCTAAAGGATTTCGTCCCGAATGTGTCCATGCAGCCTGAGCGGGCCCAGCCACTCCAAGATTCCATGTACAGCCAGTGTTTACAAGCCATTTCGGTTGATTCCACGTGTACCTGCGATATATTTTGTATTATTCCAGTGTTTTTTAGTGCTTGTAACTGCTAAATAAGCCACCATGGGCCCAAAGAAAGTTTCTAGTGCCAGCCCTGTGATAAGGAAAGAAACACAATAAAATTCAAGAAAAAACTTGTAGCAAAGTACCAAAGTGGAGGAGGAAGAGAGAGGGGAGAATGTGCCTTCTGCAGTGATTCAGTGATTCTACGATATGTATGATACTAAAGGCTATAGTGCCAGCCAGCGATAAAGTGTAGAATTAACAGTGTAGCAAGTAAGTTAAGCGAGTAAGCGATATAAAAACGACACAAAAGTAACTCTCCAATGTTGTTGGATGTGTGTATATCTGCTGAACATACGCCAGCCTGCTATCTTCCACTACCCTAACCTCTGCCAGCATCTCCTCCATCAAACTAACTAACTAAACTAACATCTCTCCAAGGTACACATAAGAACATAAACATAAGGAAGGAGGAGCACTGGCAGCAGGCCTGTTGGCCCATACTAGGCAGGTCCTTCACAGATCCATCCCACTAATAGAATATTTGCCCTCATAAGAACATAAGAAATAAGGAACACTGCAACAGGCCTACTGGTCCATGCGAGGCAGCTCCAATTCTCCCCACCGGCTTAAGCCAATGCCTTGACCTAGTGAGGTCAGACACGTCACTTAAGGGAGGAGCACTGCGTCTGACCTAGTAGATGGTCAGGTCCAACTCACACCCACCCACACCCACTCATGTATTTATCCAACCCAAATTTTTTTAAAGCTACACAATGTCTTGGCATCTATGACGGTACTTGGGAGTTTGTTCCACTCATCCACAACTCTATTACCAAACCAGTGCTTTCCTATACCCTTCTGAATCTGAATTTTCCCAATTTTAAGCCATTGCTGCGAGTCCTATGTTAGTATATTTTCACACGCTATTTAATCCCCTTTATTAATTCCTGCTTTCCATTTATACACCTCAATCATATCCCTCCAAATCTACACTTTCTAGAGTGCAGATTCAGGGCTCTCAGTCTTTCCTCATAGGGAAGATTCTGATACGTGGGATTAACTTTGTCATCCTCCTCTGTACGTCTTCCAGTGCAATTATATCCATTCTGTAATACGGTGACCAAAACTGCGCAGCATAATCTAAATGAGGCCTAACCAAAGATATATAGAGTTGAAGAACAACCTCAGGCCTTCTATTATTTTATATTTTTTGCTATGAAGCCAGGATTCTGTTAGCTTTATTGCGAACACTAATGCACTGTTTCTTGGTTTTAGATTACTACTAACCAGAACTCCTAAATCCTTTTCGCAATTCGTAATACTATTAAGATTCTACATTATTTAGTTTATATGTGGCACAGTTATTTTCCTGTCCAACATTTAGAAATTTGTATTTGTCTATATTCAACTGCATCTGCCACTTCTCCGACCACTGCACGAGTTTATTCAAATCATCCTGGAGTGCCCTAATGTCCTCATTAGAATGAATTGGATGGCTATTTTGGTGTCATCAGCAAATTTGCTTATGTTACTATTTATTCCCTCATCTATGTCGTTTATGTAAATTGTGAACAACAAGGGGCCCACACTGACCCTGTGGAACACCGCTTGTGATGTGCCCCCATTCTGATTTCTCCCCATTTATGCAAACTCTGTGCTGCCTATTCGTCAACCATGCCTAAACCCTGGAAAAATTTCTCCTCCTATTCTGTGTGCCTTAAGTTTCCTCAATAACCTCTGATGTGGAACTCTATTGAAAGCCTTACTGAAGTCCACACACACAATATCATATTCAATACCATGATCTACCTCCTCAAATACCTTAGTGAAGAAAGTCAGTAAATTCTTAAGACAGGAACGCCCTTTGTAATGCCGTGCTGAGATTCATTAATCAATTTATGCCTTTTGAGATGGCTACAAACTGCTTCGGCAATTATTGATTCCATAAATTTTCCCACTATGGAGGTAAAGCTTATTGGTCTATAGTTTGAAGCTAGAGACCTGTCACCTCCCTTGTAAATAGGTATTACATTTGCCATTTTCCATTCATCAGGCACTATGCTAGTTTGCAATGATATGTTGAAAATATTAGCCAAAGGTATGCTAAGTTCCTCTTTACATTCCTTTAACACCCTTGCATACAATTCATCAGGGCCTGGGGATTTGTTAGGTTTTAATTTCTCTGTCTGAGAACCATGTCACTAGTTACCGCAATCGTGCGTAGTTTATTATCGTCCTGTTCTACATATCTATTATTTCTGGAATTTCGCTAGTATCTTCGTAAGTAAAAACTGGGAGGAAGAATTGAAAATTTCACACATATCCCTATCACTGAAAGTGATCTGACCTGAGGTACTCTTAAGTGGGCCTATCTTGTCCCTAATCTTACTTCTGTACACCTGAAAGAACCTATTTGGGTTAGTCTTAGAATCCCTTGTGACCTTACCCTCATAATCCCTTTCTGCTTTTATTCCTTTTTTTTTATTTCTCTCTTTAACTGAATATATTGATTTCTTAACTGCCTCTCCCCTCTTTTGATATGCCTGTATAATGCCTCTCTTTTGACCATATGACCCCTCAAGAAGGTTCCTGATGTTGGTGAGGGGCTCTTGATTTAGGGAATTGGATCTGTGCTCCAGTTCCCCCAAATTAAGCCCGAATGCCTTCCACATCCCCCCCCCAGGTGCTGTATAATCCTCTGGGTTTAGAGCTTCCCTTTGATAATAATAATAATAATTTTGACCAATGAGATGTTTTAATCTATTGTTCATCCATTTGGGATAATTTTTTGTTAGATCTAATTTCCCTAACTTGGAACAAAAGTTGTCTGGGCAGCTAGAACTATGCTCTGAAAAACATCATATTGGCAACCAACACCACCTACTGACCCACAGTCAGGACATCCAATTTAGCCCACCCAGGTAATTTTTCAGTCCCATGAAATCGGTCAAGCGAAAGTCTGGGACAGAGATTTGATTGCAGGTATCCGGGTAAGTCCATGATATATTGAAACTAAGTGATTGTGATCGTTTTCCTCAGGCTCGTCATTAACCTCAAGATTATTAACTAGTAATTCTTTGTTGGCAAGAACCAAGTCAAGTTGATTGTTTCCTCTAGTTGGCTCTGTCACAAACTGTTTTAAAAAAGCAATCCTGAACCATTTCAAGAAAGTCACTAGACTCAAGATTTCCTGTCACATTGTTCCAATCAATTTGTCTAAAGTTAAAATTCTCCCATTAACACAACATTTCATATCTAGATGCCTTATGAATTTTGTCCCATGTCAGCTTACTGCATTCCCTATCAAGGTTTGGGGCCTATAAATCACACCCAAAATTAACTTTTCAGGACCCTCGAGAAACTGTAGCCAAACAGATTCTGTGTCTGATGTTACTAATCTTATATCATTGTCTAACGCAACAATTTAAATTATCTCTGACATACATCACCACTCCACCACCCTTCCTATTGACTATCAGTATGGAATAGTTTATAACCCTGTATGCTGCATTCAGAAGGCATTTCTCTATCTTTCAAGTTGAACCAGGTCTCTGTTATAGCAATAATATCTATATTACCTGCACTTGCAAGTAATCTTAGCTCATCTATCTATTTCTTAGACTCTTACTATTGTATAGTAAACCTTAAGGGAGCTAGTCGCTCGTTGCCTCTACTATCTCTGTTTGTTGATCATTTAATTTGCCTTTACTAGCAACTTTATTTTGAATATTGTCTTTTAAACATATCCCTGAGGTATCCCGGTAATATCTGCTATTTTCAACCGTAATACTGCAGCCTGATTGTTTCCCACAAACACCTATACCTCTATAATCTATCAGTTTAAAGTCCTAGACAAAGTCACCAATAACCCCCTCAATCAAATTGGCTAATGCAAACACTCCAACCCCAGAAAGATGAACCCCATCCCTTGCATACATATCTGTTTACCATACAATATGTCCCAGTTATCAATGAATGGGGATTGCATGTTCCTTGCAGCACCTGTCTAGCCAGCAATTTATACCAAATGCCCTAGACATCCATTCATTGCCCACTCCTCTTCTACGCAAGATGCTACATATGATTGGGATCCCTCCCTTAGACCCCTGACTGCATCTATTGCTGACCTATACTTATCCAGTAGCTCTTGTCTCCTGCCATTCCCAATGTCATTAACCACCAGCACTAAGACTGATAATGGGCTTGTTCTCATTCCCTGACATAATATTATCCAACTTGCTGACTATGTCACCAACGCCAGCTCCTGAGAGGCACACTCTCTGTCTGACCTTTCTATCTCTGTTACAAAAAGCACAGTCCATATATCTTACCTGAGAATCTCCCACAATCAGAATATTCTTACCTTGATAAGCAGAGGAGTCAGTGGTGCCTTTAACCTCACTAACCACTGAAGTACACTCGTCCTGGAGAACAGAGAATCGATTTCCTACCTTCACATCTTCACTATTAACCTTCCTTATTATCCTTCTTCCTGAACTGTGAACCACTTGCCACTTAAAGCAGCTGCCACTCTCCAAATCACTGCTGGTAACTTTTTCCTCCTCACCAGCTGCAACCATCTCACACTCACTCCCAAACCCCTCTAGACAAAGCTTCAGCCTCCTATTTTCCTCCTGAAAATAGGAGGCTGAAATTCTAAAACACTACAACAAGCCATGGTGCTAGGTAACACCCCATGCTAATCCAGAGAACTTAGGACAGGTATGACCACACATGATCACTGACCTCAGCATACTGAGGTAAGTGTAAATATAAAAGTGTAAGCATAAAAATAAATATATTAAGTGTAAATATAAAAGGACCCCAATGGAAATATGTAAGTCACTCTGATTTATTGGGTTATCCTAGGTACTTTACACATGCTGCTACATACGATAATCTATGTAACTGTATTTGTGTATACCTGAATAAACTTTCTTATTTATAAATTAATATGTAAATATTTTCTTATTTATAAATTAAAATGTAAATACAGTGGACCCCAACTTACGAACTTAGTTCGTTCCAGATGGCTGTTCGGTGCCATGACGACGAATTTGTCCCATAAGGAATAATGTACATTAGATTAGTCCGTTTCAGACCCCCAAAATACACTTACAAAAGCACTTACAAAAATACACTTATACATGTATAATTGTTTCAAGTTGGGTGCTGTTCGTAAGTCGGGGTCCACTGTATTTCTTACTTATAAATTACATACAGTGGTCCTCGTTTTTCGTAATTAATCCATTCCTGGAGCGTTACTATAAACGAAATTTACGATTTACGAATCAATTTTCCCCCTAAGAAATAATGTAAATACATTAATCCGTTCCTGACACCCAGAAGTATTAAAACAAAAAAAATTTTAACATGAAATATACATGTAGTACATAAACAATACAATGGGAAATGATGAATGAAACATTAACAGCATAACACATTACCTTTATTGGAGATTCTTTTAGTGTATAGGAGACTGGAGAGAGAGAGAGAGTGGATTGTTATAGTTTGGAAGGGGAATCCCCTTCCATCAACACCTCAGGTACCATTTGCTTTTCTGGGGTTGCTTCTCTTCTCTGTTTCTTAATGCCACTAGGACCACCTTGAGAGTCACTGGAGTCCTGTCTCGCAAAAATAACTCTGGAGAGAGCTCTGTTTCTGGCATCTCTTTAACACTTCCCTAAAATGGCCCAAGACTTTGTCACTGTACATGTTGCCACCTGGCTTGCAACAACCTTGTTAGGGTGATGTTTCTCCATAAAGCTTTCCATCTTACCCCACATAGTAAAAAAATCTCTAATTTCTGAAGAAGGCACCTTCTTCCATCTCTCTTACTCTTAATTCTTTCAATTATAACTCTACCATACACTTTACCAGGTATACTCAACAGACTTATCCCCCTATAATTTTTGCACTCTCTTTTATCCCCTTGCCTTTTATACAAAGGAACTATGCATGCTCTCTGCCAATCCCTAGGTACCTTACCCTCTTCCATACATTTATTAAATAATTGCACCAACCACTCCAAAACTATATCCCCACCTGCTTTTAACATTTCTATCTTTATCCATCAATCCCGGCTGCCTTACCCCCCTTTCATTTTACCTACTGCCTCACGAACTTCCCCCATGCTCACAACTGGCTCTTCCTCACTCCTACAAGATGTTATTCAGCGTCATATTGAAGCATAATAAACTTGCCTTCCTCTTGCCTCCTACGTGTCTACCATAACACCAACAAGTCAAGTCAATAAGGTAAGTGTGATGTTAAATGTTCATTTATCCATTTTATTAGTGCTTTCTTTATATTTATCTGTCATTGTTTTCTGTATGTATATTTATATTTAATCTTTAAAAAAAATATTTTTTGTTAATACTTTTGGCTGTCTGAATGGATTAATTGGATTTCCATTATTTCTTATGGGAAAATTAATTTTGATTAACGGCTAATTCGACTAAAGGCTAGCTCTCTGGAATGGATTTAAAGCTGTTGGTTGAGGGTCCACTGTACTGTAATTACTTAATATTTACTACTGAGGTGTTCTAGATAGCTAAATTAATGTCTTGGAGACTCCTGTATATTTCTCTACATTACAGAAATTGTTTCTTAAAGTAGTACAGTGGAACCCCGGTTTTCGTCTTTAATTAATTAATCCATTCCAGAAGGTCGGACGAAAACGATTTGTATGAAAACTTAAGTAATATTTCCCTTAAGAAATAATGTAAATCCAATTAATTCCATTCCAGACACCCAAAAATATTAACAAAAAATACATTTTATAGAATATAACTATAGTTTTTACATACAAAAAACAAAAAGAAATAAATACAGTGGACCACACCTTATGAACGCATTGCGTTACGTTAAAAAAACACCATACAAGCATTTGAACGCAAAAATTTTGCCTCCCCCACGATAAAAAACTCGCCTTACGTGATTCATCTGGGACGTGTCCCACGTGTGGCTCAGCGCCAGTGTTTAAAGCCAGCCAGTGCGGTCGTATCTATGCATACATTCAGTACATTTCACATTTATCCCAGTGTTTTTTTTGTGCTTGTAACTGCAAATAAGTCACCATGGACCCCAAGAAGTTTTAGTGCCATCCCTGGGGGGGAACCGGGGTTGGTCCCCCCCCCCCCCCCCCCCGGGAATTTTTCCCCCCCCTTTTCCCCTTTTCCCCCGGGGCCCCCCCCCCCTTAAGGCCCCCCCCCCCCCCCCCCTTCCCCCTTGCCCCCCCCCCCGGGCCCCCCCCGGGCCCCCCCCCCCCCTTTTCCCCCCCCCCCCCCCGGGGCCCCCCCCCCCCCCCCCCCCCCTTTTGCCCCCCCAATTCCCCCCCCCCCCCAAAACCCCCTCCCCCCCCCCCCCCCCCCCCCCCCCCCCCCCCCCCCTTTTTCCCCCCCCCCCCTTTTCCCCCCCCCCCCCCCTCATTTTTCCCCCCCCCCCCGGGGACCCCCCCGGGGCCCCCCCCATTTTTTCCCCCCCCCCCCCCCCCCTTGCCCCCCCCCCTCCCTCCCCCCCCTTTAACCCCCCCTCCCTCCCCCGGCCCCCCCCCCCCCTTTTTTTCCCCCCCCCCCCTTGCTAAAACCCCGGGGGCCCCCCCCTCACCCCCCCCCCCCCCCTCCCCCCTTTTCCCCCCCCCCCCCCCCCCCCCCCTTTTTTTTTCCCCCCCCCCCCCCGGCCTCCCCAAACCCCCGGCCCCCCCCCCCCCCCTTTTTTCCCTTTTTTTCCCCCCCCCCCCCCCCCCCCCGGCCCCCCCCCCCCTTTTCCCCCCCCCCCCCCCCCCAACCCCCCCCCCCCCCCCCCCCTTTTCCCCCCCCCCTTTTCCCCCCCCCCCCCTCCCCCCCCCCCCTTTTTTAAAACCCCCCCCCCCTTTTTTTTCCCCCCCTTCCGGCCCCCCTTTTTCCCCCCCGGGGCCCCCCCCCCCCCTTTCCCCCCCCCCAAACCCCCCCCTCCCCCCCCCCCCCCCTTTTCCCCCCCCCGGCCCCCCCCCCTTCCCCCCCGAAGGGCCCCCCCCCCCCCCGGGGCCCCCCCCCCCTTTCCCCCCCCCCCCCCCCCCCCCTTTTCCCCCCCCCTTTGTTTAAACCCCCCTTCCCTTTTCCCCCCCCCCCCCCCCCCCCCCCTTTTTCCCCCCCCCCTTCCCCCCCCCCAAACTCCCCCCGTTACCCCCCGCCCCCCCCCCCCCCTTTTTTTTTTCCCCCCCCCCCCCTGCCCCCTTCCCCCCCCCCCCCAAAAACCCCCCCCCCCCCCCCAAACCCCTCCCCCTTTTTCCCCCCTTTTTTCCCCCAACCCCTTCACCCCCCCCCCCCTCCCCCCCCCTTTTCCCTCCCCCGGCCTGCCCCCCTCCCCCCCCCCCCCCCCTCCCCCCCCAATTCCCTGCCTCCCCCCCCCCTTTTTTCCCCCCCCCCTTTTTTTTTTCCCCCCCCCCCCCCTTTTACCCCCCCCCCCCTCCCCCCCCCCCCCCTTTTTTTCCCGGGCCCCCCCCCCCCGGGCCCCCCCCCCCCCCCAACCCCCCCCCCGGGGTTTAAAATCCCCTGTTTTCCCCCCCCCCTCCCCCCCCCCCCCCCCCCCTTTCCTCCCCCTTTTTCCCCCCCCGGGGCCCCCCCCCCTTTTTTTTCCCCCCCCTGCTAAAACCCCCCCCCCCCCCCCCAAACCCCCCCCCCCCCCCCTGCCCCCCCCCCCCCTTCCCCCCCCCCCTTTGGGTTTTTTTGGGCTTTTTTTTCCCCCCCCTTTTTCCCCCCCCCTCCCCCCCTTTCCCTCCCCCTTTTTCCCCCCCCCCCCCCCCCTGCCCCCCCCCCCCTTTTGGCCCCTTTTCCCCCCCTTTTCCCCCCCCCCCAATTTTCCCCCCTTTTCCCCCCCCCCCCCTTTTTCCCCCCCCCTTTCCCCCTTTTTTTAATTTTTCCCCCCGGGTTTTCCCCCCTTTCCCCCCCCCCCCCCCCCCTTTTTTCCCCCTCACCCCCCCCCCCCCCCCCCCCCCCCCCCCCCCCCCCCTTTTTTTTTTTTTTCCCCCCCCCTCCCCCCCCCCTTCCTCCCCCCCCCCCCTGCCCCCCAATTTTTCCCCCCCCCCACCCCCCCCGGGCCCCCCCCCCCAACCCCCCCCCCCCCCCTTTTTTTTTTCCCCCCCCCCCCCCCCCCCCCAACCCCCCCCTGCCCCCCCCCCCCCCCCTTTCCCCCCCACCCTTTGCCCCCCCCTTTCCCCCCCTTTTCCCCCCCCCTCCCTTTCCCTCCTCCTCCCCCCCCTTTTCCCCCCCCCTTCCCTCCCCCTTCCCCTCCCTGCCCCCCCCCCCCTTTCCCCCCCCCCCCCCCCCCCTTTTTTCCCCCCCCCCTCCCCCCCCTCCCCCCCCCTCCCTGCCTGCCGCCCCCCCCCCCCCCCCCCCTCCCCCTAAAAACCCCCCCCCCCCCCTTCCTGCCCTCCCCCCCCTTCCCCCCCCCGCCTGCCCCCCCCTGCCCCCCTTTTTTTTTTCCACCCCCCCCCCCCCCAAACCCCCCCCTTTTCCCCCCCCCCCCCCCCTTTTTTTCCCCCCTTTTCCCCCCCCCCCTCCCTCCCCCCCCCCTCACCCCCCCCCCCCCCCCCCCCCCCCTTTTAAAAATTTTTTCCCCCCCCCCCCCCTCACCCCAAAACCCCCCCCTTTTCCCCCCCTTTCCCCCCCCCCCCTTTTCCCTTTGCTCCTTTCCCCCCCCCCTTTTTTTCCCCCCCAAACCCCCCCCCCCCCCGGGCCCTCCCCCCCCTTTTTTCCCCCCCCCCCCTTTTTCCCCCCCCCTTTTTCCCCCTCCTTTGGGGGGGGCCCCCAAAACCCCCCCCCTCCCCCCCCCCTCCCCCTTTTCCTGCCCCCCCCCCCCCCCCCCCCCCCCCCCCCCCCCCCCCCCCCCCCCAACCCCCCCCCCTGCCCCCCCCTCCCCCCGCCTGCCCCTCCCCCCCTTTTCCCCCCCCTTTCCCTGCCCTCCCCCCCCTTTTTCCCCCCCCCTCCCCCCTTCCCCTTCCCCCCCCCCTCCCCCCCCCCCAAACCCCTCACCCCCCCCCAACCTTCCCCCCCCCTTTTTCCCCTCCCCTCCCCCCCCCCCCTCCTCCCCCCCCCCCCCCCTCCCCCCCCTTTTTCCCCCCTTTTTTTTCCCCCCTGCCCCCCTGGCCCCTTCCCCCCCCCCCCCCCCTTTTTTCCCCCCCCCCCCCCTTTCCTGCCCTCCCCCCCCCCCCCCAAACCCCCGGCCTGCCCCCCTCCCTGCCCCTCCCCCGGGCCCCCTCCCCCCCCCCTTTTCCCCCCCCCTTTCCCCTCCCCCTCCCCCCCCCCCCCCCGGGTTTTAACCCCCCCCCCCCCCCCCCCCTTCCCCCCCCCCCCCCCCCCCCCCTCCCCCCCCCCCCCCCCCCCTTTTTCCCCCCCCCCCTTCCCCCCCCCCCCCTCCCCCCCCCTTCCCCCCTTCCTCCCTCCTCCCCCCTGCCCCCTCCCCTTTTTCCCCCCCCGGGGCCCCCCCCCCTTTCCCTTACACCCCTGCCCTGCTCACCCCTGTTGCCCCCCCCCCTCCCGGGCCCCCCTCCCCCCCCCGCCCCCCTCCCGGGTTTTTCCCCCCCCCCCAACCCCCGGGCCCCCCCCCCCCCCCCTTTTTTTTTCCCCCTTTCCCCCCCCAACCCCCCCCCCCCCCCCCTTTTTTAACCCCCCCCCCCCCCCCCTTCCCTGTTTTCCCCCTTCCCCCTTTCAACCCCCCCCTCCCCCCCCCTGTTGCCCCCCCTTCCCCCCCCCCCCCTGCCCCCCCCCCCCCCCCCCAAACCCCCGCCTGCCTGCCCCCCCCCCCTGCCCCCCCCCTTTCCCCCCCCTTTTTTTTTCCCCCCCCCCCCCTTTACACTCCCCCCCCCCCCCCCCAACCCCCCCCTTCCCCCCCCCCCCCCCCCCCCCCTTCCCCCCCCCCCCCCCAAATTTCCCCCCTCCCCCCCCTGCCCCCCCCCCCCCTTTAAAAAAAATTTTCCCTCCCCTTTTCCCCCCCCTTCCCCCTCCCTGCCTCCCCTTTCCCCCCCCCCCTTCCCCCCCCCCCCCTTGCCTGCAAAACCCCCCCCCCCCCTCCCTGCCTGCCCCCCTTTCCCTCCCTGCCCCCCCCCCCCCCCCCCCCCCCAAACCCCCCCCCCCCCCCCTTTGCCCTCCCCCCGGGGGCCCCCCCTTTCCCTCCCTGCCCCCCTTTCCCCAACCCCCCCCCCCCAACCCCCGCCCCCCCCTTTCCCCCCCCCCCCTTTCCCCCCCCCCCTTTTTTCCCCTTCCCCTGCCTGCCCCCCCCCCCCTCCCCCCCCCCCCCCCCCCCTCCCCCCCCCCCTCCCCCCCCCCCCCCCCCCCCCCCCAACCCCCCCCTTTTTCCCCCCCCCCAAAACCCCTTTTTTTCCCCCCCCTCCCTGCCCCCCCTTTTCCCCCCTTTCACCCCCCCCCCCCCCTTTTTTTCCCCCCCCTTTTTAACCCCCCCCCCCCCTCACCCTTTGGGGGTTCCCCCCCCCCCCCCCCCCCCCCCCTGCCCCCTCACCTGTTTTCCCCCCCCCCGGGGAAACCCCCCCCCCCCCCCCCCCTTTTTTTAACCCCCCCCCAAACCCCCCCCCCCCCCCCCCCCTGCCCCCAACCCCCCCCCCCCCCCCCTGCCTGCAAACCCCCCCCCCCCCCCCCCCCCTCCCCCCCCCCCCCTTCCCCCTTGCCTGCCCCACCCCCCCCTCCAAACCCCCCCCCCCCCCCCCCCCCCCCCCCCCAAAAAAACCCCCCCCCCTACCCCCCCCCCCCTTTTTTCCCCCCTCCCCCCCCTTGCCCCTCCCCCCCCCCCCCCCCCCCCCCCCCCCCCCCCCCCTTTTCCCCTCCCTTTCCCTCCTTCCCCCCCCCCCCCCCCCCTCCCCCTTCCCTCCCCTGCCCCCCCTCCCCCCCCCCCCCCCCCTTTTTTCCCCCCCTGCCCCCCCCCCTTCCTGCCCCCTCCCCCGGCCCCCCCCCCCCCAAACCCCCCCCCCCTCCCTCCCTCCCCCCAAACCCCCCCCCCCCAAAACTCCCCCCCCCCAAAACCCCCTCCCCCCCCCCCCCCTTCCCCCCCCCCCCCCTGCCCCCCCCCCCCTCCCCCCCTCCCGGGGCCCCCCCCTTGCCGGGGCCCCCTCCCCCCCCCCCTTCATCCCGGAAAACCCCTCCCCCCCCCCTTTTCCCCCCCCCCCCCCCTCCCCCCTTTCCCCCTTTTTCCCCCCCCCTTCCCCCCCTCCCCTACCCCCCCCCTTTTCCAACCCCCCTCCCCCCCCCCCCTTTTTCCCCCCCCCCCCTCCCTGCCCCCCCCCCCCCCCCCCCCCCCCCCTTCCCCCACCCCTCCCCTTCCCCCCCCTTTTCCCCCCCCCTTTTCCTCCCCCCCCCCCCCCCCCCTTTTTTTTTCCCCTAAAACCCCCCCCCCCTCCCCTTCTTTTTCCTTCTTTTTTTTCCCTTTTTAAAAATTTTCCCCCCTTTTTTCCTTTTTTTTTTTAAAATTTTTTTTTCCCCTTGTTTCCCCCCCCCCCCCGGGGGGGGGGGGGGTTTTTTTTTTTCCCCCCCCCCCCCCGGGGTTTTTCCCCCCGGGGGGGCCCCCTTTTTTTTCCCCCCCCAAACCCGGAAAATTGCCAATTTTTTCCCCCCCCCCCCCCCTTTCCCCCCCCCTTTTTTTTTTTTTTTTCATCCCCCCAACCCCCCCCCAAAAAGGGGGAAAAAAATTTTTTTGGCCCTCCTTTTCCCCCCCAAAACCCCGGGTTCCCTTTCCCCCCCCGGCCCCCCCAAAAAAAAAAACCCCCCCAAAAAAAAACCCCAAAAAAACCCCCCCCCCCCTTTTTCCCCCCTGCCGGCCCCCCCCCCAAAACCCCCCGGGGGTTTTTAAAAACCCTCCCCCCCCCCCCCCCCCCCTTTTTTTTTTTTCCCCCCCCCCCCCCCCCCCCCCCCTTTTTTTTGGGTTTGGGGTTTTTTTTCCCCCCCTTTTGAAACTTCCCCCGGTTTTTTTTTTTTAAAAAAACCTCCCCCGGGGCCCCCCCCCCCCTTTTTTTTTCCCCCCCCTTTTGCCCCCCCTTTTTCCCCCCCCTTTTTTTTTGGTTTTTTTTTTTTTTTTTTTTAAAAAAAAAAAAATTTTTTTTTTTAAAAAAAAATTTTTTTTTAAAAAAACCCCCTTTTAAAAAAAAAAAGGGGTTTTTTATTTTTTTTTTTGGGGGGTTTTTTTTCCCCCCCCAAAAAAAACCCCCCAAAGGGGGGGCCCCCCTTTTTTAAAAAAAAAAAAAAAAAAAAAGGGGGGAAAAAAGGGGGGGAAAAAAAAAAACCAAAAACCAAAAAAAAAAAAACCCCCCCCCCCTTTTTAAAAAAAAAAACCCAAAAAACCCCCCCCAAAAAAAATTTTCCCCCCAAACCCCCGGCCCCCCCAAAAACCCCTCCTTGCCGGCCCCCCCCCCCCTTTTTTTCCCCTTTAAAAAATCCCTTTTTTTTTTCCCCCCTTGTTTTCCCAATTTCCCCCCCCCTTAACCCCTTTGTTGGGGGTTTCCCGTTTGTTCCCAAATTTTTTTTTCCCCCTTTTAAAAACCCCCTTGCCCCCCCAAAATGGGGCCCCCCTTCCCCCTTTTTTCCCCCCCCCCTTTTTTTAAATTTTTTTTTTTTTTTTTTAAAAAGGGGGTTTTTCCCCCCCCCTTTTTTTTTTTTTTTTTTTTTCCCCCTTTTTGGGGGCCCCCAAAAACCCCGGGGGGCCCCCCCCCCCTTTTAACCCCCCTCCTGCCGGGCCCCCTGAACCCCCCCCCCCCCCCCTTTTTTTCCCCCCCCCCCTTTCCCCCCCAAAAACCCCCCCCCCCCCCTTTTCCCCCCCTACACTCCCTCCCATCCCCGCTACACCCCCCTGTGCCTGCTACACTCCCTCCCTCCCTCCCTTACACTCCCTGCATGCCTGTAACTCCCTGCCTGCCTGCTACACCCCCTGGGCCCCCCCCATGCCTGCCACCCCCTGTTTTCCTGCAAACACTCCCTCCCTTCTGCTAAAATTCCCTGCCTGCCCCCTACCCTCCCTGCCTGCCGCAAACCTCCCCTCCCCTGTTTAACTCCCTCCCTCCCCGCTACACTCCCTCCCTGCCTTTACTCCCTGCATGCCTCCCTACACCCCCTGCATGCCTCTACACTCCCTGCCTGCCTGTTACATTTACCCTTTTCCCCCCCTGCATGCCTGTACACTCCCTGCATGCCTGCTACCCCCCTGCATGCCTGCACCCCCCTGCATCCCTGCTACACCCCTCCCATCCTGTTTCACTCCCTCCCTCCCTTGCTACACTCCCTCCCTTGCCTGCTAAACCCCCCCTCCCTGCTACACTCCCTGCCTGCCTTTTTCACTCCCTGCCTGCCTGCTACACTCCCTCCCTCCCTTTACACTCCCGGGCCGCCTGCAAACACCCCCTGCCTGCCTGCTACATTTCCCTCCCATGCCTGCCCCACCCCCGCATGCCGTTTACACTCCCTCCCTGCCTGCTACACTCCCTCCCTGCCTGCTACACCCCTGCCTCCCTGCTAAAACCCCCCTTGCCTGCCTGCTACCTCCCTGCATGCCAGCTACACCCCTGCCTCCTGCTACATTTCCCTCCCTCCTGCTAAAACTCCCTCCCTCCCTGCTACACTCCCTGCTGCCTGCTACACTCCCTCCCTGCATGTTTAACACTCCCTCCCTCCCCTCCCTACACTCCCTGCATCCCTTTGTCCCACTCCCGGGTTTCCGGGTTTACACCCCTGCCTGCCTCTAAACCCCCTGCTTTCCCTCTAAAATCCCTGCATGCCTGCTACACTCCCTCCCGGGCCTTCAAACACCCCCTGCATGCCTGCTTTTTACACCAAACCTCCCTGCCTGCTACACTCCCTGCCGGGCCTGCTACACCCCCTGCTGCCTGCTAACTCCCCCCTCCCTGCACACTCCCTCCCTGCCTGTTTCACTCCCTGCCTGTGCTAAACTCCCTGCATGCCTGTTAAACTCCCTGCTGTTTCTCCCAACCTCCCTTGCCTGCCTGCACCCCTCCCTGCCTCCCCGCTACATCCCCTGCTGCCGGGTACCCCCCTGATGCCTGAAACCCCTCCCTGCATGCCTGCACACTCCCTGCCTGCCGCCACCCCCTTTGCCCTGCCCCCCCCTAACCACACTCCCTCCCTCCCTTTGCTCCCCCCTCCTGCTCCCCTGCTACACCCCCTCCCTGCCTGCTACACTCCCGGGCCTGCCTCCCTTAAACACTCCCTGCTGCCCTCCCCTACACTCCCGATCCCTGCTACACTCCCGGCCTGCCTGCTCCCTCCCTGCTTCCTGCTAAAACCCTCCCTGCCTGCTACACCCCCTCCCTGCCTGCTCCACTCCCTCCCTCCCCTCCCTTGCCCCTCCCTGCATGCCTGCTACATTTCCCCTCCCTGCCTGCTAAACTCCCTGCCGGGGGTTTTTTGCTACACTCCCTCCCTGCCTGCTACATTTCCCTGCTTTCCGGGCACACTCCCTGCATGGTCTAACACCCCCTTGCCCCCCGGGGAACTCCCCCCGGGCCTGTTACACTCCCTGTTACACTCCCTCCCTGCCTGCTACACCCCCTGCCTGCCTGCAAACACCCCTGTTGCCGCAACACCCCCTGCCTCCTGCTCACTCCCTGCTTTCCCTGTTTACACTCCTGCATCCCTTTGTTTCCCCTCCCTCCCTGCCCCCTACATCCTGCCTGCCTGCTACATCCCTGCGGGCCTCCCACCTCCCTGCCTCCCCGTCCCACTCCCCTGCCTGCCGAAAACCCCCTTGCATCCCTGCTACACCCCGAGTGCCCCCTCCCGGGCCTGCTACACCCCCGCCTTGCCTGCTACATCCTGCATCCCCTGTTTTACACTCCCCTCCCCTGCCTGTTTACCACTCCCTGCCTGCCTGCTAAAACTCCCTCCCTGCCTGCTACATTTCCCTGCCTCCCCTGCTACACCCCCTGCCCCCTGCTTACACCCCGGGCCTGCCTGCAACACTCCCTCCCTGCCTGCTACACTCCCTGCCTGCCTGCTACATTTCCCTGCCTGCCCTGCTAACTAACACTCCCTGCCTGCCTGTTTAAAACCCCCCTGCTGCCTGTTACACTCCGGGGAAACCTGCCTGCTACACTCCCTGCATGCCGGTTTTAACCCCCCCCGGGCCTGCCTCCCTAACTCCCGCTGCCTGCTACCCCTCCCTCCCTTGCCTGCTCACCCCCTTTATGCCTGCTAAAAACTCCCCCCTCCCTGCTCACTCCCTGCCTCCCTGCTACACTCCCTGTCTCCCTCTAAAACTCCCTCCCTGCCGCTACACCCCCTGCCTGCCGCTACACCCCTGCCTCCCTTTGGCTACACTCCCTGCCTCCCTGTTACACCCTGCATCCCTGCTCCCCTTTCCTGCATCCCTGCTACACTCCCTGCCTGCCCCCCTCCCTTTTCCCAAACATTGCCTGCTGCAAATCCCTGCTCCCCTTGCTAAACCCCTCCCTGCCTGCTACACCCCCCCGGGCCTGCCTGTACACCCCCTGTTTCCTGCTACACTCCCTCCCTCCCTGCTACCCCTCCCTGCCTGCCGCTTAAAACTCCCTGCTTTGCCTGCTACACCCCTTTCCCTGCCTTTTACACCCCCCTGTTGCCTGCTACACTCCCTCCCTGCCTCCCTTACACCCCCTCCCTTTGCCTCCCGAAAACTCCCTCCCTGCCCTGCTACACCCCCTTTCCCCCCTTTGGCCTTTCTAAAAAACCCCGGGTGCCTGCTCCCAACTCCCTGCCCTGCCTGCTAAAACCCTCCCGGGCTTCCCTGCCTTCTACACTCCCTGCCTGCCTGCTACACCCCTGCCTCCCCTGCTACATTTCCTCAGGGCCTGCTACACTCCCTGCCTCCCATGTTTCCCCCATTTTTCCCCGCCGGGCCTGTACACTCCCTCCCGGGCCTGTTTACACTCCCTCCCGGGCCTCCCTCCATTTTCCCCTCCCTGCCTGCTACCCCCTCCTGCCGCTACACTCCCTCCCTGGCCTGCTACACTCCCTCCCTGCCTTTTACACTCCCTGGCCTCTACACTCCCCCGCCCTTCCCCGGGCCTCAACCCCTGCCTCCCTGCCTGCTACACTCCCTGTTGCCTGCTACACCTCCCCTTTTTGTCTGCCCTTGCCTTCTACACTCCCTCCCTGCCTGCTACACTCCCTGCCGGGCCTGCTAAAACCCATTTCCCTCATCCCGGGCTACCCCTCCCTCCCTGCCTGCACACCCCCCCTGCCTGCCCTGCTACACCCCCTGTTCCCTGCTACACTCCCTGCGGGCCTGTTTTACCTCCCTGCCTGCCTGCTACACTCCTGCCTCCTTGCTACACTCCCTCCCTGCCGGGCACACCCCCCTGCATCCCTGCACCTCCCTGCCTGTTGTTTCCCACCCCCGCCTGCCTGCTACACCCTCTGCATGCCTGCTACACCCCTGCCTGCCTGCTAAAACCCCCTGCGGGCCTGCTACATTTCCCCTCCCTGCCCCCCTTGGGGGGGCAAACCCCCCTCCCCTGCTGCTAAAACTCCCTGCCTCCCTTTCACATCCTCCCTGCCTGCTACACTCCCTCCCTGCCTGTTTAAAACTCCCTGCTCCCTGTTTAACACTCCCTGCATCCCTGTTACACCCCTCCCTGCCTGCTACACTCCCTCCCTTGCCTGCTAACTCCCTGCCTGCCTGCTACCCCCCTGCCTGCCTGCTCATTTCCCTCCCTGCCTCTACATCCCTGACCTGCCCTCCGGGCCCCGCAACTCCCTGCTTGCCCCCCCTACACTCCCTGCTCCCTGCTACACTCCCTCCCTGCCTGCAACACCCCTGATGCCTGCTTTCCCTCCCTGCCCCCCGCTACATTTCCCGTTTGCCTGCTACACCCCCTTTAAATCCCTGCAACACCCCTCCCTCCCCTGCTAAACTCCCTCCCTTCCTGTACATTTCCCTTTTTGCCTGCTACACCCCCTTTCCTGCCAAAAACACTCCCTGCCGGGCCCGGCTAAAACTCCCCTGCCCCCCGTTACACCCCCCTTTCCTGCCTTTTAAAACCCCCTGCCTGCCGCTACACCCCCAAAAGCCTCCCCGCTCATTCCCTCCCTGCCGCTACACTCCCTGCCTGCCCAAAACCCCACCCCCCTGAAACCTCTACCCCTCCCTGCCTCCCGGGGTTTACACTCCCTACATGCCTGCTAAAAACTCCCTGAAAGGGCCTGCTAAAACTCCCGCATCCCTGCTATTTTTCCCTGCAGGGCCTGCTACACTCCCGCATGCCTGCTACACTCCCCTTGCATCCCCTCCCGCACTCCCTGCATGCCTGTTAAAACTCCCTGCCGGGCCTGCTAAACTCCCTCCGGGCCGGAAACACTCCCTGCCTGCCTGTTTACCCCCCTCCCCTCCCTGCTACATCCCTGCATCCTTCTACACTCCCTGGCTCCCTCACACCCCCTGCCTGCCTGTACACTCCCGCATGCCTGCAACACTCCCTGCAGCCTCAAACACTCCCTGAAATGCCTGTACACCCCCTGCTGCCTGCTAAAACTCCCTGCCTCCCTGCTAAAACCCCTGCCCCCTGCTACACTCTCTGCATCCCCTGCTACATTTCCCTGCCTCCCTTTGCTACACCCCATGCAGCCTGCACACTCGCTGCATCCCTGCTACACCCCTGCTTGCCTGCTACACCCCCTGAAAGCCTGTAAAAACTCTGGCATGCCTGCTACACTCCCTGCATCCCTGCTACACCCCCCTGCCTGTCTGCTACACTCCCTGCCTCCCCTGCTACACCCCCTTTCATGCCTGCTGCAATCCCGGGCATGCCTGCTACACTCACTGCCTCCCCTGCTACACTCCCTGCATGCCTGCTAAAAACCCCCGAAATGCCTGCTACACCCTGCTTTGCTCCCTTACACTCCCTCCCTGCCTGTTTACATTTCCCTGCAGGGCCTGCTAAACCTCCTTGCTTGCCGCTAACCCCCCTGCCTCCCTTGCTAAAACCCCCTGCATGCCTGCTACACCCCCTGCAACCTTTTAAAAAACCCCTCCCGGCATGCCTAAAAAACTCCCCCCCATCCCCCTGCTACACTCAGTGCCTGCCTGCTACAAAAAACCTGCCTGCCTGCTACACTCCCCCTCATCCCTTTGCTACACCCCTTTGTATGCCTGCTACCCCTCCCTGCATGCCTGTTTAACCTCCCTGCCTGCCGCTACACCCCCCTGCCTGCCTGCAAACACCCCTAAACCTACTACCCCTCCCCCCCTTTGCCTGCTAAAACTCCCTGCTGCCTGCCTGCAAAAACCCCCTCCTGTGCTACATTCCTGCCTGCCTGCCTTTACACCCCCCTGCCTCCTGCTACACTCCCTGACTGCCTCCCTACACCCCCCTGCATCCCCTGTACACTCCCTGCTTGCCTGCTACCTCCCCCTCCCTTTTTGCCTCCCTTCCCCCCTCCCTGCCCCCCTCTCCCTTACACTCCCTGCAGGGCCTGCTACACCCCCTTTGCATGCTGCCTCCCTGCATGCCTGCTACACTCCCTGCCTCCCGCTACATCCCTCCCGGGCCTGCTACACTCCCGCATGCCTGCTACACTCCCTGCATCCCTGCTAAAACCCCCTCCCTCCCGGCTACACTCCCTCCCTCCCTCCCAAAAAACTCCCTGCCTGCCTGCTACACTCCCGGGCCTCCCTTTGCTACACTCCCTCCCTGCCTCCTTACACTCCCTGCCTGCCTTGTTTTCCCCCATCCCTGCCTGCCTCCCTTACACCCCCCTTTGCCTCCCTTACATCCCTCCCATGCCTCTAAAAACTCCCTGAAATGCCTCCTACACTCCCTGGCCTGCCTCCCTACACTCCCTGCCTCCCCTGCTACACTCCCTGCCCCTCCCTTTCTCCCACCCCCCCCTCCCTGGCCCCCCCCTCCGTACACCCCTGCCTGCCTGTTACATCCCTGCTCCCTGCTACCTCCCTCCCTCCCTTTGCTCCCCAATTTTCCCTCCCTGCCGCTACACTCCCTCCCTGCCCTCCCAAACACTCCCTCCCAGGCCTGCTACACCCCCTGCAGGGCCTGCTTACACTCCCTCCCTGCCTTTCCCCCTTACACCCCCTTTCCTGCCTGCTACACCCCCTGCTGGCTGCTACACTCCCGGGCCTGCCTTTTTAACTCCCTGAAGCCTTACACTCCCTGCCTGCCTCTACACCCCCCTTCCCCCTTTGTTTACATTTCCCTGATCCGCTCCCACTCCCTGTGCCTGTCCACCCTGCCTGCCTTTTTTACACTCCCTCCCTCCCTTTTTTTACCTCCCTGCTCCCTTGCTACCCCCTCCTGCCTGCTACACCCCTGCTCCCTGCTAAAACTCCTTTGCCTCCCTGCTACACTCCCTGCATGCCTGCTAAAAACTCCCTCCCTCCCTGCGCACCCCCTCCCTCCCTGTTTCCACTCCCGCCTGCCGCCCCACTCCCTGCCTTCCTGCTACCCCTCCCGGGCCTGCTAAAACCCCCCTGCCGGGCCTTTGTACACCCCCCCTGCCTGCTAAAACTCCCTGCCTGCCTGCTACACCCCTGCTCCCTGCAAAAAAAACTCCCGCATGCCTGCTCCACTCCCCCCCTGCCTGCTCACTCCCTCCCTGCCTGAAACCCCCCTCCCCTGCCCCCCTGCCTCCCGCTACACTCCCTGCTGCCGGCTAACTCCCTGAAATCCCGTTACATTTCCCCTGCCTGTCCTTGTTTTAAAACCCCCTGCCTGCCTGCTACACTCCCTGCCTGCCTGCTACATCCCCTGCCTGCCTGTACACTCCCTGAAATTGCCGCAACATTTCCCTGGCCTGCCTGCTACACTCCCTCCCTTCCCTGCTACACCCCCTTTGCATGCCGCTAATCCCGCCTGCCTGCTACACCCCCCTCCCGGGCCTGCTACACCCCCTTTCCTGCCTAAAAACATCCCTGCCGGGCCTCCCTACCCTCCCTTCCTGCTAAAACCTTTCCCTGCTGCCTGCTACACTCCCCCCTGCCGTACACTCCCCCCTCCCCGCTAACCCCCTGCCTGCCTGCAAACCTCCCTGTTTGCCTTTACACCCCCATCCCTTTGCTACACTCCCTCCCTCCCTGCTACCCCTCCCTGCCTCCCTGAACCCTCCTCCCCCCCCGCTACACTCCCTCCCTGCCTGCTACATCCCTCCCTGCCTGTTACTTTCCCTCCCTCCCTGCTACACTCCCTGCTTGCCTGTTTACCCCCCCTCCCTGCCTCCCTCCCCCCCCTGCATGCTTCCTACCTTCCCTCCCTGCCTGCAAACTCCCTGCTGCCTGCAAACTCCCTCCCCTGCCCCCCGCCTCCCTAACACCCCCTTCATCCCTTTCTCACTCCCGGGCGGGCCTGCTCCCACCCCCTCCTGCCTGCCTTTGCTACACACCCTCCCTGCCAGCACACTCCCTGCATGCCTGTACACCCCCTCCCTCTCCCTAACCCCCCGGGCTGCCTGCTACATCCCTGCCTGCCTGCTACACCCCCCTGCATGCCTGCTACACCCCCACCTGTAACCCTGCTTACAACTCCCCTGCACCCTGCACACCCCCCTTCCCTTGCCTCCCTAAACCCCCTGCATGCCTGCTACACTCCCTGCATCCCTTTGCTACACTCCCGCCTCTCCTTTCCCCCTTCACTCCCCCTCCCTGCCTGCTACACTCCCTGCATCCTGCTAAAACCCCACCCATAAATCCCTTTGTTTACACTCCCTGCATGCCTGCTTACCCCTCCCTGCTTTCCCCTGCTACACTCCCTGCTGCCTGCAAACACTCCCGGGCCTGCCTGCTAAAACCCCTTCCTTTGCCTTTCTCCCTTACACTCCCTCCGGGCCTGCTACATTTCCCTGCAGCCTGCTCACCCCCCGCATCCCTTTGTTAAACTCCCCCCTCCCTGTTAAATTTCCCTGCATCCCTGTTTGGCCTGCCTGCTACACTCCCTGCCTGCCTGCTACCCCCCTGCATGCCTGCTAACTCCCTGTATGCCTGTTTACACTCCCTGCATGCCTGCTACACCCCCTGCCTGCCTGCTACACTCCCGCCTCCTGCTCACCCCCGGGGCCCCTGCCTGCCTCCACTCCCTGCCTCCCTACACTCCCCTGCCTGCTAAAACCCCCTGCCTCCCTTTTGCCCCCTCCCTGCCTGCCTCCCTCCCACCCCCCTGCCTCCTGCTACACCCCTCCCTGCCTGCAAAACCCTCCCTGCTTCCTGTTTACACTCCCTCCCGCCTGCAAACCATCCCTGCAGCTGCTACCTCCCTGCATGCCTCCCTACACTCCCTTTCCCTGCTAAAACCCCTCATCCCCTGCTACACTCCCTCCCTGCCTGCAAACATTTCCCTGCAGGGCCTGCTACATCCCGGGCTGCCTGTTTCCACCCCTGCATCCCTGTTTACACTCCCTCCCTTTGCTACACTCCCTGCCGGCCTCCCTCACTCCCTTTTGCCTGCTCCCACCCCCTTTGCCCCTCCCTTCCCCCTACCTCCCTGATTGCCTCCCTCCCACTCCCTCCCTGCCTCCCTAAAACTCCCTTGTGCCTGCTAAAACCCCCCGGGAACCCCTCCCTAAAAACCCCCTGTCCCTGCTAAAACCCCCCTGCCTCCCTGCACACTCCCTCCCCCGCCTGCTACCATTTCCCTCCCTCCCCGTTTACACTCCCTTCCTCCCTTTTTTTACACTCCCTGCCTGCCTCAACACTCCCTGTCCCCTTTGCCCTGCTAAAACCCCCTTTCTGCCGCTAAAACTCCCTGTTCCTGTCCCCCGTTTTACACCCCCTGCCTGCCGGGCTAAAACTCCCTCCCTCCCTTTTTTTACATCCAGCTGCCTGCTACACCCCCCTCCCTCCTGCTCATCCCTGCTGCCTGAAACACCCCCTTTCCCTGCCTGCTCATTTCCCCCTTCGCCCTTTGCAAAATGCCCTGTTTGAAATTTTCCCCCTCCCTTTGCCTGCCCCCACTCCCTCCCTCCCGTTAAAACTCCCTCCCTGCCTGCTACACCCGGGCCTGCCGCAACACTCCCTCTGCCTGCCTTCTACCACTCCCTGCCGGGCTGCTACACTCCCTCCTGCCGGGCTCACTCCCTGCATCCCTTTGTTAAAATTCCCTGCGGGGTTTCCCCAAAACTTTTTCCCTGCCTGCCTGCTACACTCCCTGCCTGCCTCTAATTCCTCCCTGCCCCCCCGGCTCCACCCCTGCCTGCCCCCCCTCCCTACAACACTCCCTCCCTGCCTGCACACTCCCTGCATGCCTGCTCCCACTCCCTCCCCTGCCTGCTACACCCCCTGCATCCCTGCAAACACTCCCTCCCTTGCCTCCCTACACCCCCCTGTTTTGCCTGCTAACTCCCTGATGCCTGCTACACTCCCTGCCTTGCTACACTCCTCCCTGCCTCTACACCCCCTTGCCTCCCTGTACACTCCCTCCCTGCCTGCTACACCCCCCTGCATGCCTGCTAAACCCCCTCCCTTTGCCTGCTACATTTCCCTCCCTCCCTGCAAACACTCCTCCCTGCCGGGCTCACTCCCTCCCTGCGCTACACTCCCTGCCTGCCTCTACACTCCCCCTGCCTGCTACCCCCCCCGGGATCCTGTTTTACATTTACACTCCCCCCCAATCCCTGTTACACCCCCCTGCATGCCGCTACACCCCCGGCATCCTGCTAAATCCCTGCCGGGCCTTGCTACACCCCCCGGGCTTGCCTGCTACACCCCTTTCCTGCCTGCAACACTCCCTCCTCCCTTTTTTTCACTCCCGCGGCCTGCTACCTCTCCCTCCCCCTTTGCCTGCCTGCTACATCCCTGCCTGCCTGTTACATCCCTGCCTGCCTGAAACACTCCCTGCCTGCCCTTGCCTCCCTTACACCCCCTGTGCCTGCCTGCCCTGCTACACTCCCTGCATGCCTCTACACTCCCTCCCTCCCTGCTACCCCCTTTCCCGGGCCTGCTCACCCCCCTCCCATGCCAGCTAAAACTCCCTCCCTGCCGGGCTACATTTCCCCCTGCCTGCAAACACTCCCTCCCTTCCCCGCCACTCCCTGCTGCCTGCAAACATTCCCGGGCTCCCTAAAAACACCCCCTTCCCTGCCTGCAAACACTCCCTCCCTGCCTCCCTACACCCCCTTGCATCCCCTACACCCCCTCCATGCCTGCTAAAACCCCCCTTTGGCCTGCCTGTCACCCCCTCCCTTGCCTGTACACCCCCTGCTCCCTGCTAAACCCCTGCCTGCCTGCTAAAACTCCCTCCCTCCTCACACTCCCTCCCACCTTTGCTAAAAACCCCCTGCAGCCGTTCACTCCCGGGAGCCTGCTACATCCCTGCATGCCTGCTACATTCCCCCTGCAGGGCCTGCTACACCCCCTCCTGTTGCTACACTCCCTCCCTGCCTCCTACATTTCCCCCCTTCCCTTTGCTAAAACTCCCTGTCCGCCCTTTGCCCTGCTAAAAACCCCCTGCCTGCCTGCTCACTCCCTCCCTGCTGCTCCTCCCAACCCGCCTCCCTTGCTACACTCCCTGCATGCCTGCTACCCCTCCCTGATGCCTGCTACACTCCTCCCTGCCGCAAACACTCCCTGCTGCCTGCTACACCCCCTGCCTCCTGCTACACCCCCTCCCTGCCTGCTACACCCTGTTAACCCCCTGTTTTACACTCCCTTTTTTGCCTGCTACACTCCCTCCCTCCCTTTCTAAAACTCCCTGCCTCCCGGCTCCACCCCCGCCTGCCTGCTACCAAACTCCCTGCATCCCTTTCCCTCACTCCCTGCATCCCTGCTACACTCCTCCCAGCCTGCTCATCCTGAAAGCCTGTTACACTCCCTCCCTCCCTGCTACATTTTGCATGCCTTTACACTCCCTGCTCCCTGCTACACCCCCTGCATGCCTCCCTAAAAATCCCTGTGCCTCCCTACACCCCTTGAAATGCCTGTAAAACTCCCTCCCTGTTTTGTTACATTTCCCTCCCTGCCTGTTTACACTCCCTGCCTCCCTCCCTTAAAACCCCCCTCCCCTGCCTGCTACACCCCCCAGCCTGCAAACCCCTGTTTTTAACACTCCCTGCCTGCCTGTTTACACCCCCTCCCTGCCTGCTACACTCCCTCCCTGGCCCTTGGCCCCTGCTACACTCCCTGCCTGCCTCTAAAACTCCCCCCCCTGCCTGCTACACTCCCCCCTTCCCTGCTACACCCCCTGCTGCCTGCTACACCCCCGGGTGCCTGCTAAAACCCCCTCCCCGGGCCCGCTACCCCTCCCTGCCTGCCTGCTACACCCCCTTTGCTGCCTGTTACACCCCCCTGCATGCCTCCCTACACTCCCGGGCCTGCCTGCTAACTTCCCTCCCCTCCCGCTACACTCCCCCCTGCCTGCTCACTCCCTCCCTCCCTGCCCACCCCTGCCTGCCTCTACACCCCCTCCCTGCCTGTACCCCCTTCCCGACCCCTTTCCCTGCCTGCTACACTCCCCCCCCCCCCGGGCCTCCCTTTCTACACTCCCTGCAGGGCCTGTATTTTTCCTCCCTGCCTGCTACACCCCCCTTCCCTGGCCTTGCTACACCCCCTCCCTGCCTCTACACCCCCTGCCTGCCTGCTACACCCCCTCCTCCCTGCTGCTAAAACCCCCTTTGCCTCCTGCTACACCCCTGCATGCCTGCTCCCCCCCCTGTTCCCTGCTACACCCCCTGCAGGGCCCCTGCTACCCCCCTGCATGCCTGCTACACTCCCTGCCGTTTTGCTACACTCCCTCCCTGCCTGCTACACTCCTCCCAACCTGCTCACCCCCTGAAATCCCTGCTACACCCCCTTTGTCCTCTACACTCCCTCATGCCTGCTACACCCCCTGCATGCCGCAAACCCCTCCCTGCAATTGCCCTGTTACCCCCCCCCTGCAGGGCCTGCTCACCCCCCGGGCATGCTGCTAAAACCCCCATGCCTGCCTGCTAAAACCCCCTTTGCATGCCTCCCTACCCCCCCTTGGGCCTCCCCTGCTAACCCCCTCCCTGCCTGTTACCCCCCCTGCATGCCTGCTACACTCCCCCGCCTTGCCTGCCTGCTACACCCCCTTCCCTTCCCTGCTAAACTCCCTTTGCCTGCCGCTCCCCTTGCCCTGCCTTTCCCCTGCCTGCTACACCCCCTGCCTGCCTGCCTGCTACACTCCCTCCCTCCTGCTAAAACCCCCCTCCCTTTGCTACACTCCCTTGCCTCCTCCCTCACCCCCCTTTCCCCTGCCTGCTACACCCCCGCCTCCCTGCTACATTTGCCTGCCTCTCCCATTTAACCTGCCTCCCCCCCCTTAACCCTCCCTTACATCCCCCGCAAACACTCCCTGCAGGGCCCTGCTACATTTCCCTCCCTGCCTGCTACACCCCCCTGCCTGCCTCCTACACTCGTTGCATGCCTGCTCACTCCCTGCATGCCTGCAAACATCCCTCCCTGCCTGCTACACTCCCTCCTGCCTGCTACATTTCCCTGTCTCCCTCCCTAAACTCCCTGCCTGCCGGGCTACCTCCCCCCCTCCCCTACTACAACCCCCTGCATCCCCTGCTACACCCCCTGCATGCCTGTACACTCCCTGGATGCCTCCCTACACTCCCTGCATCCCTGTTTACATTCCCTGCATGCCTGCTAACCCCCGCCCCCCTCCCTTAACCCCCCCCCTGCCTCCCCTACTACACCCCGGCCGGGCCTGCTCCCTCCCTGCCTGCCTGCCTGCTACACTCCCTGCCTCCCCGCTAAAACCCCGGGGGCCATGCCTGCTACACTACCTGCCTGCCTGTACACCCCTTTGAAATCCCTGCTACCCCCCTGCATCCCTGCTAAAACCCCCTTTGTGCCTGCTCCCACCTCTGCATGCCTGCTACACCCCCTGCCCCCTGCTACACTCCATGCATGCCTCCCTTAAAACCCCCTGTATGCCTCCCTACACCCCGCATGCCTGCTAAAAATCCCTGCATCCCTGTTTTTACTCCCTCCCCCTGCTGCTAAAACTCCCTGCCTGCCGCTCCCACCCCCTGCATGCCTGCTGCACCCCCCTGAAAGCGTGCTACATCACGGGCCGCCTGCTCACTCCCTGCATGTTTGCAAACACCCCCTGCATCCCTGCTACACTCCCTGCATGCCTGTTTCACTTCCTGCATCCCGGGCTACACCCCTGCATCCCCTGCTACAACCCTCCCTGCCTGCTACACTCCTTGCATGCCTGCTAAAACTCTCTGCATGCCTGTTACACTCCCTGCAGGCCTGCTACCCCTCCCTGCCTGCCTGCCTGCTACACTCCCCCCCTGCCTCCCTACACCCCCTGCCTGCCTGCTACACCCCCTCCCTCCCTGCCTGTAAAACTCCCTGCCTCCCTTTGCTACACTCCCTGCCTGCCTGCCTTACACTCCCTTTGCCTGCCTACACCCCCTGCCTGCCTGCTAAAATTTCCCTCCCTCCCCCCTCCCTACACTCCCTGCATGTGCAACCCCCTGCATGCCTGTTTAAACACTCCCTGCCTGCCTGTTTACACCCCCTCCCCTGCCGCAACACTCGTTGCAGGGCCTGCACCTCCCTTGAAAACCCTTTGCTACACTCCCTCCTCCCTTTGCTACACTCCCTGCCTGCCTCTACACCCCCCTCCCTGCCGTACACTCCCTGCCTCCCCTGCTACACCCCCCTGCCTGCCTACTACACTCCCTCCCATGCCTGCTAAAATCCCGGGCATGCCTGCTACACCCCCCTGGATCCCTCCCTACAAAAATCCCTCCTGCCGGGTACATCCCTGCTCCCTGCTACACCCCGGGCCTGCCTGCTACCCCTCCCTGCCTGCCTGCTAAAACTCCCTCCCTCCCTGCTACACTCCTCCCCTGCAATTGCCCTGCTAAAAACTCCCTGCATCCCTGCTCCCCTCCCTCCCTTTGCCTGCTACACTCCCTCCCTTGCCTGCTACACCCCCTGCATGCCTGCTACACCCCTGCCTCCTGCTACACTCCCTGAATGCCTGGTACACTCCCTCCCTGCCTGCTACTCCCCCTTGGCACCCCTGCTAAACCCCTCCCTCCCCTGTTACCCTCCCTGCATGCCGGGCTACACTCCCTCCCCTCCTGCTACACCCCCCTCCCGCCTGCCTGCTACTCTCCCTGCCTGCCTGCTACACCCCCCTGCCTGCTTTCTACCCCCTCCCTGCCTGCCTGCAAAAAACCAAAACCCCCCCCCCCTGCCTGCCGCTACACCCCTCCCTGCCTGCTACACCCCCTGCCTGCCCCCCTACATCCCTACCTCCTGCTCCACTCCTGCCTCCTGCTACTCTCCCTCCCTTTCCCTGCTACATTTCCCTGCCTCCCTCTACACTCCCTGCCTGCCTGTTTACACCCCTGCAGGGCCTGCTAAAACCCCTGCCTCTCCCACATCTTAAATTCTTTGTGATCTCTTTTTTGTTAAAAATGAGATGGAAAAATTTGAATTTTTAAAACATCACTTTTCCCTTTTTACTGAAGAATCTTTTTTGTCAAAATGTTAGACAGCGAGGGGGGGAGGGGGAGGGGAGGGTCTTTTTTTGGGGGAAAGGGGAAATCCCCCACCTTATAAGGACTTCGGGTATCAAACCCCTTTTCCCGGGGTTACTTCCCTTCTTTGCCCTTTACTGGCACAAAGGACCAGCTTAAGTCACTGGCCCCCCTTTTCGCACAAAAAAATCTGGCACTCGAAACTTTTTTGGGGTTCCAGGGGTGCCCTTATTTAGCACCCGCAAGCACAAAAAATAAGGGGATTTTAAAGGGAAATGTTTTTAGAAAATGCAGGGGTAGAAATTTGCTCCTGAATGATAAAAAAAGCAGCCCAAGTCACGAAGGTATGACCGGCCATGTCTGCTCCAGACGATTTCCAAGCAGTTGTACAAAAACGGGAAATTTCGCCAAAAAAAGTGTTCGAAAACTGAATTGTACAATAACCGGACCGGATGAAAATCGGCGTTCCACTGTACAGTGGAACCTCTACTTGCGAGTGCATACATGTGCGAGGTTTTCCAGATACGAACAATCACTCAGTTGAGTTTTTGCTTTCAGATGCAAGTGAAATTTCCAGATGCGAGCAGGCCTCAAGGGGCTCTTGATCTGGGGAATTGGATCACAGTTTGTTGGACTATCTTATTGAAACTTGGGCAATGTATGATGGAAAGATGCTTCTTAACGTGCACCAAAAATGAAAGAAATCGGACCATAAATAACAGATTTCACTTTTCAGCCATTACCCTCCCATTAGCAGTATATTTTCGTAGGGTTTTTTTATGGTTGTTTTTCTCTTTTTTTGTCTTTTGTTTAGAACGGAAGATTTAATATAAAAATTGATTTTGTTTTAATTGGTTTCATAATGAAAAGTACCTTGAAATTGAGCTCAAAGCAGGAAAAATTTTTCGATTCTTGGCGATGTTAAAGAGTAGACCAAATTACTTCCCCAAACCCAATACCTGTCCGACTGGCACTGCCCCAATCTTCAATTTGGAAAGCTCTTCAACATGCTAGCAAAAGTGGGAGCGACATCAGAGGTAGCAGTGGCAGACAACATGAAGCAGTAGTGGCATACAACATGAAGCAGCAGTGGGAGACAACATGAAGCAGCAGTGGCATACAACATGAAGCAGCAGTGGCAGACAACATGAAGCAGCAGTGGCAGACAACATGAAGCAGCAGTGGCATACAACATGAAGCAGCAGTGGCAGACAACATGAAGCAGCAGTGGCAGACAACATGAAGCAGCAGTGGCAGACAACATGAAGCAGCAGTGGCAGACAAAATGAAGCAGCAGTGGCAGACAACATGAAGCAGCAGTGGTAGACAACATGAAGCAGCAGTGGCAGACATCATGAAGCAGCAGTGGCAGACAACATGAAGCAGCAGCGGCAGACCTTGTACCTTGAAAACAACCTTGTTGTACCCTTTGATATACCTTTACCTTTGAAGAATTTGAGAGTATATCTACTCTCTGAGGCCCGGGCCATGCGCCAGGCTCATCTGGTGCTCGCCTGGTCAACCAGGCTGTTGCTGCTGGAGACCCACTGCCCCACATATCAATCACAGCCTGGTTGGTCTGGCACTGGTGAAGATACTTGCCTAGTTTCCTCTTGAAGGCTTCAACACTTGTTCCAGCAGTGTTTCTGATAACTTCTGGTAAGTGTTGAAAAGTCTAGGACCGGGATGTTGATACAGCTTTTCCCTTATTGTCCCCACCACACCCCTGCCCCTCACTGGGTTTATTTTACACTCCCCATATCTCTCACTCCAGTATGTTGTTATGGGCAGTGTGCAGATATGGGACCAAGCCCTCGATTTCCTTCCAGGTATATATTTTTCATGTACCTCTTTTCCCTTTCCGCCCAAATGAGTACACGTTCAAGACTTTTAGGCGTTCCCAGTAGTTTAGGTGCTTTACTGGTCAAAAGTGAGCCGTAAACGATCTCTGTATTTGTTCCAGCTCCGATATTTTCTTCCTGCCTGAAGGGGCCGCCAGCGCTGAGCAACCTTGTTGTACCCTGGTAGAAACCTTTTGTACCTGGTAGCAACCTGTTGTACCCTAGTAGAAACCTTGTTGTACCCTGGTAGCAACCTTGTTTACCTTGGTAGCAACCTTGTATCCTGGTAGCAAGCTTGTCGTACCCCATAATGAGTTTCGAACGCCATCACGAGATGGCAGTTTGTATCATAGCAACGCTCAGTCACTCCACTCAGGGTGGAGGGAAAATTTTCATATTTCCTTACTTTTCATGCAGTTATTTTTGTTTCCAACCATGGGTCCTAAGAAGCAATGCTGAGAAGAAAAATAGGATGATTTCCATGGATTAAAGCAGGAAATCATTTATAAACAAACTAGGTGGAGGGTTAAGGACTTGGACAGCAGTACCAGCCTACCACTTCTTCGATATGTACAAAACTAAAGCAGAAGTCAGTAAAAAAAGTATAGCATTAAGAGTTGTAGCAATTATAAGTCACTCTGTTTTGGGCTTTTTTGAGTTATCCTAGGTTCTCTACACATGTAGTCAGAGCAGGAATGCTCCTGTGGTGGCCTATAAACCCCAACAACAACAATGGCAGCTGTCACCACCACTAGCCACATAGTAATGGGTGTATTTTATTAATTCTAGAGTATATATCATGTTTTATGTTATTATATTGTTTATTATGGCATATTAGATGAATTGTGATAGACAAATAAGCCATAGAGTTGATATTAGGGAAAATTTAAGTGTTTTTCGTGCTGGAATTCCAAAGGGAACAGATTAATTGCATTTCAATTAATTTAAAAGAGAAAAACTGACTCTGCAAACGAGCAAATCCAGATGCAAGCAAGGTCACAGAACGGATTAAACTCATTGTAGAGGTTCCCTATATACCAAAATGCGTGGGATCAAAAAATACCCCATCAAAATGCGTAGTGCAGTTTTTAGGCTGGAAGTGTACAAAACAAAAATAAAAGTAACATGGCTACAAAAAAACCTTTTCTAAACCTTTGCCAAAAAAGACTTATAAAAAATTTCACAGCCCAAAAAAGGGTACCCACAAATACACACAACGCAAAATGGCCCGGGTTTTG
>NC_069433.1:24348255-24365612 GCF_026875155.1 Cherax quadricarinatus
TTTTTCAAAAACTAAAAACTCCCCCCCAAAAAAATTGAGGTTTTTCTAAAAATTCGTAGAAAAATCTTTGAATCGTCGAAATGCCAAAAAATATATTTGCGATGATTTTTTCCAAATTTTCATATGTTTTAAATTTTTGAAAATTCCTAATAAAAATCCATATAAATTAATATTAATTTTGAATATTTCACATATTTTCAAAAAATACTTGAAACATAAAAACTCAGGAACATGTGCCAAATGATGTTTTGTTGCATATTTCGAAGATTAGAACTCTGCAAGTAATGATATTCTGACAAAACTAATTTTTTAGCTAAAATTCGCAGTTTTTCAATCTTTTAAATCAGAATTTCTGCTGCAATAGAATTTCATGATAAAAGTCAGCGAAATTATGTTATTTTTGTGAAGTACTTTGTATATACATATTTTAGCTCTAAAAAATGAAGTTTTACATGAAATGCTTCAAAAATTCTTGAATCGTTGAAATTTGCAGAAAAATGTGATTTTTCGATGATTTTTCAACATTAACATATATGAAACATCTGAAATTAATACTGATCTTCACGGTTTTCTTTGGGATTTTTTTAAAAATGTGCAAAATATATTTTTTAAATATGATTGAATCATTAAAAACGTTAGAAATTACCCACTTTGTGCTAAATGCATATTTTTGTTGCATATTTTCGATGGTTTTTTTTGTGTTTTTGAATGTTTTTTTTGACGTGTGTTAAAAATATGGAAGATTTTCAAGAAATGCTTCAAAAAACGTCAAAATGTGCCAAAATATTTTATTTTCAGTGATTTTGCAACTTTATCATATGCTATTGTCATTTTTATAAAATCTACTATAAAAATCGTTAAAAATCATATTAATTTTGAATATTTCACATTGTTAAAAACACTTGAAACATTAAAAAAAATTGGAAAATTGCGCTAAAATAATATTCTATTGCATATATCGACGATTTAGAGCGTTAGTTGAATGCTTTTCGACGTTAGCACTTTATTTTTATCTATAATTAATAGATTCTTAATAATGCTTTTATAATCAATTAATGCTGCGTTGATATTAAGCTAAAGTAAGCAAAATTAGCTATGCTTTTGTTGAACCACTTCGTAAATACATATTTTAATCAAAAAATTTGAAATTTATCAATGAAATGGTTCAAAAAATTTGACTCGTTGAAAATATGCCGAAAAATATGATTTCAATGATTCTTCCTAACAATAACATATATTTTTGCACATTTTTAAAAAATCCCAATAAAAACCATAAAAATCTATATTAATTTTGAATGTTTCATACATTTTCTAAAAATACTTGAATCATTAAAAACATTAGAAAAATGTGCTAAAATGATATTTTGTTGCATATTTCAAATGTTTAGAACGTTTTCAATGTTTTTTGACCGAACCAGATTTTTAGATAAAATTCATATTAGCTTATCGCAATTAAAAATCAGAATTACTGTTGCAATTGGATTTTATGCTTAAAGCAAAATTATGAGATTTTTTGAAGTTGTCTGTCAAAAAAAATTAACTAAATTAATTGAAGTTTTTCAAAAAAAATTCTTTGAGAAAGCCTTGTATCATTAATCCGTACAATTTATTTCTACTTTTGTATACAATATACCTCATTTTTAAAAAAATCCAAATAAAAATCGTTAAAAACATCAGCATAACATTGAATATTTATATATTATAAAAAAAAAAACTTAAATATTACAGAAAAATGAAACAAAAGGCGCTTAAAATATATTTTGTTCATAATTCGACGATTTAGAGCGTTTTGAATCTTATTTGACAAAGCAACATATTTTAATTAATTCAAAACACTTTCAAAGCTTTTAAATGAGAATTACTTTCGCAATTCAATTTTATTCTAAAAGTAAGCAAAAATATGGTATTTTGGGAAGTACTAAGGTAAATGCATATTTATAATTCAAAAAATTTAAGTTTTTCTAAAAATCTTTGAAAAATTATTTTTGAATCGTCGAAACTATGCCCAAAAATATGATTTTCGATATTTTTCAACATTTACATAAATGTTTTAAATTTTTTCAAAATGTCCCTAAAAAAAAAAAATCCATACTGAAATTAATATTAATTTAGAAATTATCATTATATTTTCAAGAAATACTTGAAACATTACAAAACTCAGGAAAATGTGCTAAAATGCTTGTTTCATTGCATATTACTCGTGCGATGTTAGAACGTCTGGGAATGATCTTCAACAAAACTTATTATTTAGCTAAAATTCATCACAGTTTTTCAATCTTTTAAAATCAGAATTTCTCTTGCAAATAGAATTTCATGATAAAAGTCGGATCAACGGCAAATTGTTATTTTTGTGAAGTACTTTGTATATCCATATTTTAGCTCTAGAAAATAAGTTTTACAAAAATGCTTCAGAAAGCCTTGAATCGTAAAAATTTTTATTTTGCTGAAAAATGTGATTTTTCGTTGGATTTTCAATAAAATAAATAGAACATTAACATATATTTTGCTCATTTTTAAAGAAATCCCAATGAAATCGTAAAAAAAACAGGAATAATTTCGGATGTTTCACATATATTCTTTTTAAATATAACTAGAATCATTAAGAAATAAACACATATAGAAAAATGTGCTAAAATAATTATTTTGTTGCATATTATCATGGTATTGGGCGTTTTCAATGTTTTTTGACGTGTGTAAAATGTTGAAGATTTTCAGAAATGTTCAAAAAACGTCAAAATGTGCCAAAATGTATGATTTTTCAGTGATTTTCCACTTAGAAGATAATATCTCATTTTTACAAAATCTCTAATAAAAATCGATAAAAATCAATAATAATTTTGAATATTTTCATATACTTTGTTAAAAACACTTGAAACATTAAAAAAATTTTGGAAAATTAAGCTAAAATGATATTGTAATTTGCATAATTCGACGATTTAGAGCCGTTGAAATTCTTTTTTCGATGTAAGCACTTAATTTTTATCTAGAATTCAATAGAGATTTTAAAACGCTATTTAATCAGAATTAATGCTGCAATTGAATTTTTTGCCTAAAAGTAAGCAAAAATTATGCCACTATTGGCTGAACCACTTTGTAAATACATAATTTAACTCAAAAAATAAATTATCACGATAAGTTCAAAAATATTTGACATCGTTGAAATATCCGAGAAATGTGATTTTCAATGATTTTCCAAGATTAACATATATTCTGCACATTTTTAAAAAATCCCAATGAAAACCATAAAAATCATTTGTGGTCACAGAGGTGCCTGTGCTAACTTTCCTATGGTGTAGAAATATACCTAGTTTGGATGAAACTATGTGTCCGCTAGCTGGTCTAGATGGCTAACGCGACGGCTGGAGTTATGAGACTCTATGACCGCGGGTTCAATGCCGGCCGAGGGTATGGTTTATTTGCAATCGTGTCATTACGATTTTTTGAGTCATGAACTAACGTCATTTACAACTTGAGAAAACTGCCTTCTTTCTTTTTCTCTATCAAATTTTTTCCATTTCATATGCCCTCTGTTCCCTAGAATCTTCCTCAAGACTGATTTTTCGCTAACTCAATGCCCAGCGTGCGCGCTGATTCGAGAGGTCCTTCAGACAACTCTGTCGCACGAGACTGACGATTTTGCTCATGTTGTATCATTTTCGTCCTGTGAGAACATCAGGTTCTTATTCGCGGCTCCGTAGAAGTAGGAGTTTGATTGTTTCATCTCCGCTTCTCGAAATCGAAAGGAAAGAAGAAGAGGATGACACATCCAGAACTCCTTCCTCTACGGGAGCCAGGAATAAGAACCTGATGTGTCTCACAGGACGAAAATGATACACACACTGAGGCAAAATCGTCAGTCTCGTGCGACAGAGTTTCTGAAGGCGAATCAGCGCGTTGGCACTTGAGGTTTATGGAAATCATCCTTGAGGAGATTAGTGAACAGGGCATATGAAATGAAAAATTTGATAGAGAAAAAGAAAGAAGGCAGTTTTCTCAAGTTGTAAATGACGTTAGTTCATGACTCAAAAAATCGTAATGACACCGATGCAATAAAACCATACCCTCGGCCGGCATGAACCCCGTCATAGAGTCTCAAAACTTCCAGCCCGTCGCGGTTAGCCACTAGACCAGCTAGCCACAATAAGATTCATCCAACTAGGTATATTTCTACAGCAATAGGAAAGTTAGCACAGGCACCTCTGTGACCACAAATGATTTTTATGGTTTTCATTGGGATTTTTTTACAAATGTGCAGAATAATATGTTAATCTTGGAAAATCAATAAATTCGACCATTTCTCGGGTCATCTTTGCAACGATTCAAATATTTTTGAACCTTATCGGATAAATTTCATTTTTTGAGTTAAAATAATTATATACAAAGGTGGTATTCGCAAAAGTGGGCATATTTAGCTTACTTTAGCAAACAAGATTCAATTGCAGCAATAAATTCTGATTAAAAAGCGTTATAATCTATGAACTTATAGATAAAAATTAAGTGCTACATCGAAAAAGCATTCAAAAACGCTCTAATCGTCGAACTATGCAATTAAATATCATTTACTAATTTCTCCCAAATTTTTTAATGTTAAAGTGGTTTTTAACAAAGATATATGAAATATTCAAAATTATTTAATGATTTTTATCGATTTTTTATTAGGATTTTTAAAAATGAGAATATTTCTTCTAAAGTTGAAAACTCATTGAAAATCATACATTTTGGCACATTTTGACGTTTTTTTGAAACATTTCTTGAAAATCTTCAACATTTTAAACACACTTCAAAAAACATTGAAAAGCGCCAAACCTGAAAATATGCAACAAAAAATCAATTTGCACATTTTTTCTAATTTTTTAATGATTCCAAGTATATTTTAAAAATATATGAAACATCCAAAATTAAATACTGATTTTTACGATTTTCATTGGGACTTCTATAAATGACAAAATATATGTTAATGTTGAAAAATCACGAAAAATCACATTTTCAGCAAATTTCTACATTTCAAGGCTTCTGAAGCATTTCTAGTAAAACTTCATTTCATAGAGCTAAAATATGTAAATACAAAGTACTTCACAAAAATAACAAAATTTGCCGACTTTTATCATGAAATTCTATTGCAGCAGAATACTGATTTAAAAGATTGAAAAACTGAATTTTAGCTAAAAAATAAGTTTGTCAGAAATCATTCCAACGTTTCTAATCGCCGAAATATGCAATGAAACACATTTACACATTTTCCTGAGTTTTAATGTTTCAAGGAGATTTTTGAAAATATATGAAAAATTCACAATTAATATTAATTCATATGGATTTTTATCGGAATTTTGAAAAATTTAAAACATATTATGAAAATGTTGAAAAATCATCGAAAATCATATTTTTTGGGGCATATTTTCGACGATTCAAAAATTTTTTCAAAGATTTTTAGAAAAACGTTAAATTTTGAGTAAAATATGCATTTACTAAGTACTTCCCAAAAATACCATAATTTTGCTTACTTTAGAATAAATTGAATTGCAGAAGTATTCCGATTTAAAGCTTGAAAGTGTTCTGAATTTAATTAAAAACTGTGCTTTCAAAAAAGCATCAAAACCTCTATAAACGTCGAAATATTCAAGCAAAAATATAATTTTTATCGTCCGTTGTTAATTTTTTTAATATTTTCGAAGTTTTTTTTTTAAATATATTAAATATTCAATGTTAAAGCTGATTTTAACCGATTTTTATTTGGTTTTTAAAAATGAGGTAATTGATACAAAGTTTGAAAATAGTCGATTATATGAATACAATGGCTTTTCAAAATAATTTTATTTGAAAAACTCAATTAATTTAGTTAAATTTTTTGACAGACTACTTCAAAAAAATCTCATAATTTTGCTTAAGCATAAAACAAGTTGCAACAGTAATTTCTGATTTAAAATTGCGAAAAGCTATGAATTTTATCTAAAAAATCTGGTTCGGTCAAAAAACAAATTGAAACGTTTCTAAACATTCGAAATATGCAACAAAATATTCATTAGTCAGCATATTTCCTAATGTTTTATAATGATTCAAGTATTTATTAGAAAATGTGATGAACATTCAAAATAATATAGATTTATATGGTTTTTTCTTGGATTGTTTTAAAATGTGGCAAAATATATGTTAATGTAGAAAATCAATGAAAATTCATATTTGTCGGGGGGCATATGTCAACGATTCAAATCTTTTTAACCATATCTTGATAAATTTCAATTTTTTTTGAATTAAAATATGTTATTTACGAAGTGGTCACAAAAGTAGCATAATTTTGCTTACTTTTAGCATAAAATCAACTGCAGCATAATTCGATTATAAAGCATTAAATCTAATTAATTATAGAAAAAATAAAGTGCTACGTCCGAAAAAGCATTCAAACGCTCTAAATCGTCGATATATGCAATAAAATATTACTTTAGCGCTATTTTCCCAATTTTTTTTAATGTTTCAAGGTTTTTAACATGTGAAATATTCAAAACTAATATTGATTTTTTTAACGATTTTTAGTAGGATTTTATAAAATGACAATCGCAAATGATAAAGTTTTGCAAAATCACTGAAAGATAAAATATTTTGGCACATTTGACGTTTTTTGAACATTCTTGAAAATCTTCCATATTTTAACACACGTCAAAAAACTTCCAAAAACCAAAAACCATCGGAAATATGCAACAAAATATCATTTTAGCACATTTTTCTAACGTTTTTTAATGATTTCAAAGTCATATTTTAAAAAAATATATTTTGCCACATTTTTAAAAAATCCCAAAAAAACCGTGAAGAGCAGTATTAAATTCAGATTTTCATATATGTAAAGTTGAAAAATCATCGAAAAAAACACATTTTTTCTCAAATTCACGATTCAAGAATTTTTGAAGCGATTATCATGTAAAACTCATTTTTTAGAGGCTAAACTATTATATACAAAGTACTTCACAAAAATAAAAACATGAATTTCCGCTGACTTATCATGAAATTCTATTGCAGCAGAAATTCTGATTTAAAGATTGAAATACTGCGAATATATTATTAGCAAAAAATAAGTTTTGTGTCAGAAATCATTCCAGACGTTTCAGAAATCGTCCGAAAATATGCCTACAAAACATCATTTGGCACATTTTCCAGAGTTTTTATAATTTTTCAAGTATTTTTTGAAAATAGGTTAAATAATGAAAATAATATTAATTATATGGATTTATTATTAGTGGAATTTTTCAAAATTTAAAACATATGAAAAATTTGAAAAATCATCGAAAATCATATTTTTTTTGGCAGATTTCGACGATTCAAAGATTTTTCAAGATTTTTAGAAAACTCAATTTTTTTTGAGTTAAAACTAAGCATTTACTAAGTACTTCCCTTATCTATATACGCATAATTGTTGCTTACTTCTAGCAACAAATTCAATTGCAAGCAGTAATTTGATTTAAAAGCTTGAAACTATCTATGAATTACGAATAAAAAATGAGCTTCGTCAAAAAAGTCATTCAAAACGCTCTATATCGTCGAAATAGCAACAAATATAATTTTTAGCGCCTATGGTCTAATTTTGTAATATTTCAAGTTTTTTTTTTAAATATATGAAATATCCCAATATTAATGTTGATTTTTAACGATTTATATTTGGATTTTTTAAAAATGAATTAAATGTATACAAAAGTTGAAAAATTAGCGATCAAATGATGCAATTCTTTTACAAAGATTTTTTCGTGAGAATCTTCACTGATTAATAAATTTCCTTTTGACAGACAACTTCAAAAAATCCGATAATTTTGCTTTTAGCATACAATTTAATTGCGACAGTAATTGTGATTTAAAAGTGTGAAAAGCTATGAATTTTATCTGAAAAAATGTGGTTCGTCAAAAAACATTGAAAACTCTCTAAACCGTCGAAATATGCAACAAAATATCATTTAAGCACATTTTTCTAATGTTTTTAATGATTCAAGAATTTTTAGAAAATGTATGAAACATTCAAAATTAATATTGATTTTTATGGTTTTCATTGGGATTTTTTAAAAATGTGCAGAATATATGGTAATGTTGGAAAATCATTGAAAATCACATTTCTCGGCATATTTCAACGATTCAAATATTTTTGAACCTTATCGTGATAAATTTCATTTTTTTGAGTAAAAATATGTATTTACGAAGTGGTTCGCAAAAGTGGTATAATTTTGCTTACTTTTAGCATAAAATTCAATTTCAGCATTAATTCTGATTAAAAAGCGTTAAAATCTATGAATTATAGATAAAAAAAAGTGCTACATCGAAAAAGCATTCAAAACGCTCTAAATCGTCGAAATATGCAATTAAATATCATTTTAGCGTAATTTTCCAAATTTTTTAATGTTTCAAGTGTTTTTAACAAAGTATATGAAATATTCAAAATTATTATTGATTTTTTTCGATTTTATTATGATTTTGGTAAAATGAGAATATTATCAATTCTAAAGTGTGAAAATCACTGAAAAATCATATATTTTGGCACATTTTGACGTTTTTTTGAAGCATTTCTTGAAAAATCTTCCTACATTTAACGCATGTCAAAAAACATTGAAAAACGCCCAACCATGAAAATATGCAACAAAATATCATTTTAGCACATTTTTCGGGGGGGGGGTAATGTTTTTAATGATTCAAGTATATTTAAAAATAAATAAACATCCATAATTAATGACTGATTTTTACGATTTTCATTGGATTCTTAAAATGAGCAAAATATATGTTATGTTGAAAAAATCATCGGGAAAAATCACTTTTTTTTTCCGCAAATTTTCTACATTCAAGGCTTTTTGAAGCATTTATAGTAAAACTTCAATTTTTAGAGCTAAAACATTGAAATACAAAGTACTTACACAAAATAAATAATTTTTGCTGACTTTTATCATGAAATTCTATTGCAGCAGAAATTCATGATTAAAAGTTGAAAAACTGTGGAATTTTAGCTAAAAAATAAGTTTTGTAGAAGATCATTCCCAGACGTTCTAAATCGTCGAAATATGCAATTGAAACAGCATTTTAGCACATTTTCTGAGTTTTTAATGTTTCAAGTATATTTTGAAAACTATAAAACGAAATATTACAAAAGTAATATTAATTCATATGGATTTTTAGAGGGAATTTTTGAAAAATTTAAACATATATGATAAGTTGAAAAATCACGAAAATCATACTTTTTTGGCATATTTCGACATTCAAAAATTTTTCACAAGATTTTAGAAAAACTTCAATTTTTTTAATTAAATATGCCATTTACTAAGTACTTTCCAAAAAATACCATAATTTTGGTTTTCTTTTAAATAACATTTGAATTGACAGAGTAATTCTCATTTAAAAGGCTTTAAAGTCTTTGAATTTAAATAAAAAAATGTGCTTCGTCAAAAAAGCATTCAAAACGCTCTAAATCGCCGAAATATGCAACAAAATATAATTTAGCCCTTTGTTTAATTTTTTTGTAATATTTTCAAGTTTTTTTTTTAATTATATGAAATAATTCAATGTTAATGCTGATATTTTTAACGATTTTTATTTGGATTTTTTAAAAATGAGGTAAATGTATACAAAAGTTGAGAAATTATCGATTAAATAATACAAAGAATTTTTTTTGAAAAACTTCAATTAATTTAGTTAATTTTTTTTTTGACGGGACAACTTCAAAAAATGCTCATAATTTTTGCTTTAAGCATAAAATTCAATTGCAACTGTAATGTCGTGATTAAAAAGTGCAAAGCTTGATTTTATCTAAAAAATCTGGTTCGTCAAAAACATTGCAGAACGTTCCTAAACATTCGAAATATGCAACAAAAGTATCATTTTAAGCACATTTTTCCTAATGTTTTTAATGATTCAAGTATTTTTTAGAAATGAGAAACATTCAAAATTATATATATCTTTATGGTTTTATTGGATTTTTTAAATGTGCAAATCTTAATGAATTTAAATAAAAATGAGCTTCGTCAAAAAAGCATTCAAAACGCGTGCTCCCTAAAATCGTCAACGAAATATGCAACAAAATATAATTTTAGCGCTTGTTTATATATTTTGTAATATTTCAAGTTTTTTTTTTAAATATAAGAAATATTCATATTAAATGATGATTTTTAACGAATTATATTTTGATTTTTAAAATGATTAAATGTATGACAAAAGTTGAAAAAATAGCCGATTAAATTATGCAATCTCTTTGAGGACCTTCAGAGCACACTTGCACCATGCTCCAAGGGCTCCGACCCTACTGGAATGAAGTTATAGCAAGGAAAGGTCTACATAATTCGAATCTTCTGGGTTCTCCCTGTGGCTGGCAGCTCCACCCCCCTTTCACTACGGGAAGTATGGCAATGATAGGTGTCTGCCAATGTGCAGCACAGTGTAGTCCCAGGCAATCTGCTTTCCCATCCTTCCAAGGTAGCATAGGGCTCTCATCAGGACGCTTTTGACATCCATCAGAGCTCTGTTACTGTGGGTTCCGTTGAGGCTGGGCAACAGGCTGTGGCGAGCTTCTCCTTTATGAAGTCATTGACCTCCTCATGTCGGCATACTTCCTTTCTGCAGTGGACTCACGAACCATGAAGTCCGAATTGATCAGCGTGTCGCCCTCCGCAAATACACCAATGTTCGGTTAGGATGGGGCGGCTATGACGAAGAGCAACACCATCCGATGGCCTGTGGTTCAGACGGTTCCCAGAGGAATTGGGCAACAGCTAACATGGAAATCTCCTGGATTGGTGCCTTCACTGCCCAGGAGGACGAGCTTTGTCCTTTCCTGCAGAATTGAAAGCATTGTGTTTGGGCGATTTTTCCATGACGGTTTGTCCGCAGAGGGACTGTTTTTTGACTGCTCTTGGGAGGAGCTGGTCTAGCTGGAGGAGTCTGTAAAGGAGTCCACCGATCGCTGCCTTCAGTAAAACACTGGATCTTGAGCTCCGTACCACGTCTCTCAAGCGTTCGGGACTATCTTCTTGACTAATTCATTGGAAGCAAACAAACACTAAGACAGAAAGCAGGTAAAGCAACATGCGTTGCTTTGCGCAGACCTTATACGTCCCATTCGCACTGGTAGTAATTGCCTGATCCCATTGCTCATCCTCTAGTGGCAGGTTCAGTGCCTTCTTAAAAGTTTGATCTCAGGTGTGCCTTCATATTCATCGAGTGTTTGGTTGTCGAAAGAGGGTACACACCTCAGGAAGTAAGTGAGTCTTGTGGGCATATAAGACACCTTGTAGGAGATAACAAGCATCATGGGCAACAAGACGCTTATTTCTCTCCATCCCATTCTCATCAGGTCTTCAATTTATCCCTGAGGATAGTGTCGATGGCTGGTGACCCAGCTGGTGCTCCCAAGAGGGTACTGTTGATGGAGTAGTAGTAGAGACTTCTGAGAAGATTCCTTCGCCAGCATTGATTATTTCTGGTCGCTGTGATAATTCACACTTGGAGGGTTGAGGATAGTCCAAGTCTTCCCCTGTTTTTCACCAAGTTGTAAGTCCCCCACACAGGGACTCCTCAGTACCTGCCAAGTGCCATCATCCAAGTACAGATACTGAGCTCACTGCATAGGCTGAAGTTGTTACTCTTACTGCCAAACAGAAGAGAAGCGGAAGCGAAGTGGATCACCCTGCTAACACCCTCTGATGATTGAATTTCATGCTCTCCAAACAAAAGAATTGAGGGTTTGCTGTAGCCGGCTGAATGAAGGGAAAAAGACGGGGAACCGATCTCGAACAGCATGCAAACAGCATCTCTCTTCTCACCAAGATTAAAGGCATTTTCTAAAACAAGTTTAACTATGGCCTGTCTTCTGTAGTCCACGATGAAGGCCCTTGCGGCATGACTTCGGCGTCCTGCCTTGAAGAGACCCAAAGCCCAGGTTGGTGAGGCTGGAGTAAAGTGGGCAGCTTTTTAAGCGAATGTTTCTTACTACTGCACATTTTGGCAACGAGACGGCCAAGGTGTTTCCAACCCAATGGGTCTGATTCCCCTCCCTCTTCTTCAAAGCGCATAAATATAATAATAAATATAATATTATTATAAATATATTATATATATATATTATATATATTTATTTAATATAGTATATATATCTATATATTTATATATATAATATATATTATATATATATATATAGATAAATATATTGTAAATATATATATATACATAATATATAGTCAACTCTCATCAATAAACCCTCGCTACAGCTGGACATGCCCAGCCGAGGGAGCCCCAATCACCTACACCAACAATACCCACAACCCAGCAAACCGCCCAGACGGGATTCAAATATCAAGGTCAAATTCAAGTTATATTCTCTATAAGGATTACAATGCTGATTTTACAGAAATTTGGTTATTGTTTGGTTTACATTGTATTAAAATTGCGATTTACAGAGTGTACCACTAGAACGCTAGCATGGCTAGCAATTGGGCATTCTTGGACGAATGGCAAGCTCTTTAGCATGGGACTAAACCAGTTTGTCCACACTGGCTGACACTGCATCCATCAGTGTCGAGTGCGACAGGGTGGACTGCCGACCACAGGGAGGAGTACAAGATCACAGTACAGGAACATAAGTCAACAGTATCACTTGTCCCAGTGATCAGAGACCTTGGGATCATGGGGAAAAAATGCCACAACGGTTTCCTTAAGGAATTTGGGTTTCTAGACTCATCGACACCACCAGGGACCCAAGAGCAGCCACTTTCATGTTTCAGCGCCCTCAGTGTGGCCATCCAGAGGGGAAATGCTTTGCTGCATACTTGGCTCGCGTCCCCAGCTTCGGAGGACTGGAGGAAATTCATGATCTTTAAGTACATTGTACCATGTTTCATATTTGTAGTTTTACTGTTAAGTGTATTCTGTTTATTAACAAATTTCACTATAGAAATAAAATTATATGGGGTGGGTAGGAGAAGAAAATATTTCAAACAGCTCCGGGGTGACAACCTTGAGTTTTCCCTGAGGTGAAGTTATTGTCTCTCTGAAGATGGGGTCCCCCAGTCCAGCTTATAGAGGTGGTACCCTCACTATATATATTATATATATATATATATATATAAGATATATATAGAGATATATATATATATATATATATATATATAGATATATATGTATATAAAAATATATATTAAATATAGATATATGATTTATATATATATATATAGTATATATATTATATTATATATTATATATATATATTTATATATATAATATATATATATATAAATATAGTATGTTGGTAGAGCAGCAAACACCCAGGAAGTTACTACCGTCCTGCCAATAGACTGAGTGAACAGAAACCTGTAACTGTTTTTGCATGATGGTAGGATTGCTGTTTCTTTTTCGTCTCATAAACACGCTAGATAACAGGGATATCTTGTTACTCCTACTTACACTTTGGTCACACTCACAGACACCGCACATGGCATATATATATACATAAAATCTAGGTTTTTCTCCTTTTTCTAAATAGCTCTTTGTTCTTCCTTTAATTCTTTCTATTGTCAAGGGAAGTGGAAAAGAATCTTTCTCCGTAAGCCATGCGTGTCGTATGAAGGCGACAAAAATGCCGGGAGCAATGGCTAGTAACCCCTTCTCCAGAGACACTTACTAAAAAAAGAGAATGAAGAAAAACTTTATAAAACTGGGATGCTTTAAATGTGCGTGGATGTAGTGCAGGATGACAAGAAACAGATGATTGCTGAGTTAAGGTAAAATGAAAAGAAGTATGGATGTCCTGGCCCTAAGCGAAACAAAAGCTGAAGGGGGGTAGGAGAGTTTCAGAGGGGGGAAATAAATGGGGATTAAATCTGGAGTATCTGAGCGAGTTAGAGCAAAGGAGGGGAAGCATTAATGTTAAATGATCAGTTATGGAAGGAGAAAAGAGAAAGATGAATGTGTAAATTCAAGAATTATGTGGATTAAAGGTAAAGGTTGGATGCGAGAAGTGGGTCATAATAACGCGTGTATGCACTGGATAAGAGAGAAATGCAAGAGGAGAGAAGAGATTTTGGGAGATGTAAGTGTATGTATAGGAGCCATTGACCCAAGTGAGAGAGTAATTGTGGTAGGGGACTAATGCTAAAGTAGGAGAAAACTTTTAGAGAGGGTGGTATGTAAGTTTGGGGTGCCAGGTGTAAATATAATGGGAGCCCTTAGTAATTGAACTTTGTATAGAAAGGGGTTTAGTTTATAGGTAAACATATTTTAAAGAAAAAGAGATACAATAAGTTATACAGGATATGATGTAGGGCGAAATGACAGTAGTTTGTTGGATATGTATTGGGTAAGGATAAAAGACTGTTGAGTATACTATCAGGATGTACATGTTTATAGGGGCCACAGATATAACAGATCATTTTTTTCTTTTCTATGATGAAAGCTACACTTGAGAGTAAAAGGAAGATGGGATACAAGGAGAATAGAAGCATCAGGAAGAGAGAGGTGAAGGTTTATAAACTAAAAGAGGATGCAGTTAGGGTGAAGGATATAAACAGCTATTGGAGAGATAGATGGGCTAATGAAGCATAGTCAATGGGGTCGAAGAGGTATGGGTAGTTAAAAAATGGTAGTGTTAAGTGTTCATCAGAAGTTTGTTTTACAGGAAAGTGGGTGCGGGAGGGAAGGGGAGTCGATGGTGGAATGATGATGTAAAGAGAGTAGTAAGGGAGAAAAAGTTTAGCATATGATAAGTTTTTAACAAAGTAGAAGTGATGCAAGGAGGGAAGAGTAAATGGAGAAAAAGAGAGAGGTTAAAGAGAGGGTGAAGCAATGTAAAAAGAGAGCAATTGAGAGAGTGGGGAGATGTTATCAACAAATTTTGTTGAAAATAAGAAAAAGTATTTTGGCGAGGAGATTACAAGTTAAGAAAGCCTAGAGAACAAATGGATTTGTCAGTTTAAAAAAGGATGAGGAAGTTATTAAATGGAGAGTTAGAGGAATTGGAAGATGGAGGGAATCTTTGAGGAATTGTTAAATGTTGATGAAGATAGGGAACTGTGATTTCGTGTATAGGGCAAGGGAGGAATAACATCTTGTAGATTGAGGAAGAGCAGTTGTGAGTGTGGGGGGAAGTTCGTGAGCAGTAGTTTAAAATGAAAGGGGGTAAGGCAGCCGGGATTGATGGATAAAGATAAGAAAAGTTAAAAGCAGTGGATATTAGTATTGGAGTGGCTGGTGCTATTATTTAATAAATTTATGGAAGAGGGTACGTACCTAGGGTTGGCAGAGAGCATCATGGTTCCTTTGTGAATAAAAGGCAAAGGACAAAAGAGAGTGCAAAAATTATAGGGAGATAAGTCTGTTGAGTATACCTGGTAAAGTGTATGGTAGAGTTATTGTTGAAATAATAAGAGTAAGACAGAGAATAGGATAGCAGATGAACAAGGAGGCTTTAGGAAAGGTAGGTGGTGTGTGGCCCAGGTGTTCCACAGTGAAACATATAAGTGAACAGTATTTAAGATAAGGCTAAAGAGGTTTATGTTGCTTATGGATTTGAAAAGGAGTATGACAGGTGGATAAGGAGGCAAAGTGGCAATGTTGTAGGTGTTATGGTGTATGAGTAGGTTACTGAAAGCAGTGAAGAGTTTTTAACGGAGGCTATTGAGGCTCAAAGTGTAGAGTATATGTAGAAAGAAGGGAGATTATTTCCCCAGAAAAGTAGGCCTTAGACAAAATGTGTTTATGTCACCGTGGTTGTTAATATATTTATATATGGGATTGTTAAGAGAAGAAGATGCGAGGGTCTTGGCAAGGCGTGGAGTTAAAAAGATAATGAATCACACGTAAATAGGAGTTGTACACAGTTGCTCTTTGCGATGACACTGTGCTCTATGGAGATTCTGAAGAGAGTTTGCATGAGTTGGTGAATGAATTTGGTAGGGTATGCAAAAGAAGAAAATTAAAAGTGAATGCAGGAAAGAGTAAGGTTATGAGGATAACAAAAATATTAGATGATGAAAGATTGGATATCAGATTGGAGGAAGAGAGTATGGAGGAGGTGAATGTATTCAGATATTTGGGAGTGGACGTGTCAGCGGATGGGTCTATGAAAGATGAGGTGAATCATAGAATTGATGAGGGGAAAAGGGTGAGCGGTGCACTTAGGAGTCTATGGAGACAAAGAACTTTGTCCTTGGAGGCAAAGAGGGGAATGTATGAGAGTATAGTTTTACCAATGCTCTTAAATGGGTGTGAAGCATGGGTGATGAATGTTGCAGCGAGGAGAAGGCTGGAGGCAGTGGAGATGTCATGTCTGAGGGCATTGTGTGGTGTGATATTAATGCAGAGAATTCGTAGTTTGGAAGTTAGGAGGAGGTGCGGGATTACCAAAACTGTTGTTCAGAGGGCTGAGGAAGGGTTGTTGAGGTGGTTCGGACATGTAGAGAGAATGGAGCGAAACAGAATGACTTCAAGAGTATATCAGTCTGTAGTAGAAGGAAGGCGGGGTAGGGGTCGGCCTAGGAAAGGTTGGAGGGAGGGGTAAAGTAGGTTTTGTGTGCGAGGGGCTTGGACTTCCCAGCGGGCCATGCGTGAGCGTGTTTGATAGGAGTGAATGGAGACAAATGGTTTTTAATACTTGACTGCTGTTGGAGTGTGAGCAAAGTAACATTTATGAATGGATTCAGGGAAACCGGCAGGCCGGACTTGAGTCCTGGAGATGGGAAGTACAGTGCCTGCACTCTGAAGGACGGGTGCTAATGTTGCAGTTTAAAAACTGTAGTGTAAAGCACCTTCTGGCAAGACAGTGATGGAGTGAATGATGGTGAAAGTTTTTCTTTTTCTGGCCACCCTGCCTTGGTGGGAATCGGCCAGTGTGTTATAATAATAATAATAATAATAAAAATATGTATATATGTGAGTGTGTGTGTGTGTGTGTGTGTGTGTGTGTGTGTGTGTGTGTGTGTGTGTGTGTGTGTGTGTACAAAACAACCATGGAGGGGTGAATAATAGCTCTAGGCCTTTCGTGTTGCAATCAACACATCATTAGGAGCTTGAAAATTGCAGAAAAGAGGAGGGGGTTCTAGCAAATAACGTTCCAGAGGACCGCAAGCAGCAAGCAGCAACAAGGCTGCTCCTATATCTTGCCGTCCCCTGGGCCTATCCGAACTCCAGTGATGGCCAAATTTGCAAGTACTGCTGCAAACAACATGCAAGGAACCTATAGTGACATAAAAACTGACGGTGACGACAACGAAATGGACTAAATATGACAAAAGAGGGACCGGCATTCAAGTACCAGAAATGCTGCCAGACGTGAACCAGACATGAGACGTTTTCCACTACAATGAATAATGCCTCCTTTTAAAATGCCCGTGTTTAAAAAGGGAAGAACAAAAAAA
>NC_069433.1:24366112-24392656 GCF_026875155.1 Cherax quadricarinatus
TAAGATGAAAGTGGAGTGCATGTCTCCCGAGCTGGCCAGGCTGTAGACAAAACCCAATCAACCATCGCTACTATTGTGGCCAAGAAAACGGCAATCAAGGAAGCTGTTCTTGCCAAAGGTGCAACTATGTTTTCGAAACTGAGATCGCAAGTGATAGAAGATGTTGAGAGACTGTTATTAGTATGGATAAACGAAAAACAGATAGCAGGAGATAGCATCTCTCAAGCGATCATATGTGAAAAGGCTAGGAAGTTGCATGACGATTTAATTAGAAAAATGCCAGCAACTAGTGGTGGTGTGAGTGAATTTAAGGCCAGCAAAGGTTAGTTTGAGAGATTTAAGAATCGTAGTGGCATACATAGTGTGATAAGGCATGGTGAGGCTGCCAGTTTGGACCAAAAAGCAGCTGAAAAATATGTGCAGGAATTCAAGGAGTACATAGACAGTGAAGGACTGAAACCTGAAAAGTGTTTAATGGTGACACTGACAATGTTGTGAAACACGTTAGGAATGTCATAAAGGACAGGGAGGTACAGGCCTCTATGGGCAGATATGTTGTGCGGACAGAGGTCCAGTGACTCTCAAGCTCGTCTAGTGGCATTAAAAGAAGGGGAAGTAACCCCGAAAAGGACTTGCCACCTCAAGTCCTAATGGAAGGGGATTCCCCTTCTAAACACTAAGACCATCAACACACTCCCCTCTTCCCATCCCATCAGTTATCACCAGATCTTCAATAAAGGTAAGTGTCATGTAACTGTGCATGTCTTCTTCAGTTTGTGTGTATTAAAATTAATATTTCATGTGTTAAAATTTTGTTTTTTCAATACTTTTGGGTGTCTTGCACGGATTAATTTGATTTCCATTATTTCTTAGGGGAAAATTAACTTGACTACCGATTATTTTGACTAACGATGAGCTCTCAGGAACGGATTAATAGCGTTAGTCGAGGGTCCACTGTAATGGTGAGTGTGTTGACTGTGATGGTGTGTTCACTGTGATGGTGTGTTCACTGTGATGGTGAGTGTGTTCACTGTGATACCTGGAGTTTACCTGGAGATGGTTTTGGAGGTCAATGCCCCTGCATCCCAGTCTGTGACCAGGCCTCATGGTGGATCAGGGTCTGATCAATCAGGCTGTTACTGCTGGCTGCACACAAACTGATGTACGAACCACAGCCTGGCTGGTCAGGTCTGACTTTAGGTACCTGACCAGTGCCTTCTTGAAGACAGCCAGGGGTCTACAGATAATTCCCCTTATGTATACTGGGATGCAGTTGAACAGTCTTGGGCCCTGGATACTTATTGTGTTGTCTCTCAGTGTACTCGTGGTGCCCCTGCTTTTCAGTGGGGGAATGTTGCATCTCCTGCCGAGTCTTTTGCTTTCATAGGGAGTGATTTTTGTGTGCAAGTTTGGTACTAATCCCTCTAGGATTTTTCAAGTCTTTATTATCATGTATAGTGGACCCAAAGTTTTCGTAATTAATCCATGCCAGAGAAAGTGACTAAACCCAAATCTGACGATTTCCGAATTAATTTTCCCCATAAGAAATAACGTAAATTCAATTAATCTGTTCCAGACACCCAAAAGTATTAAAAACATAATTTTTTACATGAAATATACATTTACCTACACAGAAAACAATAAGACATGCAGAATAAAACAATAAGACATGCAGAATAAAACAATAAGACATGCAGAATAAAACAATAATAAAATGGCACTTACCTTTATTGAAGACTTATTGATGAGTGATGAGACGGGAGGAAGGGAGAGGATGGAGTTGTACTATTGACTTCAGGTACCAAGTCATTTTCCATGGTTACTTCCCTTCTTTGTTTTTTAATGCAACTAGCACCAGCTTGAGTCACTGGACTCCTGTTGCTCAAAAAAGTGCTCCAGAGAGGTCTGTATCTGGGGTTTCTTCAAAACTTCCCCAAAATGTGACACAACATTGTCATTGTACATGTTGCCAACATGGCCTGGAACAGCTTTGTCAGGGTGAAGTTCATCCATAAATGTATGCACCTCAGTCCACTTTGTACAAATGTCCTTAATCTTTGAAGAAGGCACCTTCCTCCATCTCTCGTCCTCCTCCTCTGAAGCAATTTCCTGAACTGTGGTCTGTTGCTATTGCAGATGAAGGTCTTGCAGCTCTTTAGTGATTAGAGCTTCATCATGGTCCACCACCAACTCTTCCACATCCTCGAAACTCGCATCCAACCCCATGGAATTCCCCAATGCCACAATAGCTTCCTCAACTGGCATAGGCTCATCAAGGTCACCCCCAAACTCTTCAAAATCCTCTTGGACACATTCTCACCACAGTTTTCTCCAAGCAGAGTTCAAAGTCCTGGAAGTCACTCCCTCCCAAGCCTTACCTATAAAGTTTATGCAATGGAGGATATTGAAGTGATCTTTCCAGAACTCTCTTAGGGTCAATTCAGTGTCTGAGGTCACTTCAAAGCACTTTTGAAACACTGCTTTGGTGTAGAGTTTTTTGAAGTTTGAAATGACCTGCTGGTCCATGGGCTGGAAGAGAGGAGTGGTATTAGGGGGCAAGAGCTTCACTCTGATAAAACAAAATTCCTTCACCATTTGCTCTTCCAAGTCTGGAGGATGAGGAGGAGCATTGTCCATTACCAGGAGGCACTTGAATTCCAATTTATTTTCCAGGAGGTATTTCTTCAAACTGGGGCCAAACACTTCACTGAATCAATCAAGGAAAATGTCCCTCGTGACCCATGCCTTACTGTTTGCCTTCCACATCACACAATTTACTCTTGGTGACACTGTTTTTCTTGAACACTCTGGGATTTTCACTGATACACCAGTAAAGGCTTCATTTTGAAATCCCCACTAGCATTACTACAAAACATGAGAGTTAGCCTGTCTTTCATAGGCTTCTGTCCTGGTAGTGTCTTTTCCTCCTACGTGATGTAGGTCCTCCTTGGCAAAGGAGGACCTACATCAATTGAACACTTGTTGGGGTTTGAATTGTTTGCCTCTTTGACCCCTTGAATTCCCGAAATATTTATGAAAGATGAGGTAAAACATAGAAATTGATGGGGGAAAAAAAGAGGAGTGGTCCACTTGGGAGTCTGGGGAGACAAAAACTTTGCCTTGGGGCAAAGAGGGGAAGTATGAGAGTATATTTTTACCAAGCTCTTATATGGGGTAAAGCGTGGGTGATGAATGTTGCAGGAGGAAAAGGCTGGGGGCGTGGAGATGTCTGTGAGGGCAAATGTGGGGTGTGAATAAAATGCAGAAAATTTCGTAGTTTGGAAGTTGGGGAGGTGGGGTTACCAAAACGTTGTCCAAGGGCTGGGGAAAGGGTTGTTGAGGTGGTTCGACTGTAGAGAGAATGAGCAAAACAGAATGACTTCAAGAGTGTATCGTCTGAGTGGGGGAAGGCGGGGTTAGGGGTCGGCCTAGGAAGGGTTGGGGGGAGGGGGGGTTTTAAAGGGGGTTTTGTGTGGAGGGGTTGGGCTTCCAGCAGGCATGCGTGAGCGTGTTTTATAGGGGTGAATGGAGCAAATGGTTTTTAATACTTGACGTGTGTTGGAGTGTGAGCAAAGTAACATTTTGAAAGGGGTTTGGGGAAAAAACCGGGAGGCCGGTTGATCTGGGGGGGAAATACAGTGCCTGCACTCTGAAGGGGGGGGTGTTAAAGTGCAGTTTAAAACTGTAGTGTAAGCCCCTTTTGGGGAAGACGTGATGGAGGAATGATGGTGAAAGGTTTTCTTTTTGGGCCACCCTGCCTTGGTGGGGAAACGGCCGGTGTGTAATAAATATAAAAAAAATTTTTTAGTTGCATTTTTTTCAAAATTGCAGCCTTTCCCCACTGTGTATACAACTACTTTTTAAATTCTCAAACCCCCCTTGCTGGCCCTTTAAAATTTTACCTCAGCACTCGTTTAGGTTTTTCTTTCGGACTCATATGCAAATTTCCTTGCCTTTTCCAAAATTATCAATGCATATACTATCTCCTGGTACAGTAGGGCCCCCCTTTTCGGCAGGTTAGGTTCCAGGCTCCGCCGTAAAGCAGAAATTGCCGTAAAGTGGAAACCCCTTTTTTTTTCCACTTTAAAAGCTAAAATATAGATAACAAGTTGACATAAATATTTAAGTTAGCAAAAGAACTAGGATCAAAAACAATAAAAAGTACAAAAACACAATAGTGCAATCATTATTACCTTTAAAAAATTTAGTCTTACACTGGGTAGATGAGTAGTATTTATTGTAAGAAATCAAATGTGGTAGTAGGTAGTCAGCGGGCTACCATACCAGGCCAACCCCCCCACCATGCTATTTTGATTTAAGCATCTAGAGCGATAAAATGTATTACAGTCATCTTTTCTTCCCTTAAATATTTTTAGTTTAATGTAGGGTCAGGAGTAGTAAAAGGATAAAACGAATAAATGGAGAGAGAGAGAGAGAAGAGGCAGAGAGGGACAGGTGCAGAGTTTTGTAAACAAACCCGGCGAAGGTAAGTTTTGTAAACAAAGTGTACACATCTGGTTTGTGTACAAGTTACATTGTGTACAACTTGTCTCTACATTGATACGGTAGTATAAATAAAGAAGAACACTCCCATGCTCATATAACATCATTTTGAGAAGAAATGACGCTCTGAGTGAAGGCAATGGAAATAAGTCACTCTGACTGTTTTGGGTTATCCTAGGTTCTCTACACATATGCTGTTATGTATGATAATCTATGTAACTGTATTTGTGTATACCTGAATAAACTTACATACATACAAAAGGAATAATTTTCTACAGTTATCCCCCAGTAACACATTTTCTCTTATGTCAGACTAGAGAAAATGTTTTTCTTGCCTTCACTAATAGTAAATGGTTATAAATGACCATAATTTTTAAAGAGAGTGGACTGGTAAGACAGCGGAAGGCCTCGGTCAGATGACCAAAAGCTCCAAAGGCGGGTCATCATCTGACCAAGACCCGCGTCAGGAAACGCTTGTCCTGTTTCCTGACAAACCTTACCTAACCTTGCCTTCACTTGTACAAGTTATCTGTCTACCATATCTCATATTTGTTTATTTATTCTATTGTGGGGTGTATTTATCATCTTTATATGTTATGTATCATGTTTATTATATAATTTTGAAAAAATATCACAGATGGATTAATGAAAATGTGTATATTAACTTAATATACGACATTTAAATGAGACTCGGTGATTATTATCATCATTACTAATATGACGTCAGGAGACATAAGACACTCTTACTGATTTTAATGTGTACCTGCATGCCAGCACAGTATGTAAGTTTATTTAGGTACAGGTATACATAAGTATAATTATTAGGTGGCCCAGTGGCCTGGTGGCTAAAGCTCCCACTTCACACACTGAGGGCCCGGGTTCGATTCCCGGCGGGTGGAAACATTTCAACACGTTTCCTTACACCTATTGTCCTGTTCACCTAACAGCAAATGGGTACCTGGGTGTTAGTCGACTGGTGTGGGTCGCATCCAGGGGGACAAGATTGAGGACCCCAATGGAAATAAGTTAGACAGTCCTCGATGATGCACTGACTTTCTTGGGTTATCTTGGGTGGCTAACCCTCCGGGGCTAAAAATCCGAACGAAATCTTATCTTATCTTATCTCATATATAAAATATGAAATAACTTTTAAAAACACTTGAAATTTTGGAGTTTCCAGACAAAATGGAGAGACTTAGTGCTTACGGATCTCACAGAGACTGTAAACAAACGGTGGGGCGCGGTAACCGTATTAGAAAGTCAGGTGGGGGAGCCATATAGCGAGTTTTGGTCATAATTTGAAATGATCGTATTAGCGGAACGCCGTATAGCGGGGCCCTACTGTACTTGTTTCTTATTGATCCACACCAACAACAAAGTCTCCACATCTTCCAGTACAGTAGGGTCCCACTTATATGGCAGGTTAGGTTCCAGGCTACCGCCGTAAAGTGGAAGTCGGTGTAAAGTTGAACACCCTTTTTTCCACATATAAATGCATAAAAATACTAGTTAACAAGTTTACACTAACATATATTAAGTTAGCAATAGAACTAGGCATTAAAAAACTAAAGTAAAATACACATATAGTATGCTCATTACTTACCTTAAAATATTTGTAGTCTTAATCTAGGGTGAGATGAGTAGTATTTATTGTAAGAAATCAAGTGTGGTATATATGGTAGCCAGCCAGGCTACCATACCAGACCAACCCACCCACACAATATTCTATGACATTTAAGCGTCCCAGAGCGATGAAATGCATATACAGTTCACTCATTACTGTAGTCTTAATGTATTCTTAATGTAGGGTCAGGGGAGAATAAACGAGATAAAACGAATAAAGGAGAGAGAGAGAGAGAATGAGTACACGAGAGAGGACAGGTGCAGAGTTATGTAAACAAACCAGGCGAACGCAAGTTTTGTAAACAAACTAGATATACACATCTCGTTTGTGTACAAGTTACGTTGTGTGCAAGTTGTCTCTACATTCTTACGGTAGAATAAATAAAGAGGAACACTCTCATTTTCATGTAACACCATGTTTAGAAGAAATGACGCTCTGAGTGACGGCAATGGAAATAAGTCACTCTGACTTTTTTGGGGTTATCCTAGGTACTTTACACATATGCAGCTATGTATGATAATCTGTGTAACTACATTTGTGTATACCTGAATAAATTTACATGCGAAAGGAATAATTTTCTCCAGTTAACCCCAGTAACACATTTTCTCTTATGTTGGACTAGGGAAAACGCTGTTCTTGCTGTCACTCGTACAAGTTGTCTGGCTACTACATTTCTTATTTATGTTTACTTATTCTACTGTGGGGTGTATTTATCATCTTTAAATGTTATGTATCGTGTTTATTATAAAATTTTGAAAAAATATCATAGATGGATTAATGAAAATGTGTATATTAACGTATTATATGACATTTAATGAGACTCGGTAATTATTATTATTATCGTCATTACTGATATGGGCGTCACTTGTACAAGTCGTTTGGCTACCACATCTCATATTTATGTTTATTTATTCTACTGTGGGGTGTATTTATCAACTTATATGTTATGTATCTTGTTTATTATATAATTTTGAAAAAATATCATAGATGGGGCTCTGGTGGCCTGGTGGCTAACGCTCTCACTTCACACGGCGAGGGCCTGGGTTCGATTCCCAGCCAGAGTAGAAACATTGGGCGTGTTTCTTTCCACCTGTTGTCTATGTTCCTCATAAGTACAATGGGTACCTGGATGTTAGTCAACTGGTGTGGGTCGCATCCTGGGACACTGACCTAATTTGTCCGACATGCAGAGCATAACAAGGGGCTTTCTATATACAGTAGTAGTATGTCATTGTTGTCAGCTAGGCCTGTATACCATGTACATGTACTTGTAGTAAATAAAGATATTATTATTATTATTATGGATTAATGAAAATATGTATATTAATGTAATATCCGACATTTAATGAGACTCGGTGATTATTATTATTATTATTATTATAATTATTATTACTAATATGGTGTCTCGAGACATAAGACACTCTTAGTGATTTTAATGTGTACCTGCACACCAGCACAGTGTAAGTTTATTTAGGTACAGGTATACATAAGTATAATTATCAAAGTACAGGTCTCCCTCAACATTCGCGAGGGTTAGGGGATCAAGAGCCTCGCGAATGTTGAAAAACCGTGAATGTTTGGTGCCCCAGTATATTGTAGGGAAATATATTACAATACTGCTTCCTTAACTTGTTGAACCATGAATAATCATAAATATATGAAAACGTCGTAAATTGTACTAAATATATACATGTTATGCTTTAATAACGTATGTTATTTAATAACATGTATGTTAACAACATGTATGTTATTAAATAACACAGACTCCACCACTGCCTCCACCAATGCCTCCACCACTGCGAGTCCCTACTACCCTCCCTCTGACCCCCACAACTGGCAGCCAGCCCTCCCACCACTCAGTGTGGTGAGTGTTTTGTTTGTTCATTATTTGCTATTAAGCTACAGAATAAATAATGTAAACTCATCCATGACTGCATATTGGAATGGCTATTAGGAAAGGTATTAGACGGTGACATCATGTGTTTACTCTTGAACACTGCAAAGAATCGAACATTTATTGCAGCTGCAGTTTCTGAACCCCATTTCTGCTATTGCTAATAATAACAACAACAATAATAATAATAATAATAATAATAATAATAATAATAATAATAATAATTATAATAAATACGATATAATTGAAGAAGGAAATTGTACAAAAATACGAGGGAGTGGTTGACACATCGTCAGTGTGACTTTATTTATGCTGGAGTGAACATTAGTCTCCCTGCTCTTCCAAACATTTCACAATAATTCAGCGGTTGAGGCAGTGGTATTTAATAACATATATGTTATAAATAATAATAGTACATATTATTAATAACATGTATTATTATTAACATGTATGTTATTAAATACCATTGCCTCAACTCCACTCCAGTCACACTCAATCTACAAGCACCAAACACAATGAATTATTGTGAAATGTTTGGAAGAGCAGGGAGACTAATGTTCACTCCAGCATAAACAAGTCACACTGACAATGTGTCAACCACTCCCTCGTATTTTTGTACAATTTCCTTCTTCAATTATATCATATTTATTATTATTATTATTATTATTATTATTATTATTATTATTATTATTATTATTATTATTATTATTATTATTATTATTTACTATTGTTATTATTAGCTGTAGCAGAAATGTTTAATTCTTTGCAGTGTTAAAGAGTAAACGCATGATGTCACCGTCTAATACCTATTCGAATAGCCATTCCAATATGCAGTCATGAATGGGTTTACATTATTTATACTGTAGTTTAATAGCAAATAATGAATAAACAAAACACTCACCACACTGAGTGGTGGGAGGACTGGCTGCCAGTTGCGGGGGTCGGAGGGAGGGTAGTAGGGACTCGCAGGTGGCGGGAAACTTGGTGGCTGGGAATTTGGTGGCTGGGAATATGGCGGTTGGGAATTCGCGAATGTGTGAAGCCCGTGAAAGTTGAAAACGTGAATGTTGAGGGAGACCTGTATATATAAAATATGAAATAACTTTTGAAAACACTTGAAAATTTGGAGTTTCTAGACATAATGGAGAGACTTAGTGCTTAAGGATCTCACGGAGAATGTAAACAAACCAGGTGGGGCACAGTAACTGTAGTAGAAAGTCAGGTGGGGGGAGCCACATAGAGTTTTGGTCATAATTTGAAATGACCGTACAGTGGACCCTCGACATTCAATACTAATCCGTTCCTGAGAGCTATCGAATGTTGAAAATATCGAAAGTCAAATTAATTTTCCCCATAAGAAATACAGTGGACCCCCGGTTCGCGATGCTATCGGTATCCGATAAATCCGGTAACCGATGTATTATATCCCAGAGAATTTGCCTCGGTTCCCGTTACAAAACCCGGTATGCGATACGATTCATACGAGAGGTGTCCAGTGTTTACAAGCCAGCCAGTGTGTACGCATCTAAAGATACATTCAGTACATTCTATATTATCCATATTATCACTGTTTTTGGTGCTTTTTTCTGCAAAATAAGTCACCAAGTCCTTTTCCAGGGTTACTTCCCTTTTTCTTTTAATGCCACTAGGACCAGCTTGAGAGTCACTGGACTTCTGTCGCACAACAAGTCTGTCCATAGAGGCCTGTACCTCTCGCTTCCTTTATGACTTTCCTAAAGTGGTTCACAACATTGTCAGTGTACAGGTTGCCAACACGGCTTGCAGTAGCTGTGTCAGGGTGATTTTCATCAAAAAAGGTTTGCACTTCAAGCCACTTTGCACACATTTCCTTAATCTTTGAAGTAGGCAACTTCGTCAATTTCTCTCTCCCCTCCTCTGAAGCAGTTTCCTCAGGTCTGGCCTCTTGCTTTTGAAAATGATCTAGCAGTTCATCAGTGGTTAGTTCGTCATTGTCCTCCTCCACCAACTCTTCCACATCCTCCCTGCTAACCTCCAACCTTCCCCAATGCCACAATGGATTCCTCAACTGGCATAGGATTCTCAGGGTTAGCCTCAAACCCTTCAAAATCCTTTTTGTCTACACTTTTCTGGCCACAGTTTTTTCCAAGCAGAGTTCAAGGTCCTCTTAGTCACTTCCTCCCAAGCCTTACCTATAAGGTTTATACAACTGAGGATATTAAAGTGATCCTTCCAAAACTCTTTAAGAGTCAGTTGAGTTTCTGTGGTCACTACAAAGCACTTTTGAAACATAGCTTTTGTGTACAGTTTCTTGAAGTTGGAAATGACCTGCTGGTCCAGGGGCTGCAGGAGAGGAGTGGTATTGGGAGGCAAAAATTTGACCTTTAAATGAAGCTCATGTCCCGCAGAAAGTCGCTTTTGCCATGTCTGAAGGATGCCCAGGGGCATTGTCTAATACCAGGAGGCACTTAAGGTTAATTCTTTTCAGTTAGGTAATTTTTCACAGTGGGGGCAAATGCATGGTGTAACAGTCTTTGAAAAAGCCCCTAGTGACCCATGCCTTACTTTTTTGCCCTCCACAGCACACACAGATTAGCCTTGGGGACATCTTTTGCCTGAACACTCTGGGGTTTCGAGTGATACACCAATAAAGGCTTCACTTTGCAATCACCACTAAAATTGGCACACATCAGAAGAGTAAGCCTATCTTTCATAGGCTTATGTCCTGGGAGGGCCTTTTCCTCCTGACTAATGTAGGTCCTGCTTGGCATTTTCTTCCAAAACAGGCCTGTTTTGTCACAGTTAAACACTTGTTCAGGTTTCAATCCTTCAGTCTCTATGTACTCCTTGAATTCCTGCACATATTTTTCAGCTGCTTTGTGGTCCGAACTGGCAGCCTCACCATGCCTTATCACACTATGTAAGCCACTCCGATTCTTAAATCTTTCAAACCAACCTTTGCTGGCCTTAAAGTCACTCATATCACCACTAGTTGCAGGCAATTTCTTTACCAAATCATCATGCAACTTCCTAGCCTTTTCACAAATGATCGCTTGAGAGATGCTATCTCTGGCTATCAGTTTTTCATTTATCCACACCAATAACAGTCTCTCAACATCTTCTAACACTAGCGATCTGTGTTTTGAAAACAAAGTTGCACCTTTTGCAACAACAGCTTCCTTGATGGCCGTTTTCCTGCTCACCATAGTAGAGATGGTTGATTGGGGTTTACTATACAACCTTGCCAGCTCCGACACACTTACTCCACTTTCGTACTTTGCAATTATCTCTTTCTTCATTTCAATAGTCATTAGTGCCTTTTTTCTTGAAGGCTTGGCACTAGAAGCTTTCTTGGGGCCCATGGTTACTTATTTTGCAGAAACAAGCACCAAAAAAAGTGATAATATGGAATGTACTGAATGTATCCTTAGATGTGTGCACACTGGCTGGCTTGTAAACACTGGCACACACGGTGCAGTTCAAGCCACGCGTGGACACGTCTCATACGAATCGCATCGAATGTCGGGTTTTCCATTGAATATCGAGGCAAAATTTTTGCGTTAAAATGTATCGAATGTCGGATTTATCGAATGTCAATGCCATCGAATGTTGGGGGTCCACTGTATTAGTGGAACGCCATAAAGGGAAACGCCATAAAGCAGGGCCCTACTGTAATAATAATATGGGTATGTAGTCCGCCTGAGCTACATACCTACACCTACCTACATAGCTACACGATATTTAATGTGGTCCAGAACCATATTATTACCATTGATATACCCTTTTCACTGAGTTTGATCGTTTATAACAACTACCTTTAGATGCCATCACAAACAAAGGGAGAAGTAATGAATAATTCATGCTGAGAATTGTATACAAAAGCATTATATATTAAGGGGAGTGACGTAATGTTTTCCCTCCGCATGGCTGCCACACCTCCATATTATATGAACATACAATGTTTATATGCTATGTAACATGTTTCTTATATGGATTCTTAGATGGATTAATGAATTTGTCTATATTAATGTAGAATAAGACATTTAATGTGCCTAAGAGTGATTATTATTAGTACATGTATTACGTAATGTTTTCTCTCCACCCGGCAACCACACCTCCATAGCATATAAACAGCATGTTTATATGCTATGTAATGTGTTTCTTATATAATTTTAAAGAAAATATCATAGATGGATTAATGAAAATGTCTATATTGATGTAAAACTAGACATATAATGTGTCCAAGAGTGATTATTATTACTTAATAGAGAGAGGTGCTCATGGAGAATGTAAACAAACCGGGTGGTGCACGCTGTATTTGAAAGACCGCTTACCGCATAGAAAATTTTGGTCATAATTTGAGATCGCCGTATTAGCGGAATGCCGTAGGGCGTAACGCCGAAAAGCAGGGCCCTACTGTATATATTCCTAGACAATAGTAAATGACCAAGGCAGGTGTAAATGTTCACCTGTCAGTGTATTTGTGACAATTTGAGTACAATTTCAGTACCTAATATTAGTGTCAGAGCAAAGATTGGCTATGAAATCACAAGAACTGCTATAAATTGTAATTATCAGAACATAAAAATTATATAAAATAATATAAAAATGAGAAAAAAAGGTATATCAGCAATACTTCTGCAAGTGGCAGGACTCGATGTTGCTGTCAGGTGAGCATCCAGTGCCAACTTCGTGGCCTCATATCTTGGTTAGTACTGGCCCTAAATTTTTTTTTATCTTATAACACCTAGAAAAATGTGCTCTTTATTTCAAAATATTCGGGGCGCCTGGCGAAAGAACGTATATATATGTTTGGACCGTTTACAGGGTTAATATCTCCTTTGTTTATGCCCATCATCCACTTATGCACTTCGATGATATCTCCCCTCATTTTATGTCTTTCCAGAGAATGAAGATTCAAGGCTCTAAGTCTATCTTCATACGGGATCGTATGAAGATAGACTTAGGTTGGGGATCGTCTGCGCTTTCTTCCTCTGAAGGGGTAGGGGTGGGAGGAGGTGGGGAGCACTCTTCTTGATAAACATACAAAGGTGTAGTACAAGTAGAGGCAGCAGTAGTAGTTATACATGTGGTGGAAAAGTCAGCTGGCACTTGAGAAAGAAAGGTTACAAAAGTTTTGGCTTGGATAGCATAAAAAGTAGGTTGGGGAAATGTATATGGATGGATTTGAGAAGGCATGTTTCAGTGTGCCTTCTCTATTACATAACAACATAAGAAAGGAGGAACACTGCAACAGTCCTGTTGGTCCAAACAGGTTTACTGTTTTCCAGAGGATAATCACTAAGGCTTCAGAGATGATGAAGCTGCCTTTGTTTTGTTCGCCCAGTTTGGGCCAACAGGCCTGCTACAGTGTTCCTCCTTTCTTATGTTCATATGTAATAGAGAAGGGACACTGAAACATGCCTTCTCAAATCCATCCATCCATATACATTTGTCCAACCTATTTTTTATGCTACCCAAGCCATAGCTTTTGTAACCTTTCTCATGTACCAGCTGACTTTTCCATCACATGTATAACTACTACTACTACCTTTACTTGTGTGGGTGAGACGTGTCAATAAAGGATCACATTATACTCTGTGTCTGACCGTGCTTCTGGCAGCGCTGCTGCCAGGCACATGGTCGTAAGTCGAGTGGTCATATGTCACGCAGGTTGTTGGGTGGTGAGTGTAAATAAGTAAGTTTATTCAGGTGTACACAAATCCAGTTACATAGATTATCATACATAGCAGCATATGTGTAGAGAACCTAGGGTAAAACCAGTAGATCTTACAAAAATAAAAGTGAATATGTAATTGTAGTTCATTGTTGTGATATATTACTGCTTAAGACTACAAATGCAATAGAAATAATAGTATTTCTTACCTTAAATTGTCGTTGCTGGATTGATGAAAATGTGTATATTAATGTAATATACGACATTTAATGAGACTCGGTGATTATTATTATTATCATTACTAATATGGCATCAATAGGTAGTAGGTTGGTAGACAGCAACCGCCCAGGGAGGTACTACCGTTCTGCCAAGTGAGTGTAAAACGAAAGCCTGTAATTGTTTTACATGATGGTAGGTTTGCTGGCGTCCTTTTTTCTGTCTCATGAACGTGCAAGAATTCAGGTACGTCTTGCTACTTCTACTTACACTTAGGTCACACTACACATATATGTACAAGCATATACAGTGGACCCCCGCATAACGATATTAATCCGTTCCTAAGAGCTCATTGTTATGCGAAATTATCGTTATGCGAATGAATTTTCCCCATAAGAAATAATGGAAATCAAATTAATCCGTGCAAGACACCCCAAAGTATGAAAAAAAATTTTTTACCACATGTAATATTAATTTTAATACACACAAACTGAAAAAGACATGCACAGTTACATGACACTTACCTTTATTGAAGATCTGGTGATGATTGATGGGATGGGAGGAGGAGAGAGTCTTAGTGTTTAGAAGGGGAATCCCCTTCCATTAAGACTTGAGGTGTCAGTTCTTTTCCGGGGTTATTCTCTTCTTCTTTTAATTTCCACTAGGGCCAGCTTCAGAGTCACTGGGCTTTTTGTCGCACAACATATCTGTCCATAGAGGCCTGTACCTCCTGTTTTCCCTTTATGACTTTCCCAAAGTGGTTCACAACATTGTCAGTGTATAGTCACCAGCACAGCTTGCAATAGCTGTGTTAGGGGGATTGTCATCAAAAAAGGTTTGCATTTAAGCCACATTCCACACATTTCCTTAATCTTTGAAGTAGGTAACTTCTTCAATTTTCCTCTCTCTCCCCTCCTCCGAACCAGTTTCCTCAGGTCTGGCCTCTTGCTGTTGAAGTTGACTAGCAGCTCATCAGTGGGTTTGTTCTTTATTGTCCTCCTCCACCCAAATCTTCCACATCATTCCCACTAACCTCCAACCCCAAGGACTTTACCAATGCCACAATGGGATTCCCAACTGGCATAGGATTCCCAGGTTAGCCTCAAACCCCTTTAAAATCCCTTTGGTCTACACATTCTGGCCACAGTTTCTTCCAAGCAGAGTTCAAGGTCCTCTTAGTCACTTTCCCCCCAAGCCTTACCTATAAGGTTTTACACAATTGAGGATATTTTAAAATGCCCCCTCTCCAAAACTCTCTTAGGGGTCAATTGAGTTTCTGAGGTCACTACAAAGCACCTTTCAAACAGGCTTTGTTGTTACGTTTTTTGAAGTTTGCAATAACCTGCTGGTCCATGGCTGCAAGAGAGGGTGGTATTAGGAGGCAAAAACTTCACCTTAATGAACTCATGTCCCCATAAAGTCGCTCTGCCACTCTGTAGGATGACGAGGGGCATTGTCTAAAACCAGGAGGCACTTAAGGTCTAATTTTTTTTCAGATAGGTAAAACTTTCCATTGGGGGCAAATGCTTGGTGTAACCAGTCATAGAAAAGTCCCCAGTGACCCATGCCTTACGTTTGCCCTCCACAGCACACACAAATTAGCCTTGAGGATATTCTTTTTTCCTGAACGCTCTGGGAGTTTTCTGAGTGATACACTAGTAAAGGCTTCACTTTGCCATCACCACTAGCATTGGAACACATCAACGAGTAAGCCTGTCTTTCATAGGCTTATGTCCTGGGAGTGCCTTTTCCTCCTGAGTAATGTAGGTCCTGCTTGGCATTTTCTTCCAAAACAGGCCTGTTTCATCACAATTAAAACACTTGTTCAGGTTTCAGCCTTCACGTCTATGTATTTCCCTTTAATTCCTGCACATATTTTTCAGCTGCTTTGTGGTCCGAACTGGGAGCCTCACCATGCCTTATCACACTATGTAAGCACTATGCTTCTTAAATTTCTCAAACCAACCTTTGCTGGGCTTAAATTCACTCATATCATCACTAGTTGCAGGCATTTTTTTAATTAAATCCTCATGCAACTTCCTAGCCTTTTCACTTATGATCACTTGAGAGATGCTATCTCCTGCTATCTGTTTTTCATTTATCCACACCAATAAGAATCTCTCAACATCTTCCATCACTTGCGATCTCTGTTTCGAAAACACAGTTGAACCTTTGGCAAGAACAGCTTCCTTGATTGCCGTTTTGTTGGACACAATAGTAGTGATGGTTGATTGGGGTGGAGACACGCACTCCACTTTCATACTTAGCAATGATCTCTTTCTTCATCTCTATAGTAATTCTCACCTTTATTCCTGTAGGGTTGGCACTAGAAGCTTTCTTGGGGCCCATGGTCACTTATTTTGCAGATAAAATCACCAAAAACACTGTAATAATACGAAATGTTCCGATTGTATGCTTGGATGTTACCACGGAGGCTGACTGGTAAACAATGCCACCTGCGGAACATGTGAGGCTGGCTCAGGCCGCACATTAGACGCGTCTCGGACGAATAGCGTTGAGCGGGTTTTTTAGCGGTATGTGAGGCAAAATCTTAGCGATAAAATGTATTGGTATGCGGATTTAATGTTATGTGATGCCAACGGTATGCGGGGGTCCACTGTATATACACACCCCTCTGGGTTTTCTGCTATTTTCTTTCTAGTTCTTGTTCTTGTTTTATTTCCTCTTATCTCCATGGGGAAGTGGAACAGAATTCTTCCTCCGTAAGCCATGCGTGTTGTAAGAGGCGACTGAAATGCCGGGAGCAAGGGGCTAGTAACCCCTTCTTCTGTATAAATTACTAAATTTAAAAAGAGAAACTTTTGCTTTTCTTTTTGGGCCACCCTGCCTCGGTGGGATATGGCCGGTTTGATGAAAAAAAAAAGACATATGGCGTCACTCGTACAAGTTGTCTGGCTACCACATCTCATATCTGTTTATTTATTCTACTCTGGGGTGTATTTATCGTCTTTATGTGATATGTATCATGTTATATAATTTTGAAAAAATATCATAAATGGATTAATGAAATTATGCATATTAATGTAATATACGACATTTGATAAGACTCGGTGATTATTATCATTACTAATATGGCATCTTGAGACATAAGACACTCTTACTGATTTTAACCCTTTGACTGTTTTGGTTGTATATATCCGTCTTACGAGCCACCGTTTTTGACATATATATACTCATGAATTCTAGCGGCTTCAAATCAAGCAGGAGAAAGCTTATAGGCCCACATGTGTGAGAATGGGTCTGTGTGGTCAGTGTGCACCATATAAAAAAATCCTGCAGCACAAAGTGCATAATGAGAAAAAAAAACTGACCGTTTTTTTAATTAAAATGCTGACTTTGTGGTCTATTTTTGTATAGTATTTATGGTTGTATTCTCGTTTTCTTGGTCTCATTTGATAGAATGAAAAACATGTTATAGAAATAGAGGTGATTTTGATTGGTTTTACTATGAAAATAGCCTTGAAATGGAGCTCAAAGTAGGGGAAATGTTTGATTTTTGCCAATGTTCAAAAGTAAACAAATGTCATTTTCCAATAAATATCCAAGTAGCCATTCTAGTATGCAGTCATGAATGGGTTGACATTATTTATACAATTATTACAATATTGCAATAGTCTGCATAACAGTAAGTCTTCTATTTTTTTTTTTTTGAATAAAAATTCAAAATAGAAAGCAAGAGTAATATCAGAGGGGCCTGGAGACATGACTGATGAACAAAGAAAATGTTATTTTAGAGCCAGGAATGTCTGCATTGTTCATTCTGGACCCTGTTTTGAAATCGTCATATTTTTAATTTTCGTGAAATTGGCCAAATTGCAAATTTCTGACCACGTTATTGGGTAGTTGAAATTGGTAAATGGGCAGTTTCTTGTACTTGCTCAATAGAAAAAATGGAGTTCTAAAGAAATAGTTATGAGTTTGGTAGACTGGAACAGTGGAATTAGCGGAAAATAGGGCTCAAAGTGGGCGAAATCGCCGATTCGTAAATATCACCGAGGTTGCTAACTTAGCGAGAGCGTAATTCTGTCAGTTTTCCATCAAATTTCGTTGTTTTGTTGTCATTACAATTGGGAAAAGATTCTCTATCATTTCATAAGAAAAAATAACTTTTTTTTTTTTTAAATTTTGCGACACCAGGAGACACCTCAGGATTTGGGGTTGCGACAGTCAAGGGGTTAATATGTACCTGCATGCCAGCACTGTGTGTAAGTTTATTTAGGTACAGGCATATATAAGTATAATTATCAGAGTACTATATATAAAATATGAAAACTTTTAAAAACACTTGAAATTTTGGAGTTTCCAGACAAAATGGAGAGACGTAGTGCTTACGGATCTCACATAGAATGTAACCATCTCGGGTGGGGTGGGGTGACCATATTAGAAAGTCAGGCGGGGGGAGCCATATAGAGAGTTTTGGTCATAATTTGAAATGACCGCAATAGCAGACCGCCGCAAAACGAAACGCCGTAAAGCGGGGCTGTACTGTATATAACACCAGAAACAAGAACAGATCTTGCATGAACCCTTGCAAGATCTGTTCTTGCAAGAGTTTATCTGAAGCAAAGGTTCAGTGCAACACTTTTATAACCATTTCTAAATTTAAACAGCACTACAGAAGGAATACTCGTGTAATAGCTATGAGTTTGGTAGACTGGAACAATGGAATGGGCCAAAAATAGGGCATCAGTTGAGTAAAATTGCTGATTATAAATATCGGCATTGGGTTAAGTGTATTTTAACTTAGCCACTCTGTAATCCAGTAAAGTCACTAATCCAGCACCCAATGGGTTGCGATGATGCCTGATTAGTGATGGCCAACCTGTACGTGCAATACATACAGTAGACCTCCACTGTTTGGCGGCCCCGGCTTTCATGAAATCCGACTTTCAGGAACTTTTTTCGCCAAAATTTAGTTTCGCGGTTCGTGATTGGCTTCATGATTCAGCGACCGTCCGGTATGCATCCGCCGTCAGTGTGCACACAAAGCCAGTCTCCTTCACCATTCACACTCAATGTGCCATTGTTTATCAGTGAGTGACCATCACCCCATGGGCTCATGTGATACATTTCATAATAATCCATTGTTTTTTTTGTGCTTGCACCTGCTAAATAATTGACCATAGGCCCAAAGAAAGCTCCTAGTGCCAGCCTTTTGGTAAAGACAGAAAGAAACACAATAGAATTCAAGATAAAACTCATGGCAAAGTATCAAAGTGGAGGAGGAAGAGAGAGGGGAGAATGTGCCTTCTGCAGTGATTCAGTGATTCTACGATATGTACAGTACTAAAGCAGCAGGTATCGATAGAGGCTATAGTGCCAGCCAGCGATAATGTGTAGAATCAACAGTGTAGCAAGTAAGTTTAGCAATTAAGCGATAGAAAAATGACATGAAAGTAACTCTCCAATGTTGTTGGTGTATAGGGCCAATGAACATACACCGCCCTGCTATCTTCCACCACCCTAAACCTCTGCCAGCATCTCCATCAAACTAATTAAACTAACATCTCCAAGGTAAGTGCAAATATTTCTTATTTATAAATTAAAATGTAAATACAGTGAAACCTTGACTTATGAGTTTAATCCGTTCCAGGGGCTAGCTCATAACTCAATTTACTCGTATATCAAATTAATTTTTCTCATTTAAATTAATTGAAAAGCCATTAATTCGTTCCTGCACTCTGGAGAGACGAGAAAAAATACTTATATATGACGCTGTTATCAACTGTACGGCTTATTTATCTATCAAAATTCATCTAATATGACATAATAAACAATATAATTAACACATAAACATGATATACACTCTAGAATGAATAAAATAGGCCATAATATGGTGGCATAGGCAGCGGCGGAAGCGTCCGCCATTTCCTGTGTATATACTGAGAATATCTTCCCATGCTCTTATTGTAAGAGAAAACAGAGTATTTTTGAGGCTAACTGCAGTAGATCACTAGTATTCTAAGGAAAATACTGAAAATATTGTATATAAACACATAATAAATCATAATACAGTGGACCCTCGACCAACGATGGCATCGTCTAACGTTAAATCTGACTAGCGATACATTTAAACGCAAAAATTTTGCCTCGACTAGCGCTGAAAAACTCGACCAACACGATTCGTTCCATTCAAGACGCGTCCACTTGTGGCCAGTGTTTACAAGCCAGCCAGCCACCACGGTCCCATCCAAACATACAATCGGAACATTTCATATTATCACAGCATTTTTAGTGATTGCACCTGCAAAATAAGTCACCATGGGCCCCAAGAAAGCTTTTAGTGTCAAACCTACAGCAAAAAGGGTGAGAATTACTATGGATATGAAGAAAGAGATTATTGCTAAGTATGAAAGTGGAGTGCGTGTCTCCGAGCTGGCCAGGTTGTACACAAAACCCCAGTCAACCATCGCTACTATTGTGGCCAAGAAAACGGCAATCAAGGAATCTGTTCTTGTCAAAGGTGCAACTATGTTTTCGAAACTGAGATCGCAAGTGATAGAAGATGTTGAGAGACTGTTATTGGTGTGGATAAACGAAAAACAGATAGCAGGAGATAGCATATCTCAAGCGATCATATGTGAAAAGGCTAGGATGTTGCATGATGATTTAATTAGAAAAATGCCTGCAACTAGTGGTGATGTGAGTGAATTTAAGGCCAGTAAAGGCTGATTTGAGAGATTTAAGAATTGTAGTGGCATACACAGTGTGATAAGGAAGGCATGGTGAGGCTGCCAGTTCGGACCAAAAAGCGGCTGAAAAATATGTGCAGGAATTCAAGGAGTACATAGACAGTGAAGAATTGAAACCTTAACAAGTGTTTAATTGTGACACTGACAATGTTGTGAAACACTTTAGGAATGTCATAAAGGAACGGGAGGTACAGGCCTCTATGGACAGATATGTTGTGCGACAGAGGTCCAGTGACTCTCAAGCTGGTCCTAGTGGCATTAAAAGAAGAAGGGAAGTAACCCCAGAAAAGGACTTGACACCTCAAGTCCTAATGGAAGGGGATTCCCCTTCTAACCCTTAAACGGTCCAAACAGATCGACGTTCAAATTCGTAGTGCTACAAAAGTAGATCTACTTTTTTTTTACATATTTTCAAATATAACAAAAAAAATGTAGATAAAAATTTTTTTTACATGTTTTCAAATGTAAAACAAAAAAGAAGATTACATTTTTTTACATACTTTCAGATGTTGAAAAAATGTATATATCACCATCACCAGTCATCACCAGATCTTCAATGAAGGTAAGTGTCATGTAATTGTACATGTCTTCTTCAGTTTGTGTGTATTAAAATTAATATTTCATGTGGTAAAAATTTTTTTTTCAATACTTTTGGGTGTCTTGCACGGATTAATTTGATTTCCATTATTTCTTATGGGGAAAATTAACTCGACTAACGATAATTTCGATTAATGATGAGCTCTCAGGAACGGATTAACATCGTTGGTCGAGGGTCCACTGTACACTTCAAAATATAAAGGTATAATAAACTGTTTATATTAAGTGTTTATGTACTTACACACTGAACATAACTGATACAATTTGTTTTGTTTAATCATTGAACATAACTGATATGGTATTTCCTGCGAGCTGCTTCTCTTTCAACCACGTCAGCAGCAGCTTCTCCATCTTTTCATGGACAGAGGCCCACAGCTTAGATGTTATTGTAATGCCCTTGGCTGGCGCTATAGCCTTTATCGACTCCTGTTGCTTTAGTATCATACATATAATAGATGTACTGCGCTGGTATTGTCTGGCTAAATCCACAACTCGTGCACCTTGCTTATCTATGATTTCACGCCTTAAGGGAGGTTCCTTGACACTGGTGAGGGGCTCTTGCTCTTGATCTAGGAAACTGGATCGCATATGTTTGTTAGACCATCATATTGAAACTTGAGCAATGTATGATGGAAAGATGCTTCTTAACTCTTTCGGGGTTTCGGCTGTACTAGTACGGCTTACGCGCCAGGGTTTTTGACGTACTAGTACGCATAAATTCTAGCGCCCTCAAATCTAGCAAGAGAAAGCTGGTGGGCCTACATATGAAAGAATTGGTCTATGTGGTCAGTGTGTGCAGTATAAAAAAAATCCTGCAGCACACAGTGCGTAATGAGAAAAAAAAAACTTTGACCGTGTTTTTGGTTTAAAACAGCGACTTTGTGCTGTATTTTCGTATGGTATTTATGGCTGTATTCTAGTTTTCCTGGTCTTATTTTATAGAATGGAAGACATATTACAGAAATTGAGATGATTTTGATTGGTTTCACAATGAAAAGTACCTTGAAATTGAGCTCAAAGTAGCAGAAATGTTCGATTTTTGCCAAAGTTCAAAAGTAAACAAATCATGCCAAGCGTCCAATACACGTCAACTAGTGAATCTGATATTCTTTCACAAGTGCGCTGGTATTATTTGTACCATTTCTACACTAATACAGTAGTCTGCATAACAGTAAATCTTCTGTTTTTTGTGAGAATAAAATTCAAAGTGGAAAGCAAAAGAAATGTAAGAGGGGCATGGGGATGTGACTAATGAACAGAGGAAATGTTATTTCAGTGCCAGGAATGTCTTTCTTGTTTATTCTGGACCCTATTTGGAAATTGGCATCTTTTGAAATTTGTGTGAAATTGGCAAAATTGCTAAATTCTGACCACTTTATTGGATAGTTGAAATCGGTAAATGGGTGGTTTCTTGTACTCATTCGATAGAAAAAACGGAGTTCTAGCGAAATGGAAGATATGTTACAGAAATAGATATGATTTTGATTGCTTTCACGACAAAAACTACCTAGAAATTGAGCTCAAATTAGCAGAACTGTTCAATTCTTTGGCGATGTTCAAGAGTAAACAAATGACGCCACTGTTCATTCCAATATGCAGTTGTGAATGGGTTGACATTATTTATACAATTACAGGTCCTCCATCACAAATCCGGCATCATTGGGACCTGTAGTGTGCCGGATTACTGAGTTTGCCGAATTACAGAGTGGTTAGGTTTGAATACACTTAATAAAAGTAACCAACTTGACTTACACAAAGTTCATTGAACATCGGCAAAAATCAAACATTTCCGCTAATTTGAGCTCAATTTCAAGTTACTTTTCGTCATGAAAGCAATCAAAATCACGTCTATTTCTGTAATATATCTTCTATTCTATCAAATGAGTCCAAAAAATGAGAATACAACCATAAAAACCATACGAAAATATACTGCAAAGAGGCGGCAAATGGCTAAGAAGTGAACTCCCTTATTTATTGTCCGTCTTTTTTATTTTTGTTGTACATTAACCCTTTCAGGGTCCGTCCCGTAGATCTACAGCTTCACGTTGAGTGTCCAAACCATAGATCTATGCCAAAATTCTAGCACCGTCAAATTTAGCGCGAAAGCGCTCATAGGCCTACATGTGAGAGAACGGGTCTGCGTGGTGGGTGTGCGCCATAAACAAAAAATCTAGGCACCCGCATAGCATTGTGGGAACGCCGGCTCAGTTACCCTTGTTCACCATGCCTCGTCGCAAGTCAGCTCTCACTCCACTGAAAATTGGGACTCTCCTCTTCCTATCTGATAGTTCTGACACTGATGGAAGTGGAAATGAAGACGAATTCTATGGCTTTGACCAGTTAGTGACCGAAAGGAATGACCAGAATATCGATAATAGTGCAGAAAACCCTGACGATCCTCAACCTTCTGCCTCTGGTGTGGGCACTCGTCAGCCATGGTCAGTTGTGCCTCAACGCAAGAGAAAACTAATATTTTCACGTGGCCAGGCCTCTGACTTCAGTAATGGTGATAGTGACGTGGATTGTGATTTTATTGCGCTTGACGATCATTCGAGTAGTGATAGGAATCATATTCACCAGTGAAGCGTCGGTATGTACGCTGCCGCATGCGCTCGGGTAGTGTACCCTATGCTGTGCCCAGGGGACGGAGTACATCCCGGAGTACATCCCGTGGCCCTACACCAGGTTTAGATAGTGATAGTGAGGATGATGTGGCTACACTTGGCATGGATAGACCACAGGCATCAGCAGATGGTGGTAGTGGTGATGGTAGTGGCACCACCATGCGTGACTCACCAGCCCAGGCTGGGACCCACACTGCTGACTCCTCAGTTCAAGGACAAAGCAGAGCGTCAGCCACCAGCCCACCACAACCACAACCACCCGCACAACCAGCCTATGATGTCCAGTATCCACCAGCAAACTGTATCTGGGATTGGCAGCAAAATCCCAATTTTGTTCCCAAGCCCCACCACTTTGATGACTCTCAAAGTGGAATTCTACCTACTTGTCCCCTTGGAACCACGGCCAATGAACTGGAATTCTTTGAATTATTCTTTGACCAGCCATTGATGGAAACTATTGTCAGGGAAAGTAATAAGTATTTTGAGTACACCATGGCAAATACGATCATATCACCACAGTCAAGACTACACCGGTGGAAAGAGACGACTGTTGCAGAAATGTATTTGCTTTTTGCAACAATAATGCTTATGCCTCATGTCTTTAAGCATAATATAAAAGCATACTGGTCCACAGATCGGCTAATTTCTACCCCGGTCTTCAGTGAAATCATCCCAGTGAACAGGTTTATCTTACTGTTATGTATGTTGCTCTTCTCTGACAAAACCAGGCCTGACAGAAGTGACAGGTTATACAAGATTAGAAATGTTTTTATGTATCTCAAACAAAAGCTCAGCATATACTTTTATCCATTCAAGAATCTTGTAATTGACGAGTCTTTGATTTTGTTCTAAGGTAGACTGTCATTCAAGCAGTATATACCGAGGAAGAGGAAATGCTTTGGTATAAAACTGTTTGTACTCTGTGACTGTGACAGTGGCCTGGTGTTGGATATTGTTGTATACACGGGAAGTAAAGCATTGAATGATACCAAGATGTTATTGGGTATCTCGGGTGATGTAGTGAGAAACATGATGGCACCTTATCTTGGTAAGGGGCATACATTATATACCGATAACTGGTACACAAGCCCTTTACTCAGTGATTTCTTGCGAGTGAACAAGACAGATGTGTGTGGCACAGTGCATTCTAATCGTAAACATATGCCCAGGCTCAACACAGGTGCTCGTGGTGATGACGTGCAGGTGTTTACTGCCAATGACATCATGGCATTACGGTGGCATGACAAACGAGATGTCACATTGTTGACAACCATTCATCGTAATGAAATGCAAGACAGTGGCAAAGTTGATCGAGTGACTAATGAACGTATTCGAAAACCAGTGACAGTGATTGATTATGCACAAAACATGCGCTTGGTTGACAAATGTGACATGCAGATTGGTTTTGTTGATTGTGTTCGTAAGAGTTACAAGTGGTACATGAAACTTTTCTTCCATCTCATGGACATTTCAATGCTCAATGCATATAAAATGTACCAAATAAAGATTGGCAACAGGCCACCGTATGGTGAATTTTGTTTGTCTGCTGTCAGACAACTCATAATGAAGTACCAGGTAACAACACCTGCTATACAACAAGGTCCTCGAATTCCTCAGGATATACGCAAGCGTTTGAGGAGGGAAGGTGATCATTTCATAATACAGCTTCCTTTAACTCAGAAGAAATTTGCTCAGAAGAGATGCATCGTCTGTGCACAAACAAAATGACGGCAACAAAGACGCAAAGACACTCGGTTTATGTGTGAGGAATGTAAGGTGCCTCTGTGTATGGTGCCTTGTTTCAAGGAGTTCCACAAGCTCCAGCAGTTCTAAAACCATGTCCAGTGATTGTAAATATGTAAATATATGATAGAACATTAGTATTATACAAGATTTGTGCATGTTTTTTGTAATAAACAACAGTGGTAAACAATAATATGATAATAACTTTAGTGTGGTTATTGTGTTCAATACAGTGAGTTTATATATATATACATTATATACAGTATTGGTCTCTCAGGCCCCAAATGTTAGTAGGAAAAAAAAAAAAAAATTTGAAAAGAAAAGAAAAAAACTACAAAAACTGCTAAATAAAGTAATGCGCGTATGTGGAATTCGTCGATGTTGCCAGCCACCACATTATTTTGGACAAACCTCTCGCTGCTGTATCTTAGTAAGTACTGATCAGAAAATTTTTTTTTTGTCTTATTACCTTCTCAAAAATATGCTCTTTAATTCTGTAAGAAAAATAATTTTTTTTTTTTTTTTTCAAAATTTCTTGGACACTAGAGCACCACTTCAGATTTTGGCCTTGGACCCTGAAGGGGTTAAGAAGCATCTTTCCATCATACATTGCCCAAGTTTCAATGAGATAGCCCAACAAACAACCGAGAAAAAAATATTTACCAAAAATCATGTGGCAAACCCAAGCCAGGTACTGGAAATAAGTCACTGTCTGACTTTTCTGGGTTATCCTAGGTTCTCTATACATACACTACTATGTATGATAACCTATGTAACTGTATTTGTATATACCTGAATAAACTTATTTACTTCTAGTCTGTCAACTGAGTACAAGAAACCGCCCATTCACTTATTTCAACTACCCAATAAAGTGGTCAGAAATTGGCAATTTGGCCGATTTCACACAAATTTCAACAGATGCCAATTTCAAAATAGGGTCCAGAATAAACAATGCAGACATTCCTGGCACTAAA
>NC_069433.1:24393156-24420119 GCF_026875155.1 Cherax quadricarinatus
TTGTTTAGCATGAGTGACAGTCCCCTCACTTGTTCATACAAAATATTTCATAAACAGTGGAACCTCTACTTGCGAGTGCATCTATGTGCGAGTTTTTCTGAATACGAGCAGTTGATGGTTGATTTTTTGCTTCCATATGCGAGCAAAATTTCCATAAGCGAGCAGACCTCAAGGCAGGTTCCTTGACGCTGGTGACGGGCTCTTACTCTTGATCTAGGGAATTGTATCTCATATGTTTGTTGGACTATCTTATTGAAACTTGGGCAATGTATGATAGAAAGATGTTTCTTAACTTACACCAAAAATGAAAGAAATTGAAGCATAAATAATGGAATTCACTTCTCAGCAATTAGCCACCCCTTATCAGTACTTTCGTATGGTTTTTATGATTGTATTCTCGTTTTTTTGGTCTCATTTGATAGAATGGAAGATATATTACAGAAATAGATATGATTTTGATTGCTTTCATGACGAAAAGTTCATTGAAATTGAGCTCAATGTAGGAGAAATGGTCCATTGCTTGGCTATGTTCGAGAGTAAACAAATGACATCACTGACGCCACAAGGCACAGTACTCGCTCCCATCCTGTTTCTCATCCTCATATCTGACATAGACAAGGATGTCAGCTACAGCACCGTGTCTTCCTTTGCAGATGACACCCGAATCTGCATGACAGTGTCTTCCATTGCAGACACTGCAAGGCTCCAGGCGGACATCAACCAAATCTTTCATTGGGCTGCAGAAAACAATATGAAATTCAATGATGAGAAATTTAAATTTCTCCGATGTGGTAAACACAAGGAAATCAAAACTTCATCAGAGTACAAAACAAATTCCGGCCACAAAATAGAGCGAAAAACCAATGTCAAAGACCTGGGAGTGATCATGTTGGAGGATCTCACCTTCAAGGACCATAACATTATATCAATCGCAGCTGCTAGAAAAATGACAGGATGGATAATGAGAACCTTCAAAACTAGGGATGCCAAGCCCATGATGACACTCTTCAGGTCGCTTGTTCTATCTAAGCTGGAATATTGCTGCACACTAACAGCACCTTTCAAGGCAGGTGAAATTGCTGACCTAGAAAATGTACAGAGAACCTTCACAGCACGCATAACGGAGATAAAACGCCTCAATTACTGGGAGCGCTTGAGGTTCCTGAACCTGTATTCCCTGGAACGCAGGCAGGAGAGATACATGATTATATACACCTGGAAAATCCTAGAGGGACTAGTACCGAACTTGCACACGAAAATCACTCACAATGAAAGCAAAAGACTTGGCAGACGATGCAACATCCCTCCAATGAAAAGCAGGGGTGTCACTAGCATGTTAAGAGACAATACAATAAGTGTCAGGGGCCCGAGACTGTTCAACTGCCTCCCAGAATACATAAGGAGGATTACAATAGACCCCTGGCAATCTTCAAGCTGGCACTGGACAAGCACCTAAAGTCGGTACCTGACCAGCCGGGCTGTGGCTCATACATTGGATTGCGTGCAGCCAGCAGTAACAGCCTGGTTGATCAGCTCTGATCCACCAGGAGGCCTGGTCACAGACCGGGCCGCGGGGCATTGTCCCCTGGAGCTCTCTTCCAGGTAAACTCCAAATAAACTGTCCATTCCAATATGCAGTAGTGAATGGGTTGGCATTACTTATACAATTATTGCAATAAGGCATAACAGTTAATCTTATATTTTTTTGTGTGAATAAAAATTACAATAATAAATAATAATAAAATATAGTACTTTTTTTTTTTCAACAAGTCGGCCATCTCCCAGCGAGGCAGGGTGACCCAAAAAGAAAGAAAATCCCCAAAAAGTAAATACTTTCATCATCATTCAACTCTTTCACCTCACTCTCATATAATCACTGTTTTTGCAGAGGTGCTCACAACACAACAGCTTAGAAGCATATACATATAAAGATACAAAACATATCCCTCCAAACTGCCAATATCCCGAACCCCTCCTTTAGAGTGCAGGCATTGTACTTCCCATTTCCAGGACTCAAGTCCGGCTATATAAAATAACCGGTTTCCCCGAATCCCTTCACTAAATATTACCCTGCTCACACTCCAACAGATCGTCAGGTCCCAAATACCATTTGTCTCCATTCACTCCTATCGAACATGCTCACACATGCCTGCTGGGAGTCCAAGCCCCTTGCCCTCAAATCCTCCCTTACCCCTTCCTTCCAACCTTTTCGAGGACGACCCCTACCCCGCCTTCCTTCCCCTACAGATTTAAATGCTCTCCATGTTATTCTACTTTGATCCATTCTTTTCTAAATGACCAAACCACCTCAACAACCCCTCTTCAGCCCTCTTACTAATACTTTTATTAACCCTTTGAGGGTCGACAGGCCCTCTCCGAAACTCGTTTCTCAGGTCGGCCAAATTTAAAAAAAAAAAAAACTATTTTCTCTTATGAAAAGATAGAGAATCTTTTCCCGATCATAAAGACACCAAAAGTTTGAAATTTGATAGAAAAACTTACGGAATTATGCTCTCGCAAAGTTAGCGGTCATGGCGATGTTTACGCATCGCGATTTTGCCCACTTTGAGCCCCATTTTCGGCCAATTTCACTGTACTAGTCGACAAAAAACATGAATATTTCGCTAGAACTCCATTTTTTCTAATCGAATGGGTGCAAGAAACCACCCATTTATGAAATTCAACTATCCAGTACAGTGGTCAGAATTTAGCAATTTTACCAATTTCACACAAATTTCAAAAGATGCCAATTTCCGAATAGGGTCCAGAATAAACAAGAAAGACATTCCTCGGCACTAAAATGACATTTCCTCTAGTCATTAGTCACGTCTCAAGGCCCCTCTTATATTCTTTTGCTTTCCACTTTGAATTTTTATTCTCACAAAAAATATAATATTTACTGTTATGCAGACTACTGCATTAGTGTAAAAAATGGTATAAATATTATTGGTGCACTTGTGAAAGAATATTAGACTCACCAGTTGACGTGTATTGCACGCTTGGCACGATTTGTTTACTTTTGAAGTTTGGTAAAAATCGAACATTTCTGCTACTTTGAGCTCAATTTCAAGGCACCTTTCATTGTAAAACCAGTCAAAATCATCTCAATTTCTGTAATATGTCTTCCATTCTGTAAAATGAGACCAAGGAAAACTAGAATACAACAATAAATACCATACGAAAATACACTGCAAAGTCGCTGATTTATTCACAAAAAATGGTCAAAGTTTTTTTTTTTCTCATTATGCACTGTGTGCTGCAGGATTTTTTTAGACTGTGCACACTGACCACATAGACCCATTCTTTCATATGAAGGCCTACCAGCTGTCTCCCACTAGATTGAGGCCGCTAGAATTTATGCGTACTAGTACGTCAAAAACCCCTACGCGTAAGACGTACTAGTACGACCAAAACCCTCAAAGGGTTAACTCCACACCTCCTAATTTCCACACTCCGAATTTTCTGCATAATATTTACACCACACATTGCCTTAGACAGGACATCTCCACTACCTCCAACCGCCTCCTCGCTGCTGCATTCACAACCCAAGCTTCACACCCATATAAGAGTTTGGTACTACAATACTTTCATACATTCCCTTCTTTGCCTCCATAGATAATGTTTTTTGTCTCCACATATACCTCACGCACCACTCACCTTTTTTCCCTCATCAATTCTATGATTAACCTCATCCTTCATAAGTCCATCCGCTGACACGTCAACTCCCAAGTATCTGAAAACATTCACTTCTTCCATACTCCTCCTCCCCAATTTGATATCCAATTTTTCTTTACCTAAATCATTTGATACCCTCATCACGTTACTCTTTTCTATGTTCACTTTCAACTTTCTACCGTTACACCACACTCCCAAAACTCGTCCACTTACCTTTGCAATTTTTCTTTAGAATCTCCCATAAGCACAGTATCATCAGCAAAAAGCAACTGTCACTTCCCATTTTGTATTTGATTCCCCATAATTTAATCCCACCCCTCTCTCGAACACCCTAGCATTTACTTCTTTTGCAACCCCATCTATAAATATATTAAACAACCATGGTGAAATTACACATCCCTTCTAAGACCTACTTTACTGGAAGTAGTCTCCCTCTCTTCTACACACCCTAACCTCAGCCTTACTATCCTCATAAAAACTCTTTACAACATTTAGTAACTTACCTCCTATTCCATATACAGTGGACCCCCGCATAACGTTGGTATCGCATAGTGTTAATCCGCATAGTGATACATTTTAATCGCTAAAATTTTGCCTCGCATAGTGCTAAAAAATTTGCTCACGCAATTTGTCCGAGACACGTCCATGCAGCCTGAGCCAGCCTCACTTGTTCTGCCAGTGGCATTGTTTACAAGCCAGCCTCCGTGGTATGCATTCAAGCATACAATCGGAACATATTATTACAGCCTTTTTATAGTGATTTCACCTGAAAAATAAGTGACCATGGGCCCCAAGAAAGCTCCTAGTGCCAACCCTACAGGAATAAGGGTGAGAATTACTATGGAGATGAAGAAATAGATCATTGCTAAGCATGAAAGTGGAGTGCATGTATCCAAGCTGGCCAGGGTGTATAGTAAACCGCAATCAACCATCGCTTCTATTGTGTCCAAGAGAACGGCAATCAAGGAAACTGTTCTTGCCAGGCGATAGCATCTCTCAAGCGATCATAAGTGAAAAGGCTAGGAAGCTGCACGAGGATTTAATTAAAAAAATGCCTGCAACTAGTGGTGATGTGAGTGAATTTAAGGCCAGCAAAGGTTGGTTTGAGAGATTTAAGAGGCGTAGTGGCATACATAGTGTGATAAGGCATGGTGAGGCTGCCAGTTCGGACCAAAAAGCAGCTGAATAATATGTGCATGAATTCAAGGAGTACATAGACAGTGAAGGACTGAAACCTGAACAAGTTTTTTAATTGTGATGAACAGGCCTGTTTTGGAAAAAAATGCCAAGCAGACCTACATTATTCAGGGGGAAAAGACACTCCCGGGAAACATAAACCTTGAAAACAGGCTTACTCTTCTCATGTGTGCCAATGCAAGTGGTGATTGCAAAGTGAAGCCTTTATTAGTGTATCACTCTGAAACTCCCCAGAGCGTTCAGCAAAAGAATATCCTCAAGGCTAATTTGTGTGTGCTGTGGAGGGCAAACAATAAGGCAGGGGCACTGGGGACTTTTTCTATGACTGGTTACACCAAGCATTTGCCCCTACTGTTAAAAATGACCTAACTGAAAAGAAATTAGACCTTAAGTGCCTCCTGATTTTTAGAAAAATGCCCCTGGTCATCCTACAGACTTGGCAGAGCGATTTTTGGGGGGACATGAGCTTCATTAAGGTGAAGTTTTTGCCTCCTAATCCACTCCTCTCCTGCAGCCCATGGACCAGCAGGTTTTTGCAAACTTAAAAAAACTGTACAAAAAGCTCTGTTTGAAAGATGCTTTGTAGTGACCTCAGAAACTCAATTGACTCTAAGAGAGTTTTGGAGAGAGCACTTTAATATCCTAAATTTGTGTAAACCTTATAGTAAACTTGGGAGGGAGTGACTAAGGGGACCTTGAACTCTGCTTGGAAAAACTTCTGGCCAGAATGTGTAGCCCAAAAGGGGATTCTGAAGGAATTGAGGCTAACCCTGAGAATCCTATGCCAGTTGAGGATCAAATTGTGGCATTGGGAAGTCCTTGGGGTTGGGGGTTTAGTGGGGAGGATGTGGAAGAGTTGGTGAAGGAGGACAATGAAGAACTAACCACTGATGAGCTGCTAGAGCAACTTCAAAAACAAGGGCCACACCCCGAGGAAATTGCTTCAGAGGAGGGGAGAGGAGAAATTGAAGAAGTTGCCTACTTCAAAGATTAAGGAAATCTGCGCAAAGTGGCTTGAAGTGCAAACCTTCATGGATGAAAATCACCCTCAGACAGCTATTGCAAGCCGTGCTGGTGACTATTACACTGACCCCTGTTGTGAAACACTTTAGGAAAGTCATAAAGGAATGAGAGGTACAGGCCACTATGGACAGATATGTTGTGCAACAGAAGCCCAGTGACTCTGAAGCTGGTCCTAGTGGCATTAAAATAAGAAGGGAAGCAACCCCGGAAAAGGATTTGACACCTCAAGTCCTAATTTAAGGGGATTCCCCTTCTAAACACTAAAACCATCCTGTCTCCCCTCCTCCCATCCCATCAGTCATCACCACATCTTCAATAAAGGTAAGTGTCATGTAACTGTGCATGTTTTCTTAAGTTTGTGTGTATTAAAATTAATATTTCATGTGATAAAATTTTTTTTTTTCATACTTTTTGGTGTCTTACATGGATTAATTTGATTTCCATTATTTCTTATGGGGAAAATTAATTCGCATAATGATAATTTCGCATAACATTGAGCTCTCAGGAACGGATTAATAGCGTTATGCGGGGGTCCACAGTACTGTACTTGCAACATCTGCCACATTGCTCCCCTATCCACTCTGTCATATGTCTTTTCTAAATCCATAAATGCAATAAAAACTTCCCTACCTTTATCTAAATACTGTTCACATATATGCTTCAATGTAAACACTTGATCTACACATCCCCTACGCACTCTAAAACCTCCTTGCTCATCCGCAATCCTACATTCTGTCTTACCTCTAATTCTTTCAATTATAACCCTACCGTACACTTTTCCTGGTATACTCGGTAAACTTATTCCTCTATAATTTTTACAATCTCTTTTGTCCCCCTTCCCTTTATATAAAGGGAGTATACATGCTCTCCGCCAATCCCTAGGTACCTTCCCCTCTTTTATACATTTATTAAACAAAAATACCAACCACTCCAACACTATATCATCATCCCCTGCTTTTAACATTTCTGTCATGATCCCGTCAGTTCCAACTGCTTTACCCCCTTTCATTCTACGTAATGCCTCACGCACCTCCCTCACATTCACATCCTGTTCTTCACTCCTAAAAGATGGTATACCTCCCTGGCCAGTGCATGAAATTACTGCCTCCCTTCCTTCGTCGATAATTAAAAGTTCCCCAGAATATTCTCGCCATTCTTAGCAGACGATGCAGCATCCCCCCAATGAAAAGCAGGGGTGTCACTAGCACGTTAAGAGACCATACAATAAGTGTCAATGGCCTGAGACTGTTCAACTGCCTCCCAGCATACATAAGGGGGATTACCAACAGACCCCTGGCAGTCTTCAAGCTGGCACTGGACAAGCACCTAAAGTCGGTTCCTGATCAGCCGGGCTGTGGCTCGTACGTTGGTTTGCGTGCAGCCAGCAGTAACAGCCTGGTTGATAAGGCTCTGATCCACCAAGAGGCCTGGTCACAGACCGGGCCGCGGGGGCGTTGACCCCCGGAACTCTCTCCAGGTAAACTCCAGGTAATCTACCCAAAACCTCCATCTCTCCATCTGCTAACTACCCTACTCTATTTTTAACTGACAAATCCATTTGTTCCCTAGGCTTTCTTAACTTGTTGAACTCACTCCAAATTTTTTTCTTATTTTCATTAAAATTTCTTGACAGTGCCTCTCCCATCCTATCATCTGCTCTCCTTTTGCACTCTCTCACCACTCTCTTCACCTTTCTTTTACTCTCCATATACTCTACTCTTCTTATAACACTTCTGCTTTGTAAAAACCTCTCATAAGCTAACTTTTTCTCTTTTATCACATCCTTTACTTCATCAGTCCACCAATCACTCCTCTTTCCTCCTGCACCCACCCTTCTGTAACCACAAACTTCTGCCACACATTCTGATACTGCATTTTTAAAACTATTCCAACCCTCTTCAACCTCCCCTCCCCACTACTCATACTTGCACCAGTCCACCTTTCTGCCAATAGTTGCTTATATCTCACCCAAACTTCCTCCTCCCTTAGTTTATACACTTTCACTTCCCTCCTACTTGTTGTTGCCACCTTCCTTTTGTCCCATCTACCTCTTACTCTAACTGTAGCTACAACTAAATAATGATCCGATATGTCAGTTGCCCCTGGAGCCTACCCATCAACCTTTTATCCACCAATACATAATCTAACAAACTACAGTGGTCCCCCAGTTCGCGAAGTCATCGGTAACCGATAAATCCGGTATCCGAAGCGTTATATCGCAAAAAATTTGCCTCGGTTCCCATTACAAAACCCGGTACGCGATACGATTCGTATGAGACGTGTCCACATGTGGCCTGAACTGCCCCATGTGTACCAGTGTTTACAAGCCAGCCAGTGTGCACGCATCTAAGGATACATTCAGTACATTCCATATTATCCATATTATCACTGTTTCTGGTGCTTGTTTCTGCAAAATAAGTCACCATGGGCCCCAAGAAAGCTTCTAGTGCCAACCCTTCGAGACCAAGGGTGCTAATGACTAGTGAAATGAAAAAAGAGATAATTGCAAAGTATGACAGTGGAGTGCGTGTGTCGGACCTGGCCAAGTTGTATAGTAAATCCCAATCAACCATCTCTATTATAGTGAGCAGGAAAACGGCAATCAAGGAAGCTGTTCTTGCAAAAGGTGCAACTGTGATTACAAAACAGCAATCGCAAGTGTTAGAAAATGTTGAGAGACTGTTACTGGTGTGGATAAATGAAAAACAGATAGCTGGAGATAGCATCTCTCAAGCGATCATTTGTGAAATGGCTAGGCAGTTGCATGAGGATTTAATTAGAAAAATGCCTGCAACTAGTGGTGATGTGAGTGAATTTAAGGCCAGCAAAGGTTGGTTTGAAAGATTTAAGAATCGTAGTGGCATACATAGTGTGATTAGGCATGGTGAGGCTGGTCCTAGTGGCATTAAAAGAAGAAGGGAAGTAACCCCAGAAAAGGATTTGCTACCTCAAGTCCTAATGGAGGGGGATTTCCCATCTAAACATTAAAAACTTCGACACTCTCCCCTCCTCCCATCCCATCAATCATCACCAGATCTTCATTAAAGGTATGTGTCAATTATTCTATTGTTATTATTGTTATTGTAATAATTCTATTGCATTAAACGTAATATTTCATGTAGTAAAAGTTTTTTTTTCATACTTTTGGGTGTCTTGCACGGATTAATTTGATTTCTATTATTTCTTATGGGGAAAATTGATTCGCTTTCCGATAATTTTGCTTTACGATGAGCTCTCAGGAACGGATTAATAACGTGAACCGGGGGTCCACTGTACTTTCATTACGTGCTATATCATACCTTGTATATTAATTTATCCTCTTCTTCATAAAATATGTACAGTGGTCCCTCGTTTTTCGTAATTAATCCGTTCCTGGAGTAGCTAGTATAAACGAAATTTACGATTTGCGAATCAATTTTCCCCATAAGAAATAATGTAAATACAATTAATCCATTCCTGACACCCAGAAGTATTAAAACAAAAATTTTTTTTACATGAAATATACATGTAGTACATAAACAATACAATGGGAAATGATGAATAAAACATTAACAGCATAACACTTACCTTTATTGGAGATTCTTCTTAGTGTATGGGAGACTGGAGGAGGAGAGAGATTGGATTGTTTACAGTTTGGAAGGGGAATCCCCTTCCAGCAACACCTCAGGTACCTATTGCTTCTCTGGGGTTGCTTCTCTTCTCTGTTTCTTAATGCCACTAGGACCACCTTGAGAGTCACTCTAGTCCTTTCTCGCAAAGTAACTGTGGAGAGAGCTCTCTTTAACACTTCCCTAAAATGGCCCAAGACTTTGTCACTGTACATATTTCTCACCTTCTTTACCACAGGCTTGGCACTAGGAGCTTTCTTTGGAGCCATGGTAGCTTATTTAGTACTTGCAAGCACTAAAATGAGTGGAATATTATGAAATATTTTGTAGGAGCACTTGAGGGGACCTTCACTCACTGGTAAACAATGCCAGACTGGCTGGGTAGGGAGGCCGCCTTGGCTCACACCGTGCGTACGTGTCCTGGATGAACTACTATTCGCGAGTCAACCTATGAAAAGCGAGTCCATGTTTATACGAAAATACCCCTATGATTGGCGAAATTTACGATTGCTGAGAACTACGAAAAGCGAGGAACCACTGTATTACTTATTACCAAACCTATTTACGTTGATGGTTCTGTTCACCAATCCACTGGTGCAGCTGGTAGTGCTGCTGTTGTCGTACAGAGTGATGGCTCTCTTAAAGAAATTGGAGCACGCATCAATAATTGGGCCTCTACCCTTCAGACAGAACTGTTTGCCATACTCCTTGCACTGAAATGCATTTATGTATCAAAGATTGACAGTTTAATTGTAACTGATTCTCTGTCATCCATAAATGCTCTCAACTCATTAAGCATAAATTGTGGCATGCTTGTGTCAGAAGCCAGACACAGGTATGGTAGGATTGTGGACAGTGGAGTCAGAGTGCACATGCTGTGGATTCCATCTCACATTGGTCTTCAGATGCATGATAGAACTGATAAATTGGCTAAGCTGTATGCTTTCAAAGAGGGAGTAGATTACAATCTTGGCTTGTCAGGTAGTAGTTTGAGAACAATAATACGAAAAGAACTTCAGCTGAATTTTATGGACTTAAGGCTCAGGGAGATTGACACCAGTGAGTCCATCTATCATCATTCTATCATGCAGGAGGAGCCACATGTCTATGGTGCATCCAACAAAATAAGCAGACTCTTGGATGTCACTACCGCCCGGCTCCGGCTGGGTTACAAGTATCTTTGGCAGGTTAAATCACCACCACCAGATGTAGACCAAACGAAATGTAAACTTTGCCAGATGGATTATTGTCACACCCTGCGTCATTATGTACTGGAGTGCGATAAAATTAATGAATTTAGAAACAACTCACTCAGAAGTGTTCAAGAAATGGCTAAGTATTTTATCCACAGTGGTATATTACAGACCATTCTGGAGAAATACCCTGACTTTGCTAGCTGTAAATAAAGCATTACCACATATGTGCATGTGTGTGTGGTGTGTGTGTGTGTGTGTGTGTGTGTGTGTGTGTGTGTGTGTGTGTGTGTGTGTGTGTGTGTGGTGTGTGTGTGTTTGTGTGAATGTGTATGAGTGTGTGAGTGTGTGTGTGTGTGTGTGTGTGTGTGTGTGTGTGTGTGTGTGTGTGTGTGTGTGAGTATGAGTGTGTGTGTGTGTTGTAGTGTTGTGTGTGTGTGTTGGTGTGTGTGTATGAGTGTGTGTGCATGTGTGTGTATGAGTGTGTGTGTGTGTGTGTGTGTGTGTGTATGAATTTGTATGTGTGTGTGTGTGTGTGTGTGTGTGAGAGAGAGAGACTCAGCAATCAACATTTGCACCAATAACTCACTACAGTTGTGACCGGGTGTGGAAGTGTGAATTGCTCATTACTCTAAAATTTGTTCATGATTGCAGCCATGTATACACGTAAGTAACCATTTTACAGTATTCATTACCTTTGTAACTTGTGAGTTCATTACCTTTGTAACTTGTGAGTTCATTACCTTGTACCTAGTTCAGCCATCAAAACTTTGGAGCCCGGTCCCTGGACCCATTGTGTACCTCTGTAATCTGTAAATACCTTTGTAACTTGTCATGATTGTGACTAGACCTACCTGGAGTTCATTACCTTTGTAAATTGTGAGTTCATTACCTTTGTAAATTGTGAATTCATTACCTCTGTAACTTGCTCAGCTATCAAAACTTTGAGGCCCAGTCCCTGGACCCATTATGTACCTCTGTAATCTTTTGACTACCGCCCACTGGATGGGTATGGGGTGCATAATAAACATATTAAACTTAAACTAACACATAGCTCAATTAAAGGCTCCCCATTTTCATTTACCCCTGGCACCCCAGATTTACCTACTACTCCCTCCACAATATTTTGGCCCACTTTAGCATTTAACCCTTTGACTGTTTTGGTTGTATATATACGTCTTACGAGATACCGTCTTTGACGTATATATACTCATAAATTCTAGCGGCTTCAAATCAAGCAGGAGAAAGCTGGTAGGCCCACATGTGAGAGAATGGGTCTGTGTGGTCAGTGTGTACCATATAAAAAAATCCTGGAGCACGCAGTGCATAATGAGAAAAAAAAACTCCGACCGTTTTTTTTTTTAATTAAAATGCTGACTTTGTGGTCTATTTTCATATAGTATTTATGGTTGTATTCTCGTTTTCTTGGTCTCATTTGATAGAATGGAAAACATATTATAGAAATAGAGGTGATTTTGATTGGTTTTACTATAAACAGAACCTGGAAATTGAGCTCAAAGTATGGGAAATGTTTAATTTTTGCCGATGTTCAGAAGTAAACAAATGATGTCATTTTCCAATAAATGTCCAACTAGCCATTCTAATATGCAGTCATTAATGGGTTGACATTATTTGTACAATTATTACAGTATTGCAGTAGTCTGCTTAACAGTAAATCTTCTATTTTTTGTTTGAATAAAAATTCAAAATAGAAAGCAAGAGTAATATCAGAGAGGCCTGGAGACATGGTTTGAGAGATTTAACCCTTTGAGGGTTTTCGTCATACTAGTACGTCTTACGCGTAGGGGTTTTTGACGTACTAGTACTCATAAATTCTAGCGGCCTCAAATCTAGTGGGAGAAAGCTGGTAGGCCTTCATATGAAAGAATGGGTCTATGTGGTCAGTGTGCACAGTCTAAAAAAAATCCTGCAGCACACAGTGCATAATGAGAAAAAAAAAACTTTTACCATTTTTTTTAATAAATCAGCGACTTTGCAGTGTTATTTTCGTATGGTATTTATTGTTGTATTCTAGTTTTCTTGGTCTCATTTTATAGAAGGGAAAGACATATTACTGAAATTGAGATGATTTTGACTGGTTTTACAACGAAAGGTGCCTTGAAATTGAGCTCAAAGTAGCGGAAATGTTCGATTTTTACCAAACTTCAAAAGTAAACAAATCGTGCCAAGCGTGCAATACACCGTCAACTGGTGAGTCTAATATTCTTTCACAAGTGCACCAATAATATTTTACCATTTTTTACACTAATGCATTTAGTCTGCATACAGTAAATCTTATATTTTTTGTGAAAATTTAAAAATTCAAAGTGGAAAGCAAAAGAATATAAGAGGGGCCTTGAGACGTGACTAATGACTAGAGGAAATGTCGTTTTAGTGCCAGGAAGGGTCTTTCTTGTTTATTCTGGACCCTATTTGGAAATTGGCATCTTTTAAAATTTGTGTGAAATTGGCAAAATTGCTAAATTTTTGACCACTGTACTGGTTTAGTTGAATTTATAAATGGGTGGCTTCTTGCACCCATTCGATAGAAAAAATGGAGTTTCTAGCGAAATATTCATGTTTTTTGTCGACTAGTACAGTGAAATTGGCCGAAAATGGGGCTCAAAGTGGGCAAAATCGCCGATGCGTAAACATCGCCGAGACCGCTAACTTTGCGAGAGCTTAATTTCGTAAGTTTTCTATCAAATTCAAACTTTTGGTGTCTTTTATGATCGGGAAAAGATTCTCTATCTTTTCATAAGAGAAAATAATTTTTTTTTTTTTTTTTAAATTTGGCCGACCCTGAGAACGAGTTTCGGAGAGGGCCTGTCGACCCTCAAAGGGTTAAGAGGCGTAGTGGGGATAATGTGTGATAAAAGGGATGGTGAGGTGGCAGTTCGGACCAAAAGCAGCTGAAAAATTTTTTTATTTTTTATTATCACACTGGCCCATTCCCACCAAGGCAGGTGGCCCGAAAAAAGAAAAAACTTTCACCATCATTCACTCCACTGTCTTGCCAGAAGGGTGCTTTACACTACAGTTTTTTAACTGCAACATTAACACCCCTCCTTCAGAGTGCAGGCACTGCACTTCCCATCTCCAGGACTCAAGTCCGGCCTGCCGGTTTCCCTGGAACCTTCATAAAATGTTACTTTGCTCACACTCCAACAGCACGTCAGTATTAAAAAACCCTTTGTCTCCATTCACTCTATCAAAACACGCTCACGCATGCCTGCTGGAAGTCCAAGCCCCCCGCACACAAAACCTCCTTTACCCCTCTCTCAACCTTTCCTAGGCCGACCCCTACCCCGCCTTCCTTCCACTACAGATGATACACTCTTGAAGTCATTCTGTTTCGCTCCATTCTCTCTACATGTCCGAAAACCCCCTCAACAACCCTTCCTCAGCCCTCTGGACAACAGTTTTGGAATCCTGCACCTCTCCTAACTTCCAAACTACGAATTCTCTGCATTATTTCACCACACACATTGCCCTCAGACATGACATCTCCACTGCCTCCAGCCTTTTTCCTCAATGCAACATTCATCACCCATGCTTCACACCCATATTAAGAGCGTTGGTAAAACTATACTCTCATACATTCCCCTCTTTGCCTCCAAGGACAAAGTTCTTTTTTCTCCACAGACTCCTAAGTGCACCACTCTTTTCCCCTCATCAATTCTATGATTCACCTCATCTTTCATAGACCCATCCCCTGACACGTTCCACTACCAAAAAATCTGAAAACATTCAACCTCCTCCATACTATCTCCTCAAATCTGATATCAATCTTTCATCACCTAATCTTTTTGTTATCCTCATAACCTTACTCTTTCCTGTATTCACCTTTAATTTTCTTCTTTTGCACACCCTACCCAAAATTATCCACCAATCTCTGCAAACTTCTCTTCAGAATCTTCCAAAAAGCACAGTGTCACAGCAAAGGCAGCTGTGACAACTCCCCCTTTGTGTGGATTCTTTATCTTTTAACTCCACGCCTCTTGCCAAGACCCTCACATTTATTCTCTTACAACCCCATCTGTAATATATTAAACAACCACGGTGACATCACACATCCTTGTCTAAGGCCTACTTTTACTGGGAAATAATTTCCCTCTTTCCTACATACTCTAACTTGAGCCTCACTATCCTTGTAAAAAACTCTTCACTGCTTTCAGTAACCTACCTCCTACACCATATACTTGCAACATCTGCCACATTGCCCCCCTATCCACCCTGTCATACGCCTTTTCCAAATCCATAAATGCCACAAAGACCTCTTTAGCCTTATCTAAATACTGTTCACTTATATGTTTCACTGTAAACACCTGGTCCACACACCCACATAGACAGTGAAGGACTGAAACCTGAACAAGTGTTTAATTGTGACGAAACAGGCCTGTTTTGGGAAAGAAAATGCCAAGCAGGACTACATTACTCAGGAGGAAAAGGCACTCCCAGGACATAAGCCTATGAAAGACAGGCTTACTCTTCTCATGTGTGCCAATGCTAGTGGTGATTGCAAAGTGAAGCCTTTATTAGTTTATCACTGAAACTCCCAGAGCATTCAGGCAAAAGAATATCCTCAAGGCTAATTTGTATGTGCTGTGGAGGGCAAACAATAAGGCATGGGTCACTAGGGACTTTTTCTATGACTAGTTACACCAAGCATTTGCCCCCACTGTGAAAAATTGCCTAACTGAAAAGAAATTAGACCTTAAGTGCCTCCTGGTGTTAGACAATGCCCCTGGTCATCCTACAGACTTGGCAGAGCGACTTTGTGGGGACATGAGCTTCATTAAGGTCAAGTTTTCGCCTCGTAATACCACTCCTCTCCTGCAGCCCATAGACCAGCAGGTCATTGCAAACTTCAAAAAACTGTACACAAAAGCTCTGTTTAAAAGGTGCTTTGTAGTGACCTCAGAAACTCAATTGACTCTAAGAGAGTTTTGGAGAGATCACTTTAATATCCTCAATTGTGTAAACCTTTTAGGTAAGGCTTGGGAGGGAGTGACTAAGAGGACCTTGAACTCTGCTTGGAAGAAACTCTGGCCAGAATGTGTAGACAAAAGGGATTTTGAAGGATTTGAGGCTAACCCTGAGAGGCGTATGCCAGTTGAGGAATCAGTTGTGGCATTGGGGAAGTCCTTGGGGTTGGAGGTTAGTGGGGAGGATGTGGAAGAGTTGGTGGAGGAGGACAATGAAGAACTAACCACTGATGAGCTGCTAGATCGTCTTCAACAGCAAGAGGCCACACCTGAGGAAACTGCTTCAGAGGAGGGGAGAGAGAAATTGAAGAAGTTGCCTACTTCAAAGATTAAGGAAATATGTGCAAAGTGGCTTGAAGTGCAAACCTTTATGGATGAAAATCACCCTCAGACAGCTATTGCAAGCCGTGTTGGCAACCTGTACACTGACAATGTTGTGAACCACTTTAGGAAATCATAAAGGAACGAGAGGTACAGACCTCTATGGACAGATATGTTGTGCGACAGAAGTCCAGTGATTCTGAAGCTGGTCCTTGTGGCATTAAAAGAAGAAGGGAAGTAACCTCAGAAAAGGACTTGACACCTTAAGTCCTAATGGAAGGGGATTCCCCTTCTAAACGCTAAGACCATCCACTTTCCCTTCCTCCCATCCCATCAATCATCACCAGATCTTCAATAAAGGTAAGTGTCATATAATTGTGCATGTCTTCTTCAGTTTATGTGTATTAAAATCAATGTTTCATATGGTAAAAAAATTTTTTTTTCATACTTTTGGGTGTCTTGCATGGATTAATTTGATTTCCATTATTTCTTATGGGGAAAATTAATTCGCATAACGATAATTTTGCCTAACATTGAGCTCTCAGGAATGGATTAATATCGTTAGGCGAGGGTCCACTGTATGCATAAACGAATGTCTCACAAGAAAACGACAGAACCTCCTGCACAGAGTGAGAAAGCTAAAAACGTGAGAATAATAAAATTCACCAGTGCTTTGTACGTGATGGACAAATTCTAGCAAGAAAAACAAATGTAGGCCATGTGTACTACATTACAAATGAATATGATCTAGCAAACTTCCTTCATGATGCAAACATTACAGAGTCTGACTGATATTAGTGATCAAATCCTTACTACATTACTGTATGTTATTATGTCATTATTGAAGAAATCCCTGTACTATCACCTCTTAGATATTATTTACTACCTCATTATTCCAGGTGTCCCAATTTGTGTTATCTTCCCAGGTTCCCAATTCACAACTTATTATTTGTTAATGGGATACATGCTCTTTAATAATATCTGTGTTACCTTTTTCTTTCCTACTTAAGCACTGTTAAAACTCTTATAATCATACCTAATTTTCCCTTTTCTCCCAAACTACAAATAACAAACTAGTGTATGTTCCTACCACACTACTGTGCAATACCTTAAACCATCCCTCACTAGCTAGTATCAACTACCTCAAATAATCTTCCTATAGTGATATTAATTGCTCAAACTTTATACTATAAGGCAAATCCTACTCACAGATTATTTTCATATCTTAGTGATTATATTGTGTGTGCAATTAGTGTATTTTCAATTACATTATTGTTCAAGGCCCAAAACTATATTTTGCTGGCTACTACCAACTACCTCATATTATTTTCACTTTTTATAGTACAAAAAAATTGCTCAACTTATTGCATATAACAAATCAGATCTTACTCCCAAATCAATATCATATCATAGTGATTATCTGCCATTTTAACTTTGTTTACCATTATTTAATTTTGTCCCTTTTATATTTTCTCCTTTATTTTAGCTTTACATAACAACCTTAGTTATATATTCACAATTGTTAAAATAATCAAGGTGTATTCTCAGGTGCTAAAGTGTAATAATGTTTAATGAGATTATTTGGTAATTCTGGTAGCGGGTGAGTGAATGATACATCTTTGGAGGCTTCTTACTTTATTTGTAATGTCGTGGTGGGTACACAGGCTTGTGTGTTGTGCCCATGGCCTGGGTAGGGCCATGCCCATGAGAGAGAGAACTAGTAGGCCTTGTGTCTTGCTTCTAGGCTGCTGTGAGAGTGAGAGAGTGTGGGACCAGTGTCCCACAGACCTGGGCAGGCCCAGAGGGCAGCACTTTAGTGGAGCAAAATATGAACTAAGCTGGCAGACAGCATAGGCTGTCTGTGCAGACAGTACAGGCTGTCTACATACGCTCGGCCACCTACCACATGGTCGTCCCGACCATGTCTGGCGGTAAAAAAAAAACTTGGTCTCTCTCTCGTAGGAACGGGGCACAGAACACAAAATAAAAAACATGTATATACATATGGACATGGAAAAAAAAAACTTCCTACTGGGAGGGAAGAAAAAAATGTGGGATGTGCTAAACATCGTGGTCATAGGCAGTTAGCGTCGAAGGGCATCACTGGACACCTTCCTGTGTCTGAACTGATAATGCAGCACAGGAGACATCGCTGCGGCTGAGCTGTGATGTAACGGGTTACGGTCTCCTCTGGAACGGTGAAGCAGTCATCGTAGGAGCCACTGCAGGTTTCACTCAACCTGGGGCACGACATGCTGGTGCCCTCGAGTGAGGCGTCGACAAAACTCGGCAACTGGGCAGGACTTCTGGCAAGCGACTCAAGAGGACACTTCTCGACTGGTACTGTCGTTGGGCTGTCACTGCCGGTGAGCGTGGAGTGAGTCGTGGAGTGAGTTGTGGCAGAGACGACTGGGCGAAACATCTGGGAGTCGTAACAACATACACCAGACTGCAGTGAGCAAGCTAGCAAAGTGACATCATCTTCGTGCAGGCTGCTCACTGAAGCTTGTGACACGAGGCTGACACAGCGCCTACCGACAGGGCTTAAACTGTGGCTTGACGAGTGTCATTCTCTCGGCAGTTGGAGTTATAGCAGAGATTAGTCTAAGTGTCCCCAGACTTGTTTCTCTACATATAACTGCACTCTGAAGGTCTGGAGGTGAAGTGAAACAAATCTCGATGGGAATCGTAGCAGGTACGATTCTGCAGAACATCACGAGTGACGAGCATAAGAGCTTTCTGTACAGAGGGGCTAGGTCGCTCGGGGCAGAGTAATATCAGCTGTCAAATGCACTGGTCACACCGGGTGACAACACAAGGTGCTACACAAGGGTCTGACGCAGACCTCACTGGACACATGGAAAACTTTACATACACCCGCGGTACATGCGGTACAACATGGCTTAACTAGCAAAAGATGCTTTTCTGTGTACAAAATTGACACTAAGCCATACACTAACATGTGAGAACACTGACTGAGATGAATTAATTAACACACGACATATGTCTTCTCTCAATCTTCTCGGCAATACTGAAATAATTACTAGAACACTCGATGTGACATCATGTGATGTCAGGCGTGGCATCGCGAGGTGACATCACCAGACATTGTGACGTCATGAAGTGAGTCAGCAGCATCAGTGATGTCAATGTGATGCAGGCAGCAGACCACAGCATGAGGCCTGGGACATCTGGCTTAGTAACCCATGTGGCTTGTAGATCCACGTGACATTGCCCACACCCCATGTGGCGTCATGATCCATGTGGCATCGCCCACACCCCACGTGGCGTCGTGATCCACGTGGCATCGTAATCTATGTGGCATGCTGATCCACATGGCTTGCTGATTTACATGGCTTGCTGATCCACGTGGCTTGCTGATCAACATGGCTTGCTGATCCACATGGCTTCGAGTGATCCACGTGGCTTGCTGATCCATGTGGCTTGCTGATCCACATGGCTTTGAGTGATCCACGTGGCTTGCTGATGCACGTGGCTTGCTGATGCACGTGGTGTACTGATCCACGTGGCTTGCTGATCTACGTGGCATGCCAATCCACATAGCTTCGAGTGGCCTCGGGCACTCGGATACACAGCTCTGGCAATGAATTCACATGGAAAATAGCAGAAAAGACAGCAGAGGGAGTGGGCAGTGGTGAGTGTATGGTAGGCTGGTGAGGTGTGAGTGTACAGCAGGGCGAGTGTGGGCGAGGCAAGGGATGGCCACTTCCTCCTCTCCCATAGACACGGAGAAACTCTCACTGGACACAGAAATCACCACAAAACTCAGCTCAGCACAGCTGAAATAGCTGTGCTGAGCTGAACAACAACAGCAGAACATACAAGTGACGCTGAACACGTGACTTGAGAAACAGTGTGGGACGCTGTAGCGTGGGGTCACTGGGACGCCACTTACATTTCTCGACAAAATTCGGCAAATTTCGGCTAGATCCTGCTTGCACCTGTGTCTGGATGCTGAAACATGCAGACACGACACCAGGATAACTCGTTGAGAGACGGATGCTTGTTGTATAGGGTGATAAAGTGAAGATGACTTCATCCCTCTTTCTCTCTGGGCAAACACAACTGCTGTGACCACTGCTTCCCACCAATGTTTAATGAGATTATTTGGTAATTCTGGTAGCGGGTGAGTGAATGATACGTCTTCGGAGGCCTCTTACTTTATTTGTAATGTTGTGGTGGGTACACAGGCTTGTGTGTTGTGCCCATGGCCTGGGTAGGGCCATGCCCACGAGAGAGAGAACTAATAGGCCTTGTGTCTTGCTGCTTGGCTGCTGTAAGAGTGAGAGAGTGTGGGACCAGTGTCCCACAGACCTGGGCAGGCCCAGAGGGCAGCACTTTAGTGGCACAAAATATGAACTAAGCTGGCAGACAGCATAGGCTGTCTGTGCAGACAGTACAGGCTGTCTACAATAAGTTCACTATTTTGCCATTATATTCCCTAGCTCATTTATTTGATTACCACTTTATTTGTTCACCACAATTTTTTTTTAGTCCCTTTTTATTGTCTCCTTTCTTTTAGCTTTAAAGAACTACATTAGCTCAAATTTTTACATTTGTTAAAATAATTCAGGTGCTATTTTATAGCTTTAGAATATTTACTTTGTCTTATGCTTAATTCTAACTATAGATTCACTATAAATCTTATGATAACAAGCATTGATCCTGATACCAACCTCTTATTGAATGACTTAAATGAATCAAACAGTAACTGTAATTACTACACAACAGAACAATCAAAGGCACTTCTCAGAGCCAACAACAACATAACTGTCTTTAACTACAACATCAGATCTTTAAGTAAACATTACGATGACCTCATAGCATTACTAAATTCCCTGCATGCCAATATATCCATCATTAATCTCACTGAAACCTGATACTACAGATGTCTATGCCATTCCTGGTTACACAGCCATACACAACTGTAGGCCAGATAAACAAGGGGGTGGCACAGCTATGTACTACCCAGACCAACTAGAATGTATCACTAATACTTGCACAAGGGATGAGCATGGGGAATATATAATAGCTAAATTCAAATCCAAATACCTACAAAAACTTCTCAGTGATAAACATCTACAGAGTACCACAGTCAAACATTAGCCATTTTAGTGAAAACCTAAGAAGTATGATAACTGATGCACGTATGAACAAAGATCACTTACTACTCTCAGATGACTTCAATATAAATCTTCTGCAAGACCAGGACCCACACGTTACTGAATTCACAAACACTATGAGTAACTGCATGTTGCTACCAACAATAACAAAACCTACAAGAGTTACAGAGACTAGTGTTTCCCTACTAGACCACATCTGGACCAACACCATATCCCCTTTAAAATCAAGCATAATCACAGATAATACCACAGATCACTACCCTACCTTCCTCATAACAAATCTTGGCAAATTACCTCAAGACACTACTAAAGTCACTTTCAGACTTCACAATGAGGCAACCATTAATAACTTCACAACAGCAGTAGCAAACATTGACTGGCACACTGAGCTAGAAATCTATACAGATATTGACAAATGTATTAATAATTTTCTAAAAAAGACCCAATACTTCTGTAACAAGCACTGCCCAAAAAAAAACTGAACAGATGACAGCTAAGAGACTGAACAGTCCCTGGCTAACACCCAGCATCCTCAAATCCATAAATACAAAACACTGGAAATATAAACACATATGCAGTATAATGTGATCCTTTATTGACAACGTTTCACCCACACAGTGGGCTTTTTCAAGTCACACACAGATCTGTGTGTGACTTGAAAAAGCCCACTGTTTGGGTGAAACGTTGTCAATAAAGGATCACATTATACTGCATATGTGTTTATATTTCCATTGTGTCGGTATTTTATACCATTTACTTCCAAATTCAAAACACCTATATGAAAAACAGTACAGAATGGGCCACATAACCAGAGACCAAACAAAACGTTGCTCGTCAATCCTAACCAGCCTGATAAGAAGGGCTAAAAAATTGTATTCTGAGAACAGATTATCCAACTTACAAGGTGACATAAAAAAGACCTGGAAAACCCTATCAGAAATTCTAGGAACAAAAAAGATATCACGAAATAGCGAAATTGAATTAACAAAACCAGATGAACCCCAACTCCCACCAACTGAAACAGCAAACAGACTCTATAATTTCTTCTCCACTATAGGAAAAGGAGGGGTGTTAATGTTGCATTTTAAAAACTGTAGTGTAAAGCACCCTTCTGGCAAGACAGTGATGGAGTGAATGATGGTGATAGTTTTTCTTTTTCGGCCCACCCTGCCTTGGTGGGAATCGGCCAGTGTGCTAATAATAATAAAAAAAAATATAGGAAAAAACCTTGCCAATGAAGTCCCAAACTCAGATACCCCACCCAATGACTACCTCACTGGCAACTACCCGAACACACTGTTCCTAGCTCCGACTAACCCTGCTGAAGCCTCCCTTATTATCAACACACTAAAAAACAAGACAGGAGATTTAAATATCTTACCACCCTTTATATACAAAAAAGTGTCACAAGTGCTATCACCAATCATTGCAACACTCTTTAACAAATCCATAGAATCCTCTACCTTCCCTACAGTTCTCAAAATAGCAAGGGTCATCCCAATCCATAAAGGAGGAGACCAAACAGACTTGAATAACTATAGGCCAATATCCAACTTACACCCTCTCTCTAAAATCTTCGAAAAATTAATTCATTAGCGAATCTATTCCTACCTCATCTCCCACAATATACTCAACCCCTGTCAATTTGGGTTCAGGCCTAATAAAAATACTAACAATGCTATTATACATATGCTAGAACACATACACTGCAATAGAGAAAAAAGAAGTCCCACTGGGGATCTTCATTGACTTGTGTAAAGCTTTTGATACAGTTGACCATGACGTGCTCCATATAAAATTGTCGCACTATGGTATAAGAGGGCACTCTCTCAACTACCTAAAGTCTTACCTCAGCAACAGGAGCCAGTATGTGTACACAAACGGGGCAAACTCTTCTGCACAGCCAATTACAGTTGGTGTCCCACAGGGAAGTGTCCTAGGCCCTCTTCTCTTTCTCATATACATAAATGACCTACCAAATGCATCGCAACTACTCAAACCCACACTATTTGCAGATGACACTACATACGTCTTCTCTCACCCGAGCCCAGTCACTCTAGCCAATACTGTAAATACTGAATTACAGAAAATATCTTCCAGGATGAGGACTAACAAACTTACTCTAAACATTGACAAAACCTACTTCATTCAGTTTGGTAACAGAGCTACAGACGTCCCTCTTAACATAATGATTAACGGATCACCTATCACAAAACTCACAGGGAAAATTCTTAGGAATCCACCTTGATAATAGACTCAAATTTCAAACACATATACAACAAATTTCCAAAAAAATTTCCAAGACCGTAGGCATACTGTCGAAGATATGGTACTATGTTCCACAGTCAGCCCTCCTGGCCCTATATCACTCACTTATTTACCCCTATCTCACCTATGAAATTTGTGCATGGGGCTCAACAACAATAAACCATCTCAGACCATTAATTACCCAACAAAAGGCTGGAGTCAGAATGATAACAAATTCCCACAGAAGGCAGCACACTCCACCAATATTCAAAACTCTACACCTACTCACCATACAAAACATCCATACTTATTACTGCACCTACTACATACATAGAACACTTAACTCTGATATAAACCCTCCCCTCAAACGTCTCCTTACCAACCTCAACAGAACACATGGCCATAACGCAAGGCACAGATCACTCTTTGATGTTCCTCATGTCCACCTCACACTATGCAAAAACTCAATGCACATAAAAGGCCCTAAAATCTGGAATTCACTACCTGTGAATATAAAAGAAACACTGTTTATAAATTCAAGTCTCTTCTCAAAAATCACTTACTCACCCACAACTAAATAAATACTGAATAATTGTATCACATAAATTGTATCTCATAAATGTTTCTCATTATTGTATCTCATAAATGTCTAACCTGTGACCCAATCAAACTTTGTTATTTTTTTAATTACATTACCTAACAGAATACTCCATTCTACTAAATGCTCAGCAACACAGTAAATGACCATATGACCTTTTCTTTGAAAATACTCATTTGTGCTAAATTGTTATCTGTTTACAATAATGTTTTTCCCACTGAAATATATCATTGCTTAGTTAATCTTAATTTAAATTTTAAGCTTGCCGATAATGCTTTGCATACAAGGGACTTTGGCATGTTGCATTTTTAATAACTGTATTCCTTTGTACTTCCCTATATCATGTTCAAATTAATAAATAAATAATAATAAACTCACATCCCTCCCCCCTCCGCCCCGTCTGCCAAACCCCAACAAGAGTAAATTTAAAGGGGTAAGTGTGATTTTAAAATGTTCATACATATATTTTATTAGCGCTTTATATTTATTTGTCATTGTTTTTCTGTTGTAAATCTATATTTAATCTTTCAAAAAATTTTTTTTTGTTAATATTTTTTGGCGTCTGAAATGGATTAATTGGATTTCCATTATTTCTTATGAGGAAAATGGATTCACCAATCATGAATTTCACCATTCGGCAGACTCTCTGGAATGGATTAATCATGAAACTTGGGGGTCCACTGTACCTTAACCCTTTCAGGGTCCAAGGCCAAAATTGGAAGGGGTGCCCAAGTGTCCAAGAAATTTTGAAAAAAAAAAAAAAAAATTTCTTACAGAATTAAAGATAATATTTTTGTGAAGGTAATAAAACAAGAAAAAAAATTTCTGATTAGTACTTACTGAGATACAGCAGCAGAAAGTTGACCCAAAATGACCGGTTGGCAGCATCATCAGTGACTTCCACGAAATCGCATTTTTTTATTTTACGTTTTTTATACTTTTTTCTTTTTCTATTAACATTTGTGGCCTGTGAGACCAATATAATGTATATTGTATAAGTGCACACTCATTGTATTCAACACAATAACTGCAGTAATTTGTTTATCATTATATTGCTTACAAAACTTGTTTACAAGTTTATTGTAAACAAAATGATGAAAATATTAGTGCGGTTATTGTGTTGAATACAACGGTGCCATATAGTACCATATGGTACAATGGTGTCATAGAGTGCAATGGTACCATATAGTACAATTGTACATATGGTACAGTGGCACATGATGCAATGGTACCATATGATACAATGGTACCATATGGTAGAATATGGTACAATGGCATCATTTGGTACAATGGTACCATATGATAAAATGGTACCATATGGCACAATGGTACCATATGGTGCAATGGTACCTTATGGCACCATATGGTGCAATGGTACCTTATGGTACCATATGGTGCAATGGTACCATATGGTACATTGTACCATACAGTACAGTGATACCATATGGTTCATTGTACCATATGGTACTATATGGTACTGTTGTTTTCAACACAATAAACACACTAATATTTTCATCATTATTTTGTTTACAATAATTGTTTACAACAAAAATATGCAAAAATGTTGTATATTAGTAATGTTCTATTATACATTTACAAGTGTACAGGAACTTGACATGTTCCTTGAGGTGGATGACAGAGCGCTTTGTCTTGGAAACTGCCGAGTCAGTAGCTAGCTTGCATCGCCACTCAGTCTTGGCTGGTGTCTCGTGCCACCAACACCTATTGACCATATGGTACACGGTATCATATGTTACAGGGTACCATATGGTACATTGTACTATATGGTATAGGGTACCATGCAGTACAGGATAACATACGGTGCCATATGGCACAGGGTACCATATGGCACAGGGTACCATATGGCACAGGGTGCCATATGGTACAGATACAGGGAAAAACTATGGAAATAAGTCACCCTGACTTTTTTGGGTTATCCTAGGATTTTATACGTATGCTGCTATGTACGATAATCTATGTAATTGTATTTTTGTACACCTGAAAAAACTTACTCAAGCACATGTGGCATCATAAGTAAGTTTATTTAGGTATACACAAATAAAGTTACATAGAATATCATACTTAGCAGCATATGTTTGGAGAACCTAGGATAACCCAAAAAAGTCAGACTTATTTCCATTAGGGTCCCTGTACCCTGTACCATATGGTATAATGTATCATATGGTACAATGTACTATATGGTACATTGTACCATATGGTACCATTGTACCATATACCATTGTACCATATGGTACCATTGTACCATATACCATTGTACCATATGGTACCATATACCATTGTACCATGTGATACCATTGTACCATATGATACCATTGTATGACATGGCACCATTGTACCATATGGTACCATTGTACCATATGGCACAATGGTACCATATGGTTCAAAACCATATAATTCCTCTTCAGCTCCACTTCCACCAGTCCTAGAACTGTAAGTTGTGAAGAGGAGAGTCAGAATTCACCCAGAGAGTGAGTGGGGTGTGAGAGCTTCCTTGCCGCCAGGCACAATGAACATAACCACTTTCCTGGCGTTCCCACATGCCATGCGGGGGTCCAGACTTTTTCTACAGTGTGCATGCTGACCACCCAGACCCATTCTCTCAGATGTAGGCCTACCAGCCTTCTCGCGCTAAATTTGACGCCGCTAGAATTTTGGCGTAGATCTACGGTATGGTCCCTGAACGTAAAGCCGTAGATCTATGGAACGGACCCTGAAAGGGTTAAAATATGATGCCTTTCATCCTTCCTTTACACAACTAATATAAGAAAACGACAATAATGGTGAAAAAGCAGTAAAGGCACCTGTCTGTCTGCCTCTCTCTCTGTCTCAGTGTCTCAGAGCCAACACATACTATTTCACTCAATGCAGTAGTCACTGAGTCACAACTAAGTCCTGATACTTATTATTTGCCAGTATGGATTTTTTGATTTTTCCTGGGAATTTCAAAA
>NC_069433.1:24420619-24486677 GCF_026875155.1 Cherax quadricarinatus
ATGGTGCAGGTATCTAAGAGAACTCGAAACAATGGATTCAAATTGGATAAATTTAAATTTAGAAAGGATATACAAAAACAATGGGTTTACAAGAAGGTTGAACAAATTATCAGACAGCGTCATTGAAGCTTTAAAAAAAAGATTACACAAATATATACAGTACATAGGAATGGTTGGGTGCGACTAGGCGCTACCTATCATGGACCAGTAGATCTACCACAGTGCTGCTCAGTTCTTATGCTCCCATGTTCACGTTTCTAGAGTACAACGAGAAATATGATGATGTCTCAGAAGCAAACCAAAAAAAGAATTTTGTGATACAACAGACAGCTGCTGCAACTTCAATATGCAACGCGAGTATATGTTTTCGATGTGGAAGAATGTTTAACACTCAAGAAGGAAGGCTCTGTCATAAGGAGGTCCGGTTGCCCAGCCAAACACACACTACCAACACAGTACGTAATTACTATGTCGTCAGATACAAAGTTACAAATACTTTATTGTCGAAAAATAGCTAAATGTCATATAGATTCTTCGAGATATTCACAAGATGAGAAATTCTTCAAGTAAGAATATATCAAATACTTTTATTAGTACTATACAAGCAGCAGTCTACAATATATCATATATACAATATATTAATTTCCACTTAAAATACAATATACGTTACCTCTCGGGACATCTCGCGTCTCCCTGTTATAATTATTTTGTGCTATGTTGGCGATAGTTCCCTTAAGCTGAGGCAATGTTTTACACTCACTGCTTGGCTACAGTACACTTTCAAAATCTCTTAACACACTTAGGGAAGATGACGTCAAGGAAGGTGGCTGTTACACCAATATTTTATAATTATTACAGCTACTCTCTTGTAGCCACTGACATATTGCATAAACAACTGATTTATAATTAGGACATGATGAGCGGCTCATGTTCTTAAAATTCGAGTGGTAAAATTTTGTGCAATGTTGCAAAGGAAACTTTTTTTTATCGCAAAATTTCGTGAAAAAATTAAAATAAAGAAAAAACAAGCTTTGTGTGGCTATATGTAGTGATTCGTAACTTGACAATGACATCTATACTTTCGATAATGACACCTCTCGGCATGCTATACTCTCCTATATAATGACGGGGTGATTCAGTACTCCATACCACATGTTTTACTCAAGTATGTAACACGATGAATCAGCACCTGATAAACACACCTCACTACATGTTATCCTCTCGTAGATAATAACAGTGATTTGGGACCCTATAACCACACCTCTAAATAACAAAACAGATTCATCATCAAAAATATTACTAGAATTTAGCTAGTAAATATGAACGATACTCAAGATGGGTGCAACTATCAAACATTACGAGGAAAGTTCTCAAGCTCATCGCCTGTCGACTGTACGTGGGTAATGCTGCACCGTACGTGGGTAATGCTGCACCGTACGTGGGTAAAGTTGCACTTCACCTTTAAACTAATATCGAGCAGACATTAATCTTTTAGAAAAGGGGGATTAAAGTTAACTCTCAGTGTATATACACGAAGATACATACCTCTCGGTAAGCATACACACTGGGAGGAAGTGCTCCTGCTCTTACAGTACCCACACTTCTTGAGAAATAAGACACGTGCAATACATGATAGGCGAAACGTCTCTCAAATGATGTTTACCCAGATACTGCACACGCGTCTTATTCATCAGCTTGCGGTATCACATACCTTTAATCCAATTATCCAAATGTCTTCCAGTCAGCCGCTACCGTCCGAACACAGACCACTCCAGTACACAATGAAAAGTTTCAGTACTTTCAGACGACACAAGAGGTCGGAAACTGCAGAGAAAGACATTCCTCATAATTTTCCTACTTATACTGACTATTTAGGTCAATAGCTTCTTAGATCACGTCTGTCAAAACTTTCATCCAAAATATAATATATAAGACAAAAAAATGCTCTTTCATACAAAATGCGTATTAATAATTACACACTAGCTGAAATAGAGCTGCCTTATTTAAATTATGTGGTGTTTAGGCATTATAAGGATGAGAAATGTATTTTGATTACTGATGATCTAAGTACTCATTACTTCTGAAGGAATTTGAGCAATTAAAATGCTTGATTGTAGAAATGCAACGGCTGCAGCAGCAGCAAGCAGCGCCAAGCAGTGACAGCGGAAGACAGGAACGCAGACCTTACCAGCAGCACTGGAACAAGGTTGAGTCAATTCGACTAGTTGTCCACCTGTTACTACCTGGACGAGCCGAGACTAGAAACCCTCGCCGAGAACACTTGTCGCAGATCTGGTGACCCGCCTGGTCACTAGTGCTGGGTATGGGTTGTGGACCAACTGAATCGAATCACACCACGTACACACACGGTGGAAATGAAAATCTACACACCCAATGGAAATTAGTCACTCGTCTGACCTTTTTGGGGGTTACTGTAGGTAATTTACACATATGTTACTATGTTAATTGTGGTTACCTAAATCTGTTTAACTGTGCTTATGTGTACTTGTACCTAAATAAACTTACACACGGTGGAAGTGACCCCCCCTCACACACACGCATTCTCCATACATGAACCATGGTAGGGACGACAATATAAACCAGACCTGGCACAACAACACCCTGCCTTACCAACTACACACAATCATTTTCAACGACTCACTGTCTCCATCTTCAGTGGTCAAACTCAATATCTCCAGACATCCTCACATCTTATCAGAAGTTCGTAATTCAAACTGCCTTCATATTAAAAAACAAAAAAAAAAAAACAAATGCACTACATATAATGTAAAACACCGATTTTTTTTTCGATCATCCAAGCATTCTGACCAACCATACCGATATACTGAATCAGAACAAAAGTATAGTGCCACACCATAGATACCTCTGAAAGAATAAAATTAATCTGCTGTGAAACAGAACCGATCATTAGTAATTTATCTGTCAACCTATGGTGTGAACTACCTACTTTCTTGTAAGTTTTTACCTATGCATGTAGGTATATATGTATGCCTGTATGTATTTATATATGCATGTATGCAGGTATTATGTATGAAGGTATGTCAATGTGTATCAGATACGCGGTCCGTCTGTTTCCACGTATCGTGTGTGAGGAAGCTATATGTATGTATGTGTATTTATATATATATATATATATATATATATATATATATATATATATATATATATATATATATATATATATATATATATATATATATATATATTATATTTATTTATTTATTTATTTATTTAGCCTACATAAAATGTAGGCTCAACCAGCATCCAAGACCTTAAGTACATGTGCAGTTGAGTCCTGAGGTCACTTATACACGGTGGTGAGAACTGTAGGGTTTAAAATATTGCCCAGATTGGAAGAAATGTCGCAGCGGGTATGAAAACACGTTACTTAAATTTTTAACCATTAAAACTCTCTTACCGAGGTGTTACACATTCACTGTTAAATAGATAGTTATATATGCGCATTACCCTCAAGTTCATCTTGTCACTTATGTAAGTAGCAAAATGTCTCGCCACCTCTCTGAATCATTATCGGCAAGATGTCTCGCCACTTCCTGACATCCCTATGACTTATCTTTGCTTTTAACTACTAGCTGTGCCTCTCAATACTTATTTCTCGCTTCTTGAACACCTTGTCTGATTTATCAGTTCCTCCGAGTATTTTGCATGATACGTCTTCCCTGGCTTTTCTGTTCTCCATGGTCGTTAGAGTCAATTCCTTTAGCATGTCTTCTTAGATCCTGCCCCTTAGATCTGGAACTAGTCTCGTTGCATACTTTTGCACTTTCTCCAGTTTCTTAATATGCTTCCTCAGGTGTGGGTTCCATGCTGGTGCTGGGTGTTCCAAGATGAGCCTGACATCTGTATAAAGCGCAAGAAATGACTGCCGAGATTCCTGAAGGCCACTCTCAGATCTACCAGGCGAGCATTGGTTGTAGAGGTTATCCAATTAATGTGAGCCTCTGAAGATATGATAGGCACTATACTTACTCCTAGGTCCTTCTCTTGGTATGAGGTCAGCAACCTCTGTCCCCAAGAGAGTACTCACCTATTTGTGGTTGCAGGGGTCGATTCACAGCTCCTGACCCACCTCTTTAAAAATAAGCATTAACGTTTTAATTAACGCTTCACAATTTATGTGAAGGAACAAGCTTGGCCCTAGGTTGGTTTATGTGGTTTAATAGTTTACATGTCCCTAGACACTTTGTTTATTCCTAGGAGCCAGGACACTTATTTACGTTACCCAGTAAAAAGCATAACAGTATATGTTCATATGTGTTTACGTGTGTGTGTGTGTGTGTGTGTGTGTGTGTGTGTGTGTGTGTATTTTTACGTGTGCGTGTGTGTGTGTGTGTGTGTGTGTGTGTGTGTGTGTGTGTGTTTACCTACGTACATACATAAAGCTGTCAAGTCATATCTCCTGGCCTCGCCTTTTGTCTAGCAACGACCGGTTATACCGATTTCTGCCTCCATGTCCCATAAAACCAAATATTTAAAATGCTCGTATCTAACACCTCTGTTTAGTGTATTGCTCTCACTACTTCAAGACTGGAAGAATTGTTTCTTATGCCGGTGGTTCGAGTCTGCCACCTGTGACCCTAGTTCTTTCTCCCGGCACCTCAGTATCTTCCTCTGTATTTTTTTACCGGGGTATAAAACAGCCCTCGGAGAGTGAAAATAACGGCGGAGACTGTATCCTCCTGTTCACTCCACCCACACCAGTCATTACACAACCTTGTACAGTGTCACTCCACCCACACCTGTCATTACACAACCTTGTACAGTGTCACTCCACCCACACCTGTCATTACACAACCTTGTCAGTGTCACTCCACCCCACACCTGTCATTACACAAAAACTTACAGGTCACTCCAACCACACCAGTCATTACACAACCTTGTACAGTGTCATCACCCCACAGTCATTACACAACCTTGTATAGTGTCACTCCACCAGTCATTACACAACCTTGTACAGTGTCACTCCACCAGTCATTACACAACCTTGTATAGTGTCACTCCACCAGTCATTACACAACCTTGTATAGTGTCACTCCACCAGTCATTACACAACCTTGTATAGTGTCACTCCACCAGTCATTACACAACCTTGTATAGTGTCACTCCACCAGTCATCACACAACCTTGTGTCACTCCATCAGTCATTACACAACCTTGTACAGTGTCACTCCACCAGTCATTACACAACCTTGTATAGTGTCACTCCACCAGTCATTACACAACCCTGTACAGTGTCACTCCACAAGTCATTACACAACCTTGTATAGTGTCACTCCACCAGTTATTACACAACCTTGTACAGTGTCACTCCACCAGTCATTACACAACCTTGTATAGTGTCACTCCACCAGTCATTACACAACCTTGTATAGTGTCACTCCACCAGTTATTACACAACCTTGTACAGTGTCACTCCCCAGTCATTACAACCTTGTATAGTGTCACTCCACCAGTCATTGCACAACCTTGTATAGCGTCACTCCACCAGTCATTACACAACCTTGTATAGTGTCACTCCACCAGTCATTACACAACCTTGTATAGTGTCACTCCACCAGTCATTACACAACCTTGTATAGTGTCACTCCACCAGTCATTACACAACCTTGTATAGTGTCACTCCACCAGTCATTACACAACCTTGTACAGTGTCACTCCACCAGTCATTACACAACCTCGTATAGTGTCACTCCACCAGTCATTACACAACCTTGTATAGTGTCACTCCATCAGTCATTACACAACCTTGTATAGTGTCACTCCACCAGTTATTACACAACCTTGTATAGTGTCACTCCACCAGTCATTACACAACCTTGTATAGTGTCATTCCACCAGTCATTGCACAACCTTGTATAGTGTCACTCCACCAGTTATTACACAACCTTGTATAGTGTCACTCCACCAGTCATTGCACAACCTTGTATAGTGTCACTCCACAGTCATTACACAACCTTGTATAGTGTCACTCCACAGTTATTACACAACCTTGTACAGTGTCACTCCACCAGTTATTACACATACCTTGTACAGTGTCACTCCACAGTATTACACAACCTTGTACAGTGTCACTCCACCAGTTATTACACAACCTTGTACAGTGTCACTCCACCAGTTATACCAACCTTGTACAGTGTCACTCCACCAGTCATTACACAACCTTGTACAGTGTCACTCCACCAGTCATTACACAACCTTGTACAGTGTCACTCCACCAGTTATTACACAACCTTGTACAGTGTCACTCCACCAATTACACAACCTTGTACAGTGTCACTCCACCAGTTATTACACAACCTTGTACAGTGTCACTCCACCAGTCATTACACAACCTTGTACAGTGTCACTCCACCAGTCATTACACAACCTTGTACAGTGTCACTCCACCAGTCATACACAACCTTGTACAGTGTCACTCCACCAGTCATTACACAACCTTGTACAGTGTCACTCCACCAGTCATTACACAACCTTGTACAGTGTCACTCCACCAGTTATTACACAACCTTGTACAGTGTCACTCCACCAGTTATTACACAACCTTGTACAGTGTCACTCCACTAGTTATTACACAACCTTATACAGTGTCACTCCACCAGTTATTACACAACCTTGTACAGTGTCACTCCACCAGTCATTACACAACCTTGTACAGTGTCACCACCTGCACCAACCACTATACAGTGTTTGCACACTAGGATTTTGAAACACTAACTTCGTTCTATAACACAAACAGGTTTTTAAAATTCCTAAAAGTAATGTACACATAATAGTGGAAAAGCACATTTTTTTCCAAGTAACTAAATAATAACTACATGAAAGGAAAGACTCAAAAGGAAAATCCCAATTTTCAGTAAACTCGAAGCAACTAGCATTGTCTGACGCACGTGGTGAGCTTTTCACACAATGTACATGGAAGGTGTAGCTAATACTCTGCACAAGTTCACTTGTATCTGGCTACTTGTAGTCCAAACGTCTCGGCACTTGAGCAATATGGCCGCTAATGGTCCACAGTTGAGTGCAGTGCTTGCCGCCGCTAGCACTCTGCAAGAGGTGCTCGTCAACACTCAAGAGTCTGTCGTTGTGCATGTAAATAAACCGTGTTCTCAAGTTTGCACTTAACTTTTTTTTTATATAAATGTGCTACCCGAGTCAAGAGTAAACAAGAGTGAATATCAGTATACACACTCAAGTCCCAGCCTCACAACACTGCTTGCTATTCTCTGCTATTATTCACAACTCACTGCCTGGCTGTACAAGATTTACATTTATAGTCTTGCTACTACACATGAGGGCAAAATTAAACTGATCGTTTCTTGTACTGTAGTAAGCCCGTGGTCCATTCGAAATGTTGTATATGTTGTGCATATAATATATATCTGAGCTAGTTGTGGTCACAAGCGCCGAGAAGGTGAGGTGTCTCAATCACTTTGTGGCTACAGTGTGTTGGTTTGACTATGCTGCTGCCCCAAGCAGCACTCCACTGTAACACTCCTCAGGTTACACTGGATGGGGCTGCGGTCGTCTTCGGCTGATTCTTGATGGATCCGATCTCCGAGTAGACGATGTCGATGGGCAGACGGTCGTCGTATAGCGTAGGTGCTTGTAGAATGATACCGGCCGTGCCCAAAAGAACGGCCAGGGTAAAGATCCACAAGAACAACCTATCCAGCACCATCGCCACATACTTCCAGTCCTCTTTCACCTTAAGAGAAACACTGAGTTAGTCATATCTCTAATTATTAAATTTTTCCATCGCCATAACCCCTCCCTCCTTGATCGCCCACTAAAATCTAACAAAAATATAAACTTACACTGTTTTTAATCTAATGTTATTGGTTATAAAACTTAGTAAACGTATTCAGATCATAATGTAAGGAGTATTAAAACTGGTCTTGAATACCTTCCATGTACACGCTTCTAGTTATATTAAAACTCAGTCTCATCCCCGGGCGACACACAAAACAGGCCATGACTCATCGACCGATGCTTTTGACAACAGGTAATTAACACCCCAACACAACCACCCCAACCCTAACACACTAACCTTACAGGACTCCTCCTCCCTGCGTGTGTGCTCGGCGATGAATCTGACGCCCTCGAAGGCCTTTATGACCTCTGGGCAGTACTGGGTACTACCGTTCTCAGTAGTGCCCCTGCCCGGAGACCCCACGTTCCCGTTGAGACCGACACCCAAGTCATCGGCCAGCGCTGCGGGACCGTGGATCTTGCAACCTCCGTTGATACCCAGTGATTCTATATCCCGGCTGAGGAACACAGGTAAATAAGGTTACTCTTACACCTTACTAATAATATTCCGAAACACACACAAGTAGTTGCAAAAGGAACGGATGTTTCTTCTGTTATAACAAATACCACATGGAGAAACAGAGGGGTAAGAGTACTGCATGTTTCAACTTCCAAGGAATGCTTGAGGGTATACACAAATTCTTTAGGGAAGCAAAACGGGGAAAATCTCGGCAAACAAAACGGGACATATTAAAAGCTAACAAACGTATTAAACCTGAAAAAAAGGCAATTCTCAAAGAGCAACGATAAAACAAACTATATATAATATCCAAGAAATCATAAACAATATGCTGGTCTTGTCACACAAAGACATTTAAACTAGAGAAACTTCTCACAGGCAGCAACACATTATTGAATTAAAGGAAACTGAAACAAGAGGCAATAAAGAGGGAACACAGTCATTAAAGGAAACAGAAACGAGATTGTATAAGCAACTTCTCCCGAAGCGGCCACTTAACAGGAGTTCTACGCACCACAAGTACACACTTAAACGAAGACACCCTTCAACAAAGATTTCAACAAGGACATAGCTAAGCAAGGACAGACTTCAACAACATCCTCTGGGATCCGGATATATTCTTGGACAAATTGTCGCGTTCAGGGGCAACTACGGTGTAGAAATATCTCGTTGCTGGGAGAAACTACGGTGAACAAATAAGGATCAGGTTGTGACCATCCAACACAATAGGCCATCAAACATCAATTAACACCATAAAATCATTCTTGTTGACTTGTATAAACATTTCTGGTAGACTCATATTAACAGCAATATTTCGTCGGGTCATACCAGTGACTGACGATGTAACTGTGTCCTGACTACAGAGTAGTTCCATCATCATCTTCAGTTTATGACTATCAACGTTACTACTATAGTTTTGACTTGACAGGATAGTTTCATAATATGATTGCCGCCGATGTGACCCTTATATTCACTGTGGCCTTTATATTTACTGTGACCCTTATATTCATCCAGTGGACGATAGCGCAAGAGCGTAGGGATAAACGAAAGACACAGGAACTAGGAATGTAAAATGGTTAAGATTTTGCTGGTATTTTAAACCAGGAGAGTTAACCATTAAGGATAACCCAGTAAAGTCTGTCATCGGGGACTGACTGGCTTATTTCCGTTGAGGTCCTTCAATCTTCTCTCAGGAGGCGACCCACAACAATCGACTAACATCCAGGTAACCACTTACTGATAGGTGAACAGGGGGGCGGCAGGTGTAAGGTAACATACCCAGCGTTTCACACCCGTGCCAGGTATCGATCCCGAACCCCTTAGTGTGAGCCGAGGACGTTATTAACCAAACCACGAACAGGAATACATCTGGATTTATATCTAAAATTGCATTTATAACAAAGATGTCGCTACTACAAAACCATTAAGGGATAGTCACATAAAATATTTAGTATCAGAGTGCTATTTCTTCAAGGGCACACACTGGCTGATAGGCATCGAGACCAGACGATGGTGTTCCTCCCACCAGAAGTTACCAGCATCTCCAGCAAGCCTGTGAAGTTCAGATAATTATCTGAACGACTTAAAGAAAACAGTTTTTGGGACTTATGTCCAGGACTATCTGAGATCTCTGTAGAACCAAGCTTCTTTATATCATTACTTTTTTTTTTTTTGTAAATACGAATGAAAAATCACATCCAAAATTAATTAGCACGTGAAAAAATCCTTCATATTACGTGTTACTCATTTACCTACACTTTTGTTTTTAGCTACAGTCACAGTACGTGTCCTTACATCTACGAACATGTTCACGAATGAAATTCGAAGAGAAAGTGCATTTCAAGTCTTACTGATAATCATTTGCATCAAATTCTAAGACTGCGTCACGTCACGGACACACAAATATAATAAACTCGTGGAACGAGGCTTCGAGTATCACATTAAATAAGTTTAAATCTCACATACGTTTCTCTTTTTTTTTTTAAAAACAAGATAATTTTTTCCATGACTTTAAGGTTATTGTATTTAACTTTATTTTCTGGTTACAGTATGATGGTTGATAATTTTCATCCTTATACACAGCATAAAATACCTTGCGATATTTACATTTATGCTTTTGAAAGTACTGCTCCTCGGGGTGAAACGTCATATTATAGACAGGTATGCAAAATATTACTGGAACAACGTTTTGCTCTGTGTGGAGACTGAAGTGGCTTAATACAGCTCAACACAGAACGAAACGTTTTAATTAAATCTTGTTACACAACCTGGGTGTCTCTCTTCACGCGGCCTCTTAACAAATTTTGTGCATGTGGTCTGGTAACCATGTGGACGAAATCTGTCACATGCACATGTGGCATGAACGTTTCTGTGATTAAATACGGTGTGGTTGGTGACTGGTGCGTACACACGGTGTGAAGTGTGCGAACATGGCCAGATGTATCTGATGTGATTAGTGAGCACATTTACTGTGATAATTACACTTACACAGCGTACACACACAATGTAACTGATGTGTGCATAGCGTGACTGACTCAACTAATCAAACGTAGAGTGAATGCTTTTGTGTGCATAGTGTTAATTAAGTACTTACTGCTGCATACACAAGGGACGACGCTGGTCATAGAGTGGAGTCTCACACAGCAGGTGACCATACGTATATTCACTGAAGCAAAATGGATTTATTGGCATCTCTTATTTCTCGACGATAAAACTGGGGAATAGTGAAAGATAATGAATGACGGAGTGAAACGATGAATGACTCGGAGAGTGAAAAATGATGCGGGAGATCATTGACTGTGGGATGATGGTTGTGGTGTAGGTGGAATGGTTGTGGTGTAGGTGGAATGGTTGTGTAGGTGGAATGGTTGTGTAGGTGGAATGGTTGTGTAGGTGGGATGGTTGTGTTGAAGGTGGAATGGTTGTGTAGGTGGGATGGTTGTGGTGCAGGTGAGATGGTTGTGGTGCAGGTGAGATGGTTGTGGTGTAGGTGAGATGGTTGTGTTGTAGGTGAGATGGTTGTGTTGTAGGTGGATGTGTGTTGTAGTGGATGGTTGTGTTGTAGGTGAGATGGTTGTGTTGTAGGTGAGATGGTTGTGTTGTAGGTGAGATGGTTGTGTTGTAGGTGAGATGGTTGTGTTGTAGGTGGATGGTTGTGTTGTAGGTGAGATGGTTGTGTTGTAGGTGAGATGGTTGTGTGTGTAGGTGGATGGTTTGTGTGTAGGTGAGATGGTTGTGTTGTAGGTGGGATGGTTGTGTTGTAGGTGAGATGGTTGTGTTGTAGGTGAGATGGTTGTGTTGTAGGTGAGATGGTTGTGTTGTAGGTGAGATGGTTGTGTTGTAGGTGAGATGGTTGTGGTGTAGGTGAGATGGTTGTGGTTGTAGGTGAGATGGTTGTGGTGAGGTGAGATGGTTGTGGTGTAGGTGAGATGGTTGTGTTGTAGGTGAGATGGTTGTGTTGTAGGTGAGATGGTTGTGTTGTAGGTGAGATGGTTGTGTTGTAGGTGAGATGGTTGTGTTGTAGGTGAGATGGTTGTGTTGCTAGGTGAGATGGTTGTGTTGTAGGTGAGATGGTTGTGTGTAGGTGAGATGGTTGTGTTGTAGGTGAGATGGTTGTGTTGTAGGTGAGATGGTTGTGTTGTAGGTGAGATGGTTGTGTTGTAGGTGAGATGGTTGTGGTTGTAGGTGAGATGGTTGTGTTGTAGGTGGATGGTTGTGTTGTAGGTGGGATGGTTGTGTTGTAGGTGGATGGTTGTGTTGTAGGTGAGGATGGTTGTTTGTAGGTGGGATGGTTGTGTTGTAGGTGGAGATGGTTGTAGTTTGGTGAGGATGGATGTGTTGTGGATGTTGGTTAGATGAGATGGTTGTGTTGTAGGTGGTGGTTGTTGTGGTAGTAGGTTGGTGGGGGATGGTTGTGGTTGTAGGTGGGATGGTTGTGTTGTAGGTGAGATGGTTGTGGTGTAGGTGGGATGGTTGTGTTGTAGGTGGGATGGTTGTGGTGTAGGTGGATGGTTGTGTTGTAGGGGGATGGTTGTGGTGTAGGTGGGATGGTTGTGTGTAGGTGAGATGGTTGTTGTAGGTGGGATGGTTGTGGTGTAGGTGGGATGGTTTGTGTAGGTGGGATGGTTGTGTAGGCGGTGAGATGGTTGTGTGTAGGTGGGGATGGTTGTGTAAGTGTGGATGGTTTGTGTGTAGGTGAGATGGTTGTGGTGTAGGTGGATGGTGTGTTGTGGTGAGGTTGTGTGTAGGTGGAGATGGTTGTGGTGTAGGTGGATGGTTGTGTGGGGTGGTGTTGTAGGTGGATGGTTGTGGTGTAGGTGGGATGGTTGTGGTGTAGGTGAGATGGTTGTGTTAGGTGGATGGTTGTGTAGTAGGTGGATGGTTGTGGTAGTAGGTGGATGGTTGTGGTTTAGGTGAGATGGTTGTGGTGGTAGGTGGATGGTTGTGTTGTGGTGGATTTAGTGTTGTAGGTGACATGGTCTGTGGTAGGAGATGGTTGTTGAGGTGATGGTTGTTGAGGTGAGATGTTAGTTGTAGGGAGTTTAGTGTTGTAGGTGACAGATGATTGTGTGTAGAATTGTGTTAAGGCTGGATAGGTTTTTGAGGTTAATGTTGTGTTATAGATGGTTTTTGTATAGCATGAGTGTTAAGGAATTTCAAGTAATAGGTGTCATTAAGTGGATATATATGTTGTAGTTAATGGTGTTTAGTTTTGTAGTGAATGGTTGTGTTATAAGGTGAAAGAGGATTGTAGTGCTAGTGTAGATGTGAATGTGCAAGAAGTGATATGGTTGTATAACTAACTGGAGATGGTTTGTTGAAGGTGAGTTTGAGTTTGTGTTTGAGATAGGTGAGGAACTTGCGATGTTGTATAGTGATGAGATTGAGTTTAGTGAGATAGGTTTGAGGTACTGTGTTTATGAACAGGTGTTCGTAGCGGAGATGGTGAGTGATTTTGCGGTAGATGTTGTGGAATGTAGTGGATTTTGTTGTAGTGATATAGCGTGGTGTGAATGTAGAGGTTTTGTCAGTGAATGTGGTAAGTGAGATGAGTTTGTTTAGTGAGAGGATTTGTAGAGTGATGTTTGTGTGGTGCACATGGTGTGTTATTAGTGACACAAGGTGCGAGATGTAAGTAAATGGTATATGTGTAGGTGATATCAGAGTTGTGATGTGAGGTGTCAATCAGTTAGATGGTTGGGTAATGTAGATCCCGGTTTCTTGGATTTATTTTCAGTGGATGTGTTGTACTGTGGTGTTTTCATTTAATAAGACATGTCTAGTACAGGGGCTGCTTTAGGGATGGTTTACAGCGTTTTTGCTAATCAGCAGTTTTCAATTATACCCATTCATTTATTGAGACTCCCTACAATAAATATATTCACCATTCACTATAAGCTAAGGACGAAAATATTTTAAGTAATGTGTGTACTGTACATGCCTTTTCTTTTAGGCCTAGCTCTAGTGCTCATGTTATCAAGCTTTTATATGCATTTTAAAGTGAAAAAAAGGACGATGTTTCACTTTACAGCGATGTTTCACTTTACAGTGATTTCACATTACAGCGATGTTTCACTTTACAGCAGTAGCCAGGACCATAACTTGCTGTATAAGGCTTTGTACAAGGCTGTGAAGGCTATATATGGAGTGTTCCAGCCACGATGTTGTGATTTTTATTCAGTCTCCAAAAAAATCTCTATTTGAATTTTTCTTAGAGTCACGAGTCTGTTGCAAATTAAGCAGAAAGAAAAAATAACATTACGAGAGAGGCACCACGTGTGACTCCTACACCAAGAAGATCTATGGCAATTTGCATTCAGCCAAAGTATTTAAAATGTATTTCTTTTCTCATCTAGAAGGAATATTCTATTTATATTAGAATTAAGAAGAGTCGAAAAATTAAAAAAAAAAATGACTGACACATACGTAGCACCTGTAACGTGTGTGTGTAAGTGTGTGTGTGTGTGTGTTGTGTGTATTTATATAAATGGTAGTGCTATTCAGGTTGAGACATACAAGCTGCTGTAATAGGGTGAAGGCATAGGAGAGGACCTACAGGATAGAGACTACAAGTGTGACAGGGGTGTGGTATTCGGGGTGTGGTATTCGGGTGTGTTGGTATTCAGGTGGTGTGGTATTCGGGGTTGGTATCGGGTGTTGGTTCGGGGTGTGGTATCGGGGGTGGTATTACAGGGGTGTGGTACGGGTGTGGTATTGGTTGTATTCGGGGTGTGTATGGGTACTCAGGGTTACATACATGGTGGCATACAGTGTGACATACAATGTGTTTCTTACAGGGAGTGGGATACACGGTGTGATGTACATTGCCTAGTGTACAGTGGATGACGCACAAGGTGCGACATATGTTGAGACAGGTGTGGCGTGACATGCAGGGTGATTTATGTTGCGATACAGGGTGTGGCGTACAGGGTGTGACCACGTGACGTGCATGGTATATGTAGAGGGTGTGACGCACATGCAATTTACATAGTGTGGCTCTCAGAGAAGTGTGTACATGCGATATACATTGTACGGGACAAAGGGTGTGATGTACAGGATGTGGTATACATCATGTGAAGTACTAGATGTAATGTACAAGTTGTGAAGCACAAGGTGTGACATATGTGATAGTATGGTGTAGATGTAACTAACATGCAGGGTGTGACAAACGCTTAGTCATACAGGGTGTGGCGTACAGTGCATAACTTACAGTGTGTGGTGTGTAGGCTGTGACGTATATGGTGTATTATACATTTAGTGATGCACATTGTGTAGTATACAAGGTATGATACACATCGTGACCTACATGGTGTCACACATAAGGTGTGGCATACAGGGGGTGATGTACAAAGTGTTGTGTACAGGACATTGGCAAACAGGGTGTGGCGTATTGGGTGTGACATACAAGATTTCAGATACAGGGTGTGGCACACTGGGTATGACATACAAGGCTTGAGGTACAGGGTGTGGCATACTGGGTATGACATACAAGGTTTGAGATACAGGGTGTGGCATACTGGGTGTGACATACAAGGTTTAAGGTACAGGGTGTGGCATACTGGGTGTGACATACAAGGTTTAAGGTACAGGGTGTGGCATACTGGGTATGACATACAAGGTTTATGGTACAGGGTGTGATAAGTATGCGACATGAAAGGGGCATATATGCTGCACGTTACGTGAGAGGCATCTGTAACTTACTGGTGTGACATGGAGGGAGGGGGGATCTTTGACGTGCAAGTGTGACATGAGAGAGCATATTTGTCATATGCAATGTGAGGAGCATTTATGACGTGAAGGGCATCTATGACGTACAGGTGTGACATGAGAAGCAGTAATGACGTACAGGTGTGACATGAGGAGCAGCAATGACGTACAGGTATGACATGAAGGGGCACCTGTGACGTACAGTGTCACATGAGGGGCATATAAAGTACATTACGTGACACGTGGAAAGGTGCGAGTTGCATCGCTTGTGCAAAGGTTTAATCGCGCACATACACGTACGTATGACAATATACGCGCACATGCCATTACATACATGTGACGTATAGAGACGTACATGACGTATTTGTACGTGCAAATACGTGACGTGGGAAGTAGTGCGACATATACACAACGTGAATGACACGGAGCGTAAAGGCGTGGTCCAGTGGTTGTATCCGTCTCGTAGATAAGAGGCAGCGGTTTCCACGCCAGGTCTGGACAGTGACACTCACGGGAAGCAATGCGTACACCCAGTGGTGATTGGGGAAGACCTGGACGACCAATCGTAACGAGGACTGTGCTTGGAGAGGGTGTACTGGACCTGGACAACCAACTTTAATGAGGATTGTGCTTGGAGAGGGTGTACTGAACCTGGACGACCAATCAGAAAGAGGACTGTGCCTGGAGAGGGGGTGAATAGGCCAGCCAACACTACAACACACACACACCGTCCTCTTGGGACTTACCAAAGATACCAGGCCAGGCAAAACACACACACCTAACTATATCTCAAATAAAGATGGCTGTCAACTATTTGTATGTTGCATGTGTGGTGGTGGTGTGTTAGTCTAACGAAACAAGAGTACTGAATACTTGCCTGGGAGAGTACTCGCTGCGTGGGGAGCGAGGCCGGCTGCTGGGGATCCCCATATACATAAGTCCCTCTTGGATAGCGTCCCTCAGTTCCTGCTGGCTGTCGTCATAAAGAGTTACACGGAAGTTCTCTGCTTCTACGGGTACCTTACAATTCTACTTATGTTTACTAAGTGTATGCGTATGAACATCTAGGAAGACGGGTGAGCATTTTTCTTAATCAGTAAACATGTGGCTGTTAAAGTCAGGGATATAGCTGAAGCAGCTTGAGAAAAAGGGGTAGGCGAGAGATGGAGAACAGGTGTAATTGGCGAGATATATGAAGGACATATTTTATAGATGAGACAGGTGGTAAAGGACACTCGTTATAAATAAGAGAAGTAAAGGACACTTGTTTTAGGTAAGAAGCGATAGAGGAAACGCGTTATAAGTGAATCATATGAGGTAGGACACATGTTATGCGTGAGACAACAGGAAAAGGATATTATAGACAAGATAGTTAAGACACATGTTATAGATAAAACAAGTGAAGGACACGTGTTACCGGTGAAACAGATAGCGAGGACATATGTCATAGGCGGGTGTAACTTGAAAAAAAAAACCTCAAGATGTTAATGTACCTGAAGGAGTTATCTCTGGAATCCTGGAAGGACTCAGTGGAGTAGTAATTACAGGACTCCCGCATGTCTCCCCCGTTGCAGGACCTCAACATGCCCACCTTGGTCTTGGCGAAGAGACTGGAAGTGTGGGCAGAGAGCATCAAACACCATAGCAGCAGCGAAGAATATAAAAAATGACATTCATTTATATTTCAGTAATGTGAAGTGATAATCATTTGTTTATCAACTTTATAATTAATTAACTAAAAATGTCTAACTAAAATATGCATACAAATAGAGCATACAGAAAAAAAACAGCGCAAAATTTGGTGCAATATATCAAGACAAAATTAATTCTAATTCTCTATGAGTATTTATGAAGATTTGGGTAATTGATATATGGAAAAATACAGCCTAATAATTAGCACGTGTTCGTTAATTACAATAATGTTAGAACAATAAAAAAAAAGATGCCAGCTTATTAATTAATATATAATTTATATGGGAGTACTTTAATGCAACAGAAGATAAAAAAAAAACCGTTTTTTTAAAAATGAGCAATTTAAGAGGGGGGGGGTATTTTTTTTTTAATGTGATTCTACATATATGGAGAGAAGGGAAGGAGCGTACATCACAAGGCAGCTTGGGTACATGGTTCTACTTTCAAGATGCACAGCCCTAGTCTTTTGGATCCCAGTCAAAGTTCTGTTTAAGTCAAGGTGGTGGGTCGCTGTCGGAGCGGGAAGGGGGGAGTGTTGATGAAGTCTCATGTCCTGGTTTCATGGTACCAGGCGTCGTGGCCTGGTGGCTTAAGCTCTCGCTTCACACGGCGAGGGTCTTGGTTTGATTTCCAGCGAGGGTAGAAACATTAGCCACGTTTCTTTACACTGGTTGTCTATGTTCACCCATCAGTAAAATGGGTACCTGGGAGCTAGTCGACTGGTGTGGGTCGCATCCTGGGACAAAACTGACCTAATTTGCCCGAAACGCTCTGCATAACAAGGGGCTTTCTATACAGTAATTAAAATAAAAAAAGAAGCGCTAAACCTACAAGGGTCATACAGCTCTATATAGTAATATGTCACTGATGTCAGCTAGGCCTGTATACCTTGTACATGTACTTGTGAAATACAATTATTATTATTATTATTATTATTATTATTATTATTATTATTATTGTGGGTGGGTCTGGTCAGAGGCATGTGCCAGGGTTTCAGATTAGTCTCATTATCGGTCAAATCCCACTCATGGTAAGCCTGGTCAAGGCTTGTTCATGGGGCACAGAGTCTGATCATAGCCAAGGTCGATTAAGTTCGGCTCATTGTTTAAGATCGCAGCCAGGGTTGGTTAAGTTCGGGTTTTGGGCCTCGAGTTTAGATAGTGCTCACCCACGATTCCAATTTGGATGGGAGTTTAAGCCAAAAATTCAGTTTAGGCGCTTAATTAAGCCAGGATTTCAAGTCATAAGAAGTTAAAGAAAAAAGAAGCAAAAGAAATCTTCTTAAAGAAATGTATGGTTTTCAGTCTGTATGTATGTGAAATTTTAACTATCAAGCTTTCGTGGTCACTGGTCAATACAGTAAAAATTAGTCATTAATTTAAAAAAAAAAAGTATTTGCATCCGGGGCTTCAGCCCCCGCCTCCCCTTCTGGGCTGCGCCACTGGCTGCGTTCAGATCACAGCTGCGGTCAGGCTACTCCGGCTCATGGGTTGCGGAACATGGCCCGACATTTATGAACCCACTAGTTTCTTGATAACAGGTCACGTCCGGTCGGTCCGACCCCTCACGTCAGTGAGTCACATGAGTTAGTGAGTGCGTGGGCCTGCGAGCTGCCCTAGTTTGACATGCATCAATGTGTAACTCTCCATCCTTTGGCCAAGACTTGCTCTCTCCCTCACTTCAAGAGGTACGGTGTCCCTTAGTGGGTGGATGGGGGGGGGGGGGAGTTGAGGTGCACTGGGGCATGCTCGTGTGTTCATATGTTTGTGTGTATTTATTCATGTGTGTGTGCATCTCTTCGTGTGGGGGTGTGCGTATGTTTGTGTACACTCGTGTGGGAAAACAGTGCACTAAGTAGGAACGCTCGCGACATCATGCATGTGTTATGCTCCAGTGGCTAGGGAGAGGGAACTTTCACCCCTAACTATTTTATGTTTACTAAGTTTTTATAATATAGTTTTTACTTGGATACAACATATTCAAAATATTAATCACAAGCAGTTTTGAAAATAATCGGATCTCTTTAGCCTGTTTACAATTCCAAGCTTCAACAATTTAGCAGCAAATATTCTGAATGAAGTTGGAATGGATGCTCCAGCTTGTACATCAGACAGACAAGGCTCTCGCTCAATAACTTCTGCTAGATACTGCATAAATACTTTGCAAACCATTGATTCTCTCTTGAATTTAAAATTTAAACAAATATCTGTTTCAGAATAATACACATTTGAAATCATTATCTCCAGCACTTAATGCATGTAGTATATGATTGTTATGGGTTCCAGAGACAATTTGTTACAAACTGCATTTCGCTTAAGTTTTAATGATTAATGATTAATCTTTGGCTACAGTTTATCCTGACGATAAACGAGGAGACCATCTGAGCATCAGTGTAACAGTATACACAAGCGCAAGCAAAGAAGGACTCTTTAATCTTGTAATTGTCACCCTGAGTAAATTTACACTTGGCTGTGAAAAAATGGCCCCTAACAGTGTATTTATGGAAGAACACGTCAACTACGTGTCTCTAGCAGAAAACATGTAAGCGAGCGTCAACGGACCTTCAGCTATGTGGTTCCTGCCTCTGGTCACAGACTCTCACACGGAAGCTTAAAAAGAAATCCTACCATCTTCCAGGACGAAATATAATCTTAACACAGTACAGCTCTTTTCATGACGGTCTAAATATATTCCATTGGGTAAGTCGGTGAAACCTTCCATGCCTTTGTGCACGAATCTCATATAATATTTAAAGTACACTTTCTTGAAATATTATAATTAAATATATATTAAATATTACAATTCCCAAACGTGTTTTGATGTCTATGAATTTGTCGTATAAATCGTGTCGTGAAATGTGAGTAGGGAATAGAGACAGTAAGAAAATAATGCTTTGGCTTGCTGTAATGTAACGGTCTGAGCAGCAGCCTAAATGGGTATGACATGCGCTAGACACCACTCGGCAAAGAAGAAGGCAAAGAGCAAAGAAGTGTGCCAGACATCCAGTAACGAGGTGCTGGTATACAAGAGGAGCAGAAAGAGGAGGTGCAGCGAACATGCGTCGGCCATTTAGGGGGGAGGGAAACCCTTCAAACTGACAAGGTGTAGCAGGTTGCATACCGACAACATTCTTTGATGTTAAAGAGTGCGTTTTCATGGTGTGTCCTAAAGAATGAAATTCATATATTATTAGGGGGAACAGCCTTTTTTTTATTTTTATTTTTTTTTTGAGCCATGTAATAGTTTAATACTTTACGGTACAATCTTGACTTACTTTTAAGGGAAAATTTCATGACTGTAAATACCTTGTAAATAGTGTACAATGTTATGATAATTAAGGTTACCCTGACAACAGGTTCCATTACTGTGACGAGATTACCAAGGTTCCACCTCGATATCTTTATGCTATTAGGCGTGACATTATGTACTTTTTTAATACTTAATAGAATCAATAGATAAAATTACATGATTCAGCAAATAATGAGAAAACTAGATATTTAAAACAGCATTGATATGCTTAAAACAAAATATAATTTGAAGACCATCTTTGGTGGTGACCTGTGGGTGATCCTGCCAGCTATACCAAGATCAACTGACTCCTATAGCTTTCATGCACGGAGAAGGTGAGAAACACATGGTACTACCTTCTCAGAGTGCTGTAGTGGGCGGCCAGGGTGGGCGGCCAGGAAGGGCGGGCGGGGCGGGAGGAGGAAGGGAAGACACAGAACAGACTTTTAGAGTACGGCAACTGTAGATATCTTGATAAGCCTTCACTGAATATTGTCTTAGGGGTGGATAACTTCAGTGAGAACATTTATCAGCTTGTTATTAAGACATTAAAAGCTTGGTAATGGTAACAGAGGGAGGCAGCAGCAGCAGCCATGAGGTGAGAAGACGTGGCCTCTCCACCAGTCACAAGCCTTAATAATGCTCACGCTGGTACACAAACAATAGTTCGCATATACATGTAAACACGCACGCACACGCACACGCACACACGCACACACACGCACACACACGCACACACACACACAGTTCTGGATCCTGTACACCGTGTATGTCAGGCCTATATTGGAGCATGCAGCACCAGTTTGGAACCCACACCTGGCCAAGTACATAAGGAAATTAGAGAAAGTGCAAAGGTTTGCAACAACAGTAGTCCCGGAGCTAAGGGGCATGTCCTACGAGGAGAGGTTAAGGGAAATCGACCTGATGACACTGGAGGACAGGAGAGATAGAGGGATATGATTACATATAAAATACTCAGAGGAATTGACAAGGTAGACAGACAGGATATTCCAGAGATGGGACACATCAACAAGGGGTCACAGATGGAAGTTGAAGACTCAAATGAATCACAGGGATGTTATGAAGTATTTCTTCAGTAACAGAGTTGTCAGGAAGTGGAATAGTCTGGGAACTGACGTAGTGGAGTCAGGATCCATACATAGCTTTAAGAAGAGGTATGATAAAGCTCATGGAGCAGGAAGTGACCTAGTAGCGACCAGTGAAGAGGCGGGGCCAGCTGTGAATCGACCCCTGCAACCACAACTAGGTGAGTAGATACACATCAAGGAGTACCTGGAAAACAGCAGACACAAACAGGATGTTTGCAGATGATCGAGGGTAGCTCAAAGTGGGGACCCTTAAGGATCAGTACCAGGGTCGCTCCAGTTTATGATATTTGTAAACGGTCTGCAAGATTTGCTCGAATCCCTTATATGTATATTTACTTATGTGAGATAGTTGAGGAGACGGCCACCAGGGCTGCTTAGAGTGCAGATCAATCCGAATAAGTACTAAGTCATGCAATTAGGAGAAAAAGACTGAAGACCGGATATATGGAACAACTTCGAAGGTGAGAAATTTTAAATATTGATGATATAAAAGGACATGAGAGTAAACATTACAATGAACATATCACTGGAAGAGCACATTAACTGTACGACTCTGGAATCCTATATGAAACTTAACAAATCTCTCATAACCTTCAGAAACCTCTATAGCGAATTTATTAAAACTACACAACACACATCAGGCTCATACTGGAATATACAGCTCCAGTGTGGAGCCCATCTGATCAGCCACGCTCAAAGACTTTGGAAGGTCCAATGTCAATGACATTGGAAGGTTTACTCTTAGAAGCTAGAGTTGAGCACTGTGAAAGAATAAAGACGCTAAACTTGATTCTAGATTATTATTATTATAATCAAAAAGAAGCGCTAAGCCACAAGGGCTATACAGCGCTGCAGGGTAGGGAAGGAAGCGAGGGTATTGGATGGCAGAAGGGAGGAGGGATGATCAGCAGGTTACAGAAAACAGCGGGGCAGGGGATAGTACGGGGGTAGAGGGTAGCAAGAGATTGAAGTAGAAAGGGCTGAAGGTATCAGAATTTGTGAAGTAAGTCAGTTGTTGTCAAAAAGTCAAGGAGAGAGTCCGGATGAAAGGTGGGTCCATCAGCGAGAAGGGAAGGTAAAGAGAGAGCAGCGGAACGAAGACGACGACAGAGGTAAATTCTGCGTGCTCGTTGATAAAGTGGGCAGTCCAACAGAATGTGGCTGACTGATAATGGAGCTTGACAATTCTCACAGAGAGGAGCAAGACGCCTCTCCATGAGATATCCATGAGTAAGACGAGTATGGCCAATGCGAAGATGGGAGAGAGTAGTCTCCCAACCTCGACACTGGTGATAAGAAGACGGCCAGTAACCTATACTCGGTTTAATAGATTGAAGTTTGTTGCCGAGCATAGTAGACCAACATTGTTGCCAACGAGTGTGAAGGTGGGAAGATATTGCAGCAAAATAGTCCGTAAATGGAATACCTCTATAAGAAACTGGTAGGTCATGTACTGCTGACCGCACAGCAGTGTCTGCCTGTTCATTGCCCTGTACGTCAACATGACCAGGGACCCAACAAAAAACAATATCTTTATGCTTGGTAAAGATGCGGCGTAGCCAAAGTTGGATACGGAGGACTAAGGGGTGAGGTGTATCAAATTTTTGTATAGCCTGTAAAGCACTAAGGGAGTCTGAGACAACCACAAATGATGACACAGGCATAGATGCAATACGGATAAGTGCTGTAAGGATGGCATATAATTCAGCAGTAAAAATACTAGCCGAAGATAGTAAATGCCCTTGTACGATGCTGTCCGGAAACACTGCTGCGAATCCTATGCCGTCAGAAGACTTAGAGCCATCTGTGTACACAGCAATGGCATGAGAATGAGAGTGAAAGTGGTCAAGAAAAAGAGAGCGGGAAGCGACCGTAGACAGTTGGGCTTTCGAGCAAGGGAGGGAGAAAGAACAGACTCGAACAGCTGGAACTTCCCAGGGGGGTAGGGAAAAGTGAGATGCTACATGTACATAGAAAGGTGGTAGTTGAAGAGAAGACAAGAGCGAATGAAGGCGAAGAGAGAAGGGACGGAGTAAACAGGGGCGGCGAACAAATAAAGAATGTCTACTAATATCAGTGACCATTCTATAAATGGAAGGATTGCGGAGATCATGAGAGCGTACATAGTAGCGCAGGCAATGGGCATCACGGCGATCGGATAAGGATGGAACGTTCGCTTCTGCATAGAGGCTCTCGACAGGGGAAGAGCGAAAAGCACCAAGGCATAAACGTAATCCTTGGTGATGAATGGGGTTAAGGCTAGAGAGAGTAGCAGGAGATGCCGCTGAATAGATCTGGTCACCATAATCAAGTTTCGATAAAATAAGGGTGGAATGTAGGCGAAGGAGGGTTCGACGATCAGCTCCCCATGAAAGATGAGCAAGGGTTTTAAGAAGGTTCAGCCGGCTGTGACAAGTTGCCTTCAGAGAGGTAATGTGAGGTTTCCAGGATAACCTACGATCAAAGAGGAGGCCCAGAAACTTGACTGTATCATGTTCAGGGATACGGGAGCCATAGAGGTACAAAGGATGATCGGAGATGACAGAGCGTCTAGTGAAAGTAATTTGGTGAGTTTTAGTGCTGGAAAATTTAAACCCACGTGTGGTGGCCCAATTGGAAACACGGTCGACTGTATGTTGGAGAGAAACTGTAATGAGGTGACAGTCAGCGCCTGCACAGGCAATAGCAAAGTCATCAACATAGAGTGATGACCAAATATTTGATGGAAGACTAGAGGCCAAATCATTAATAGCAAGGAGAAAAAGTGTTGTGCTCAGAACACATCCTTGGGGGACACCTTCAGCTTGGATAAAGTCCAGGGAGAGCACATTATTAACCCGAACACGGAAATGCCTGTCAGTTAAAAAGTTCTTAAGGAAGGATGGTAGATTGCCTCGAAGGCCTAAGGAGTGGGCTTGGGCTAAAATATTATACCTCCAAGTTGTGTCATATGCCTTCTCAAGGTCAAAAAATATGGCAATAACTGAGTGGTTATTCGCAAAGGCATTACGAACATATGTATCCAAGTGTAGTAAGGGGTCTATGGTAGAACGTCCCTTACGAAAGCCATATTGACAAGTGGAGAGACTGTTGTGTCTCATTAAATACCACACTAAACGTCTATTTACTAGGCGTTCCATCACTTTGCAAACTGCACTGGTAAGAGCAATGGGACGATAATGGGAGGTTTCATGTCCCGTAGTGCCTGGTTTGCGGAAAGGGAGAACAATGGCGGAATTCCACAGCTGTGGAAGAACTCCTTGTGACCAAATAAGATTGTAAAGGCGTAATGGGACTGCAAGGGCTGACTGATGTAAATGTTGTAGCATACGAATATGAATGTCGTCAGGCCCAGCTGCCGACGATCGACAAGCTGAGAGTGTTGCCTCCAGTTCTTGAAGTGTAAAAGGCACATTATATTGTTCTTCTCTGAGAGAAGAAAAGTCCAAGGGTGCTTGCTAACTCTCTGGCAGACTTTGAGGAAAGAAATGAGGGGCATAGATGGAGTCCCTGAGAAATACGGACCAGATGATTGCCAATTTCATTGGCAACATCTAGTGGGTTTGCTATATCAACACCGGCAACCCGCAGAACAGGAGCCGGGTCAGGAATATATTTACCACTCAGTTTTCGTACTTTTTTCCAGACTGCACTCATAGAGGAAGCAGAGGTGATGGTGGAGACATAACCTCGCCAGCAAGTGCGTTTAGCATCACGGATGACACGGCGAGCGATCACACGCTTCTGTTTAAAATCAAGGAGTCTCTCTGTGGTTCTATTGTACCAGTACCTGCCCCATGCAGCGCGTTTCAAACGTACTGCACGAGCACAAGCAGGAGACCACCAAGGCACGCATTTCTGAGAATGCCTGCCCGAAGTTTGGGGTATAGAATGAGAAGCTGCGGTGAAAACAGAGGACGAGAAGAGGTGTAAAAGCTCATCGATGGAGGACGAAGAAGGAACCTCTCTAAAAACAGTTAGGTGTGAGTAAAGGTTCCAATTTGCCCAATTAAATTGCCAGCGTGGGGTGCGAAGAGGTGGCGAATATGAAGGGGAAGTAAGAATGATTGGGAAATGATCACTGTCATGTAAGTCCGGGAGAACAGACCAAGTGAAGTCTAATGCGGCAGAGGAAGAGCAGACAGAGATCGATGCAAGAGAGAGTATGAGTCCGAGGATCAAAATGGGTGTGAGTACCTGTATTTAAAACATGGAGGGGGTGGGTGGCAAGAAAAGCCTCTAACTGAATTCCACGGGAATCACAGTGAGACCCCCCCCCCAGAGGAAATGGTGGGCATTAAAATCACCAAGTAACAGAATCGGTGGCGGTAATGACGAAACAAGGAAGGCAATATCCGGAATAGATAATGCCCAAGAAGGAGAGAGATATAAAGAACAGAGCGTATACCACCTATGTAAGTGGATACGGGCTGCTGTGTAATGCAGCGAAGTATGAACAAATAGCTGATGGTACGGAATATCAGTGCGTAGAAGAAGGGCACTTTCATTAAAGGTCCCATCAGGAAAAGGATCTGAAGAATACAATAAATTATAGCCTGAGATGGGAGAAATAACAGCAGAGTGTAATTTTGGTTCCTGTAAGCAAACACCAACAGGGGAAAACTGGGAGAGTAACATCTGAAGCTCACCCCGATTACCCCTGAGGCCGCATATATTGCACTGTAAATAGGCCATGATTGGCAATGATAAATATACTTGAAATCCGCAGGTAAGGGTTCCTACGGACTAGAGGGGTTAGAAAAGTCCACATGCGGAGGCAGTGGAAAACGTTCAAGCAGCGAAGGAACGGTGCGCTGTGAAGAAAGGAGTTGTGCAGATGGAGTAGAGGAGAGAGAAAGAGCGGAAGGTGGATCAGTGTCCATTGATGGTTTGGTCTCTGCAATATATTCAGAGATTGCTTCAAGTGTTTCGGAATTCAGAGACATCGTATGGGAGAATATTGGAAATGGTAGGGGAAGGATGAGTAAAGATTGGAACTGTATTGGACTGTACCAAGGTAGGGGGGGGGGCGAAAGGGTGGAGGGAACTGGAGAAGCGTGGCAGGGGACAGAAGAGGCAGGAACCTGGGAGGTGGCAGAAGAGGAAGAAACTTGGGAGGGAACAGGGGAGGAAGGTACAGTACGAGGAGGAGGGTGAACCTCTACACTTGTAACTGAGCCAGTGAGAGGGGGAGAACCAGGGACAGAGACAGGGAGGGTAAAATGAGGAGGTGGAAGATGGGTAGGTGTTAACGGACCTTTTTTTTACTTTTGAGAAGTAGAGGGACGATTGGGAGGAGGTGTCGTACGAGGTCTCGTCGATACTGAGGCTTGAGAGAGAGAACACGAAGAAGCGAGATCAGACTGAGGCGTTGAAGTAGGGACGTCTGAGCCGAGGACAGCAAAAGGATTAGATACAGGAGTGACTATGGGAGAGGTAACCACAGAGGTGGGTGTAGAAGATGGGATACCAGAAGTGGGGGGACGTTTTGAAACACGGGAATAAGAAACACGTGGGAGTCTCCCTTGGAGGCGGAGATGAGAAACTGTCATGGCATAAGGGAGACCTTCTGTCTCTTTGAGGTAACGGATTTCCCGCTCGTTTAAATAGACTTGACAATGGCGAGAGTATGAAGGGTGAGCCTCATGACAGTTAAGGCAAGAGGGAGATCGATTGCAAGACGTATTAGAATGGTCATCGGCACCACAGACTGGGCATTCGGCGATAGATCTGCAATATTTCGCTGGATGGCCAAATCGCCAGCAATTTCTACACTGTTGTGGTGTAGGGATCACCTTTCGAACTTGTAACCGATGTCCTGCTATATAAACTGAGGATGGGAGTTCTCGGCTGTCAAAAGTTAAACGAGCCACATTGCTAGGGTATCGTCTCCGCCCGTGGGCAGGAAGAACGTAAGTGTCTACCTTGAGGATTGGGAGATCTTGGAGTTCCAGCTGTTCAAGAATGTCAGTGCCACATGTCTGGAAATTTTGTTGAACTATGGTATGGGGCAGAATGACGGTACCACTACAAGAATTGAGGGAATGATGTTTTTCAAGAGTGACAGGAACAGTATCGATATGGGAAAGACGAGAGAGCTCATGAACCTGGGTAGCATTCTGTACGGTAATGATGCGCGTACCGCTCTTAAGAGCATGAAAAGAAATATCTTTACCAACATGGCGTAGGAGTGCCTTGCCAATACCGTGGTCAGAAAGATAGGCAGTAGAGGAAGTCGGTCGTAAAGTAAAGAATTTAGTCCATTGTTCAGTCTGAAACTGAGCGTGGAAAGGTAGTGAAGGACGTGTCGATCGTTTCTGAGAAGAACGAGAAGGTGGAGAAGTATCATCAGCAGGTAATTGTCGTTGGCGTTTAGGCGTGGGACCAGAGTTGGTCCGACGTGGAACGGGTCGGCGATTTGAAAATTGCCGCACCGTAGAGGGAGAGGCCGGAAGCATAGTCAGAGGAGAGCGAAGGTCCGATAAATCGAAGGAGTCAGTCGAGGCCTCAGTACCTGAAGCGGGTGAGGAAACAGCACCAGCAATAGGTACAGAGGCATGAGGAGTGTCTGAAGAGTGGTCCAAAGACAAGGCGGGGTCAGAACAGGGTGCGGTATCAAGAAGGGGCCCAGGGGTAGTAGGTTCATGGACTAGGGCTGCCATGGTTAGGTTACTTCTTTCTTTTTGTTTTTAAGAAAAAAAAAGAAGAAAAGAAAATAAAAATAAAAAAAAAGGATAAAAAAAGGGGGGACCGGGGAGGGATAGTTCCTAGGAGGAATGAAAGGGCCAGAAATCTCCCTCCATGCCCAAGAGGACCTCAGCGCCGCAAGTAGCGCAGATGCAGCATTTAACCCATGCCATACCCTACCCATCATGCTAGTAAACTAACAATCCGGGATAGCAACCTCACATCTGCCGAGCTACCTCGGTGGACAAAAGAGAGGGCGGCCGGATATCCGCCACAAAGCATACCTCCTTCGGCCACCACCCCCGGAATCGGAAAGGTGGCTTCCAGAGATACACCCGTCGCCCAAAAGACACCCAAAGCTACTCCGGGATACCGGAGAGGGATCGGGACATCCCCAGGCGATCCAGATTCCACGACACACTACGCCACCGCCAAGAACCTCAACGGAATGGGATAGACCCCAGTATCCTTTCCCCTACCTAGGAACTAGCGCGCCTGTGGGAGAAATCCCAAAGGCCAAAAAGAGGAAGGGCAAAAGGGAGGGGTGGGGAGGAGGAGGAGGAAAGGAAAAAGGGGAGGATGGGGAGGATGGGATAGGGGAGGGGAGATTGGGGGGTAATTAGGTTCGGTCTGAGGAAGAAGACCGACAGGTCTAATTCCTCAGACCAAGAGCCTCTTCACCACGCCAAGGAGCCCCCCTTGAAGAGGTTGATTCTAGAGATAGGCAGAAGATAAGGGAAGTTATGATTATGATGTACAAGATATTCACAAGAATTGATAGGGCGGACAAGGACGACTGTTTGAAATGTGAGGACCAAATACAAGGGAACAGATCCTAAAATACACAAATGAGGCACAGAAATATTACGAAGTTTTTCAGCCAGAGGGAAGCAAGGAAGTGGAAAGAACTGTACGTGAAAATGGTGAGGCCAAGATGTATACATAGTTGTAAAAAGGATACATTATACAGGACATATGACGACTGTATAATGTATCTTTCCATTACTGTACTTGTCTGTACCAATACCTTAATTTCCAGCAAGAAGAATATGGCTAAAATTGCCAGAAACCAGTAATGCCTGTCAGTGAAGGTTAAGGTAGGCCCAGGAGCCAAGACTTAACCACTGTGAACAAGTTAGCGACTACAAACACAAAGGCGCACCCACACGTAGGTAGTTATTCATAATGTACAGTAACATAGGTAATTGACAGGTACACCCACATCTATGCTCACTCACACCCACACAAACCTTTATTAAAGGATAACAGGTTCCTAAACAGAGGTGGTTACTGGAAGCAATAAGGAACAATTATAAAAGGCTACACATGAAACATGTTTACATATTAGTAATAATCAAAACAACTTCAAGGTTATTAAAACAAATGGGAGTATTTATTTAGTTATGTGGCATCATTGTTCATTTTTTGTCATTCCCTTCTATATTTTCTTTTTCTTTCTCCTACAACTTCTGTCACTCCTTCCCCAAGTTGTCACCCTCTTCTCATCGTGTTAACATCCCCTTTTTATTCTGTTACTTATCCCCCCTTTCATCTTGTCACTACTCCTCCATCTTCTATCACCTTTTCCATTTTGTCATTCCTCCAGCTACCGTTATACTCCATCTGTTGGAGGACCTGGAGATCGCTCTCCCTCTCTCTCTCTCTCTCTCTCTCACAACACACACACACACACACACACACACACACACACACACACACACACACACACACACACACACACACACACCTGTCCTTTCCCGACACGGGTATACCATCCCATCCCAGGATTTCCTTGCGTCTCGTAGCAGGGGTCTCCTAGTGCCCCTAGCCAGCAATTTCCGATCTTGTTCCCAAGTTCTCAGAACCTCGTATCATCTTCGACATCTACCACCTGAACTACCAGTGATGACCCATTACTGGGGACATCTTCCACACTGCCTCCTTCCCTCGCATCGTGCCCCTAGAATGGCCGATAAGGAACTGTTTGGTACGACGCTGAAGGTCGTTGCCTCTGATGTGAGAACCATCTTTCCCCAGAGCCACCGGTGACGAGCATCTGGTACTGGAGCGGGTCTCCCATTCCATTTCCACCATCTCCCTCCCCCCGCTTCCCCACCCAGCTGCCCCAAAACCTACCGGTGACGATCCATTTGGTACTGGGGTCGTCGCATGACGAGGAGGCGCGGGAGGATGTGTATAAAGACCCTCCTGACCCAGGGCGCCATTGAATGCGTCTGCGGGGAGCGGAAGTGAACGTTCAACACCACCACCGTCACGCAGATGCTGCCGGGGGAGGAGCTGGTTAGTGATACACACCAGGAGCTTTACACTTGACGCTGGCTGCTGACATTGCGCTGCACTCCTGAAGAAACTGGTTATTGACACTTACCAGGAGCTTCACTCCTGAAGGAGGAACTGGTTACCGACACTTGCAGCTTTTCTCCTGAAGAGCTACACGCACTAACACACATGTACAACACTTAGGTATCTTCATGGTCAAAAAATTTTGCGGACAATAACTTTTCCAAGTGCTGTACATATCTGTTTTGCACATCAGCTTATCAGTATTACGTACCTTTGATAATATAATATTCAGTCAGCGAGTCAAACACGCCGCTCTGATATTATGGAGCTAAATTGGAGAGGGTCGTTCAAGGAATGATCAGGTCTTGATCCTGCGTCAGAAACGGGGTTAGCGCTAGTTTAAGAACATAATGAATATAAGTTTACATTTACTAACACGTAAATAATCCTCTATAGTAATGCGAAGACAAAAGGAATTATGATAAAACTGAGGGAGAAAGACGTCAAGTTACCTTTGCTTCCGAGGTTTCTAAGTACCATGATGGTAATGCTGGAGCAGTGGTAAGAATGAATGGGAGAGTGTTGGTACCCGGGAATCAGGCGAATCTTCTAGGGGTGAAATTTGATTCCAAACTGCTTATGAAGATCCACGTGGTAAATCTTGCAAGCAAGGTAGCCGAGAAGCTAAACAGCATTAAGGGGTATCTCGTATCTGCTCGACAGCAGAGGCTGCGACACGGTATGAAGCACAAGTGCGTTCACACCTTGAGTACGCTCCATTGTCTTGGATTGCCTTTCCCACCCTTCCCCCGTTTCATCTACGACTTCTGGACAGAATAGACAACTGAGAAAGATGACTTATCTTTCGCCTGGACCCAGTTTGGATAGATCTGTCAGTTTAGCAGAGCCTTCAACACTGTAGAGATGCAAGTGGTCATCTGTTATGTGCATATCTAATGTTGTTTAGGTACCACACTTGGCTCTACCTCGATAACAACGAGAAGACGGCTTGTACACAATAAGTTGGGCACCAAGAACAGCGCTTCATCCGAGATTATTTATTCCTAGAATGATTAGTCTGGAACATGCTTGAACAGCATAACGACACTGATGTGAAATAAAGTCAGATGACCAAATGAAATTGCTGGCTCACAGATGGCCCTAACTTCATCCTATTCCGTGTTTATGTTTCATAATAAAAATGGCTTTCAAATGATCTGAGGTTGGTAACAGCTCTTAGCTAGTAAATAAAGGTGGGAACCCTTAACATAACCCTGTAAAACCTTGTGTAAAAATGAGAGAGAGAGAGAGAGAGAGAGAGAGAGAGAGAGAGAGAGAGAGAGAGAAGAGAGAGAGAGAGAGAGAGAGAGAGAGAGAGAATGAGGAAAGTCCATATTATAACATTATTATTACATTCAGTCACAGGAGAGTGCTAAACCCGAAGCCACACAGCTCCTGGTGGAACTTGAGCACACCAGAAGGATGATATCGGGATCAGTCTTCCACTCACCCCCTCCCCAGCGGCCCAATCCCAGACCAGGCCTCCGGAAGGCAGTTCGATCCAAGCGAAGACCAGGTTCCAATTCCTCGATCAGGAACTCCCCTCATCGGCATCAGGGAACCTCTCTTGAGGGGACAATTCAATTCAATAAGAGTAAACATAAGATTACTCGACCTAGTCCTGGGAAGTAATACTTCACGACCAGTAAACTCAAACAAATGGAAGGTGCAGGTTCCAAGGAGAAACCATCTTATAGACCACAACATGGGAATGCATGGCCGTGAGAGCATAAAACTAATTAGGATGGTGGTTATTGGTTTCACCAGAACAGAAAATGAAAACCAGTTTTATCCATCTCAGATTAGATTTACATTTTGTCGCCGAGTCGGCTAATTTATGGATATACAAAAGGCCTAGGGACTAGGCCCCAAAGCGGTTTACGGGAGTACATCTGGACTTGTATGTATAGTTGACTTATCTATTGCAAGCAAATTTAGGATGTGACACCTTGGCTTCGGCGACAGATTCACGTTTGGCTATGAACGGACAGAGGATCGAGACTCCACCACCCCACGCGCTAACTGATCGAACTTCATTTGTTTCATATGAACGTGTAAAATGAATCTTGTGTCACAGGCGCTGAGGGTGAACGTTATTGGTAAACATTACAACATTTCTCATGACTGGTAACATCTGGAAGCGAGTGATTCCGATCATTCTCTGCTCAGCTGAAGACATCATTCTTGCATATCGATGTTAATGAGACACTTGGGTATCTTTACTCTGGAAACATTTCGCCAGCCAGTGGATTCTTCAGTCTAGAGAAAAGTGGAAGACGAGGAGTTTGAGGTTATCAGTCCATCAGCCTGGAGTCGACGTGTCCAGTCAATTTATAAACTTGTCGTTTTTCTAAATAATTCATATATATTGACGGTTCGTAAGCTGTAAAAAGCCTCATTACAACCTGGAATGTATTAAAGAATACCGAGACTTGTGTTAAGTAATTTAATAGAAGTACGTGTTAAATAATTCATAGAATTTTATATTATATAATTTATATCATTCTGCGTTATACAATTTATAGAAGTCTGTGCTATAAAATTTATAGACTTAAGTACTACACAATTCGTAGAATTGTGCGTTTTACATGAAGTAATTCATAAGATTTTTGTTCCTATATAATTCGTTAAATTTCATGATAGACAATCAGTTTAATATATTAAAACCGTAATATCAGTGCCATGTTGAGTGTCCGCCTCTGGCTACATAACAGACCGTAGATGAATGGTTCAGAGAACCGACATGTTGATTTATCAAGTTGGTTTATCAACATGTCGGTTCTCTGAACCATTCATCTACGGTCTGTTATGTAGCCAGAGGCGGACACTCAACATGGCACTGATATTACGGTTTTAATATATTAAACTGATTGTCTATCATGAAATTTAACGAATTATATAGGAACAAAAATCCTGTCCGACACAGCAACATCTTGGGATCTTAATACAGGGAATTCTTCACTTGCCTAACCCTTGGGCACGACCTACTTCCACATTGGACAAATGTGATACCACCTATGTCTGCTGCACCTCTCTCCTGCCTACGATATATAAACTGTATGCTGTTTTTCTTTTCAAGATTGATGGACTGACCACATCGACTCAAGGCTGAGGGACTGATTACCTCAAACTCCCCCTGTTCTTCCCCGTTCTCTTTTGTATGGACTGATGAAGCCACTGTGTGGCGAAACGTTTCCTCAATGAATCTACATAACAGACCGTACAAGATCAGAGGGGAAAAAATATCTTACCTTAACGTGTCCAATATCATGGTAAACAGCACGAATTTGCCCAGTAACGGCACCACCAGCGACGTCGGCGGGATAATTTCTGCCAACAGCAGGAAGAACACAGTGAGGGAGAGCAGAATACTGATGGACAAGCTCACCTGTGGGGGGCAAGATGAGCACAGTGAGAGAAATCACGTTGGAGGAAAGCTCACATGTGAATTAGATGAGCATGCATGCATATATATATATATATATATATATATATATATATATTATATATATATATATATATATATATATATATATATATATATATATATATATATATATATACAAATATTGATATTTATGTATTTTGATTCACAGGTGTAGTTATCTACTCGTGGTGTCCCGCCTTCAATAATCTGGTCACACTTTTTAAATTTTTCTATGGCTGAAACACTACAAAATCATTTAATTCATTCCACTCATCAATCATAATTGAGGAAAAATATTCTATCATCTTTTGCCTCCACTTTTTTTCTCAGTTTACAACTGTGGCTTCTTATTGTTAGGTAAAAGGACACAAGTCCAACTAATGTGACTTTTTTTGTGGCAACGTTTCGCTCTCCAGGAGCTGTGTCAAGCCGTTACAAACAATACATGGACACAGAGGGTATATATAGGTTCAGAATGAGGTGTAAGGCACAATACAATCGTAGTAGTAGTAGTTGTACCACTAGTCGCAGTAGTAGTTGTAATCCTAGTGGTAGTAGTAGTAGCAGTGGTAATACACTTGACAGTAATAGTCGACTTGCATGGGTAGCATTAAAATGGGTTGGGCAAATAATTTTGTCAGTAGGTTGGATTTTAGAAGGTTTGCTTCAGTGTATCTCTGTCACGTCATGTAGTATCAGCAGCAGCAACTATGTAATGGCGGGGTTTGTTGTTTTGAAGAGGATTCTCACTAATACTTCATAGATGATGAAGCTGCCTATATTATTGCCCCCCTGTCGCCCTTTTGGCATGAATTTAAGCACCTCTACACTCTCCTCTTTTTCCACACTTATCTAATACCAATATTACACCCAATTAAATCCGATTTAACTCTCACCACTATAATTCCTAATGGCTACAACCATAGTTTTTAAAGGGTGGACCAGTAAGCCAGCGGAAGGCCTGCGGGTCATCATGTGACATACCCGTGCCAGGAAACACTTGTCCTGTTTCCTGATAAACCCTATCTCCCCACTGACTCCTGCACCCTACTATGTTCCCTGTCTTCCTATCAGTCAGCTGAGGCATCGCTAGTGCTCTGTTGTTGGAAAGTACTTTGTTATTTTTTTAATTTTTTTTCAATTATCCATGTTATTAATTTAAAGGTACCACACCATCGCCTTACATACCATACATACAGCAGTTCTCCTATCAGCCAGTGTGGACATCTTTGCATAGCGCCAGAAACTACAAGTACTATCAAAACTGACAAAGAACTCTAGTGACAGATCTGAGAGTACAAAAACTCTCGGAACTCAAAGGCATATCAAAAGTACATCAAAGGCATATCAAAGGTATATCATGTGGTATAGATATTAACCAAATACGAAAACACAAAAAAAAATTAATATAATAATAATATCTTTATTTCTACAAGTACATGGTATGGAAGTAATTGGTATAAAATACCGACACAATGAAAAAATAAACACACAAGCAGTATATGATCCTTTATTGATAATGTTTCGCCCACACAGTGGACGAAACGTTGTCAATAAAGGATCACATTATACTGCTTATATGTTTATTTTTCCAAGTACAAGGTATACAGTCCTAGCTGACATCAATGACATACTTGTACTATCATACAGAAAGCAAGCTTGTTGTGCAGACCATTTCGGGCATATTAGGTCAGTTGATCAAGACAGCAGAGTAACGACAACAGTAAGAAGTAAATTAATATAAATTATTAATGGACAAATGCTATCCAGAGCAACGTTGTTTGTCTAGAGTCACGTGTTATATGTCTACTGCTACATCAAGGGCATCATAACTGTGGGCAACACCTGCCATCCAACACGCAAATTTTTGCTGCCACAGTAACAGTTTCTGGCGAGGTAACAGGTCAAAACAGTTTCTCCTCCTGTTTAAAGTACCAGCAGAGCTCCGGGCAGGTAAGAGCACTGCCATTTCTGAGAAATGAATGAATCGATTATATCGAATTTCTAATTATTGAAGTTGGTTCCGTATCTGGTGTTGCTGGTTCTGAGCGATGAAGTTCACGGCAGATAATTCCAAGTTGCAATCTCTTGTTTTATAGTGGCTTATTATTGGAATCTGAATCCTGGTATTGTTCTATTTACTGATTATATTGGAACTATACTTTTAAACTTACTCTGGCGCGCGCGTGAGAGTGCGTGCATTCAGTGAGTTGTGCCTGCGGAGGTCGAGAGACAGCCTCTAGCCTCTCCCTCCTCAACAATTTTGATCGGCATCATTGATTTTTTGCTCTCTTGGGACTTATTCAACTTGAATGTGAGCATCAAGTTTGCCTCCACCACCGCTTCATTCACATCATTCCACTCTTAAATCGCAGACTAAAATACTTCCTTACATCCCTATGTCTTCATGTATCTTCGGCATCCACTAGTGTCCAGCTGATTATAGTTTATCTACTTTATTAATTCCTTTTAAGATTATTTGACGCCGTAATCATGTCTCCTCCGCCAAGATCGTCGAGTTCAATTCTTTTACCCTTTTATATTGCAGTTCTTTCAGTTCTGTACCAGCCTAGTTGCAAACATTTTAATCTGTTTCGAGTTTTTGCAATCTTGATATGAGAGTTCCATGCTGGGCCGCACACTTATGACTGGCCTCACGTAATATGTTAAGTGCTGATGGATATTACAAAATTTTTTTTTAAATTTTTACTAATCAAGTCGCTGATGTTGTACAGTTTGTATATAGTTCTAATGACATGCTTGCTATTATATCTGCCCACAGGATGGTTCTTTTCATTACTGATATTTGTGACTTCTCTCCGCCAGTGTTGTAAACTCTCACAAGTTTATGTCCTTCACTCCCATCCACCTCAACTGTTGTAGATGAATGGTTCAGTGAACCGACAAGTTATTTTCTGTACATGTTGGCTCAGAAAATTCACTGCTAATATTTCCATAAGATATACTTTCCATATTTCTGCCATTTAAAGAATAAAAATGCCATAATACCTTTTAAATATGCCCTTTAAATCCGGATTATACATCACTGCCGCTGTTTTCTCTCTCAAGAATATTACAGAACCTACTGTATATTTCAACAAGTAATCAGTTAACCCTTTACCTGGCAGGACAATATATTTATACTCTTTTTAAATCGCGATATTGTGAACCCTGTATAACCCTTGTAAAGAATCGGCGCCTAAAAAAAAATTCATTTACAACTGAGAAAATAACTCGTGATGGGCCGTAGATCAGAAATGTGCTATATGAGTGGGATCTTTTCTATTTTCTAATTCGAATTCTGGGTAATCTGTGTTTATATCAAATATATGATTTATGCAGATGGGAGACGTACTGAATAAATTATTATAATCATGGGGGAGCACTAAACCCGTAGGATTATGCAGCGCCTGTGGGGAGGATGTGGAAGGTATTTAGGCTTAATTCAGGGAACTGGAGCACAGATCCAATTCTCCAGATCAAGAGCCCCTCACCAGCATCAAGGAACCACCCTTGAGGGGAGGTACTGAATACAAACATCTGGGTCTTCCACTTTGGTCATCCAGAGGCTGCTGAGTGTTCACTCACACATCGTAGAATTTTTTTTTAGCTGTTTATTATTCTTTCTTAGTGAACCTCATGTGAGTAACCGGGTCAGTTCTTGAGCCGGTTCTTAACTTTGATTTTTCCAACACCCGTCACACTGCAGCAACACCCCTCACACAGCAGCAACACCCGTCACACTGCAGCAACATCCGTCACACTGCAGCAACATCCGTCACACTGCAGCAACATCCGTCACACTGCAGCAACACACGCCACACTGCAGCAACACCTGTCACACGGCAGCAACACCCGTCACACTGCAGCAACACCCGTTACACAGCAGCAACACCCGCACACTGCAGCAACACCCGCCACACTGCAGCAACACCCGCCACACTGCAGCAACACCCGCCACAACAACCACCACCATGGCGGCTCATCCAGTATATTAGAACTGGCTGACTAAAATAGCGACCAGGGACTTCCAAAATTAATTAAATTTATTATATTTCGATTTAATGAAGATGACTTGTTAGTGCAGACTTAATCACGGACGGAGGACCACGGACGTCATCAAAATATCGGCTTGGACATCATCGTTCGAAATGAAAGCATGATGATAATATCGGCTCTCAGCTGCTTGGTCCACGTCTATTGCCGATAAACGCAGGTTGGGCACGTCTCTTGCTAATTGACGTGCGACACGACATCATAATGTCGAAGCCGATAAGAAACTGTATATTAGCCTGTCATGATGATTCATGCATAGATCGTTATACTACGATGATATGGTTTGGATTCTTATGCTACCATGATATGGTTTGGATTCTTATGCAACGATGCTGACAAATATATTTGGTGACGAAGGTGGAGAGAACAGTTTTCAGATTAAGACTAAAACCTTAGATGTGGTCTTAGTGTTCCACAAGTCTGGAACCATGAGAGAAACTGAAGAAATAAAGCATTAATAAAAGGCTTTTATTCACACAACTATCATTACATCAATGAATATTAAATGTCTGATTTAGGTTTTACATAGAATGGAGTGGAGTTGTGGAGTTCGGAGTGGAGGACCACAGGGAGAGTGAAGGAACATCAGAGAGGGAGGGAGGTTGTGTTTCTGTATGGCTCCATCTATTGTCATCATATGTAACACAAACGTCTTTATCTAAATACTCTTCACTTACATGATTTAATGTAAACACTTGGTCTACACATCCTTACCATTCTTCAAGCCTTCTTGTTCATCTGCTATTCTGCTTCCCGTCTTACCTTAAATTCTTTCAACAATAATTATACCATACAACTTACCAGGTATACTCAACTGTAATTCTTACACTCTCTTCTGTGCCCTTTGCCTTTATACAAAGGAACTATACATACTCTACCAGTCCCTTGGAACCTTCCCTTCTTTTAAACATTTATTAAAACCGCAGTTGTACTGATTTGGGGTGACCAGTGAGCCATTATATAATATACATATTCCTACCTACAGTTTGTACTTGACAGTATGTATGTGTAGAATATAGGTTGTTTGTGTAGGTGTATGACTGATTAGTTAGTGATCCAATCAAGCCGTTGGTTGGATTCAGTCCAAGAAACCTGCTTTCCCATTTCTAGATAACTGAAATCTTACCTCTGATTCGACACCCGGCAGTGTTAGCCGGGTGTAGGTGTATCTGCGACGAACTTTAGTCTGGTGGAAGACCCTTCCTAGTGGCCAGCGCCAAATAACGTACATAAATATGCATTCAATGATACTGTTAATATGCACTTACCATCGTTAAGTGACACCCGAGATGCTTGTACAAGTCATTGGTTCTACCTCCGACTTTACGTTGGAGGGAAGTTGACACGTTTGTGACCGTGAAGTGTGATCTAATTCATGTTGTAATGTATTAACAAATGTTAGAGTACTTCATTTTACTAGTTTAGCATAGGGTAAGTCGTCCTAATTAACTAGGCTGTTAATTAGGCGTGTATGGTTAGACAAAATTTGGCCGTCTACCTAAGCACAAGTGGATTCGTAGGTAGCGTGGGTACCCAATGAGCACTCGTGGATGGCTGGTACAAGTGCCCACTGGTGTTAGTATGTATAGTTTGTAGATGCTAAACTAAATTACTTTGTCTTACTCTAGCTTTGCTTAAGTATTAATAAGAAATAATGTATTTTTAATCTCTAGAGGCTGCATCACTAAATTAGTCTCATAAATTAAGAATGGGAAAGGATATATGACAACATTAAGGTATAGGCATTGGCATCTCATGCTACCTCTACCTTCCTACTTTCCTTTTTCAGATACGGGAATTAGCCAACTTTTCTGATTTCCCATAATATATATTATAATAATTTAGCTTTGTAATTAATCCGTTTATTAGATCTAGTGTTTGTTCTACTCATATTGTTGTGTTTACATTGGGAAATACTTGTAGCCTCGTCCTGGCTACTGAGCTGTAGCCGGACACTAGTCTGGTTAAGAACTTTTGTTTGACCATCCCTAAGTGAACATAGATTAGCCAGGTTGACCCGACCCGGGTCTTCTCCGTGCGGTGACCCGGCGCAGCATGTGATGTGTGATGTGGTGTGCTGATATGATGTGGTAGTGATGTGATATGGTAGTGATGTGATGTGGTGATGTAGTGGTGGTGGTGTGTGATCGTGTGTGGTAGTGTTATACCTGAGGGGGGGTTCGGGGGTCATCGCCCCCGCGGCCTGGTCCGTGACCAGGCCAGGCCTGGTACACACATTAATTATAATACAGTGGTGTGGAAGGGAGACCACCACTGCCCTTTAGGTTCATGGAAATCAGTCGAATTACGAGGCATCTTTTTAGAACGTCTGAAGTCACTTAGCAGGCTTTGAAAGCTAACAGGGAGGACTGCCTACCGTAAGTACAAGACTGTTAACTAAGAAGCCTGAAACCGGACTTGGGACCGGGCTCTGGGGCGATGATTCCAGGAAACACGAACGGATAATCAACTTGATCATTGTTATAAGAGTTGTGGCTTTATAATCGTCATTGATATAGTCATTAGAAACAGAGGCTGTCCAATTTTTACAGGAATTCCCAAACCTTCCTGAAATTAAACAAATTTTTTGGAAAGTATTGCGACATGTGGCAAAAAAAAAAAAAACTTATAACAAAAGACACTATTACACAGCATTTGGCTCTAAGATGAGCTTTGATAAAGCTCACTTTTGAGCGAAACGTCGTGTATTAATAAAGCTTGCTATGCCGTGTTTATTCATTACAACATTAATGAACACATTTCTCTCAGACAGCAGAATCACCAGGTGAACACGTCATGTGCTGCCGACACAGCTTACTACTACTACTGACAATAACAAACAGAAGATACATTTCGAGGAAAAATATAGTATTTGGAAGCCTAATTATATATCGCCAATATACACACCTGCTTTCTCTCCTCTCCTTAATATGCAAATCCTCATTATTCCATCTCCTCGTGCTATACCCTCCGACACCAGCTAAGATCATTAATATAAACCCTTCAGGAAGATTAGGTTAGGTAAGATTCTTCAGGAAACAGTACAAGTGTTTCCTGACGCAGGGAGACGGGAGATGCCCAGTTAATATCTTAATGCCTTGCGAAATGAATTTTTAATTCACAGTTTTCAAAATTTATCAGTTACATATAAATAATGAGATTCTGAGATTTAGAAAATAATTATGCATTAGTTTTTCTAGGACAATTTTAAACACTATACATCGTATATGTGACCTAACAAGATAGGATATATACAAGACGTGTATTTCTCTCAGCATACACACGAGAGCTTTCTTTAATCCCTATTTTAAGAATTAAAAGCATTCTTGACTGGGTGAAAAACGGTTACGTGCAGCCTTAATGACCCTTGTACAGTCAATAGACTTCTAAAACCATATTAACCAACCAGTGACACACAGGTTAACGATCCTCGTATAATTGATAGGCTTTAAGCACCATTAACCAACAATATCCTGTGATTTAACTAAACCTAATTTAATAATGCTTCAACATATTTGTACAATATATGTAAATTAAATATTCCACTCGAACATGTATTAATAAATATGAAGTTTATTTTTAATGATGCGTTACACGTTGATAAACACACTACCATATGCAGTTATAACGTTGTGTGCTCACCTGCTACGTCATATACAGTGACGTACAGATTTGTGGTGTTTTAACAGCAGAATATAATGATATACTTTTACATATATTGTAATGTGATGATTTGTGTTCGTATATAGCATATATGTTCGCATACAGCATATAACAAAATTATGATATATTCGCTAACATATCAGTTGTCATATTTTAGCTTCCACATAGCGTAATGACGTTCACATTTAACAATTCTGTAATCGTATATAGCATAACATATGCTCGCGTGGAAAGTTCTGGGTAAACAGCAATGTGCGATTAAAAGCCCACTTCCTCTCTCAGAACTTCACCTTAATAAAAAGATACAGTACCTAAATTGGAACAATACACAAATAACCAGCACATAGGAGACTGAAACTTGTGTCTCCTATGTGCTGGTTACTCGTGTATTCACCTTCGAAGCAGCACTACTAAGACCATTCCAGAGAGAGGACTTGCACCGTGTTGCGTTAAAAATGCGTCATGACCACTCACATACACCGTCATATACGAAAAGCGAGGTTGGTGTCTGCAGTGCAAAAGACAAAGACGGAGACAGCCATTGTTTGTGGTGTAAAGTAAGTCAGACGAAGTATTGTCCATGACACAAACTGGTTAATGGCGTCTAAAGCCTATCGACTACAAGAGGGGTCACATTTAGGCCGCACGTCTCCCGTTCACTACCAGTCAAGAATAATTTAATCTCTAAATTAGGGATGAAACCCTCATTGTATATACACTCGGGGAGACACCTCTTTATATGTATGTATATGCTGTGATGCGGTACAGTGAGCAATGCAGAAATGTCTTAAGCATACAGGGACTAGAGCAGCATTGTTCGGGGTATACATCAAGACAGCAACAATGTTTGAGGTATAAACAGCCAGAGCAGCATTGTTTGTGGATAAACTGAGACAGCAGAATTGTTTGTGTAGCGATCTCGGAGAAAAGGACGCCATAATATTATGCATATATTGCTTTTTATATAATTTTATATTGCTGATTTTTTCGTTAATAGCTAAAAAGAATATTTCCTGCATTATATTATTTGATTTATATTAGCTAGTGTATGTATGTAGGATGTAACAAATGCAGCTCTCATTGTGCTCGTTGCAGGAGAGTTTTGATTGGCTGCAAATTATTTGCCCACTTGTTTCGCAGTTGGTGCTAGGCTCAAGCCGGTACGATTCATCAGATGTTGAGGAGCCGTAACTCCCGTATTAACTTAGATCTGCAGGTCCTGCTTAGTTCTCTCTCGCTGTTCCTTGCAGAGGAAACACTTCCATCTCTGCTGTCTGGGAGAATGCTATTCTCCTCAGCTCGTGTTATTTAGACTGTTTTTGGTAATGTTACCGTTAGTGAGTCGGGACTACTAATCCTAACTCTCTGCAACTCTGTTCATGGAACATTATTTAGACTTACTGACATTTGACGTTTTCAGATGTCGTGTGTCGTGAAACACTATCTCTGGTCCCTAGTTTAATGCTTGATCTACACCTGTTGTGGCATCTACGCACTGTCGTAGCCTGGAAATTGGAATGGATGAACTCTGTTTCAGTAATTAGGGAGCTCATGATCCCCCGTCAGGGTCGTTTTTAGTCTCCTTGATTCCTTGCCTGACGTTGTGCTGTTCGCTGCTTCTTTGAGCACTGCTGCCGTTTGGCGATTGGGTAGCCATAATCAAGCAATCTGATTGCCTCGATGATCCAGAAGTTAGCTTATCTAGGGACTTGTTGCTGTCAGTCACATTGTAAGTCGAGTCGTACCGAGCATTTCAGAGTAACACACATACTTACACACCCATATTATTACTCTTGTACTTATATCTCATCATAGCAACGTACCAGATGGTACATATTAAGTGTATCATTGTCCTCATCGCCTCCGAGCCGTGTGGACGAGCTGCGCAGACGCTCCTGTTTGAGTTTGTTTTTGCGCAGTTTACCTGATTGAGCTGCCCCTAGCGTTGGTTGGTGGAAACTTTATTTTCTCCAACATGGCGCTGAATAGCAGAAGAAGAATCAACACTGTCTGCATTGAGATGATCCGTGGTGCTGTCACGGGATCCAACATGGATTTATTGTTACCAGCGATCATTCGCGATACCTATGGTATAGCAAATGAGGAGATAAGTGGTGTCGCACTCAATGGAACGACAAGAATCTTCGTAAAAATGACGTCTGCAAGAGTCTACGAGGCGGTGGTCAACAAGTATCAGGAGACCATCATACCGGTTAATACAGCTGTGTCGGTGCAACTCCATGATGTATCTCGACATTACACTTGGGTGAAAATCAGGAATGTGCCTTTTGAGGCGATTGATTTTGATATTAGCAGTGAACTGCGTACTTATGGGACGGTTCACGTAGCCACAGCAGGGAGATGGGCAACTGGACCGTATGCAGGTGCGCTGGAAGGTACATATACTGTTAAAAATGACTTCGACACCCTATTCCTTCATATGTTGTATTGAAGGAATTACGGACTCAAGTCTATGTAACGTATGCGGGGCAACAACGTACGTGTCGGCTATGTGGGTCATATGACCACATCGCGGCGCAGTGTGGGAAACGAAGTGGGTACCCGGCACAACAGCAACGGCAACAGCAGCCAGTGGGCGAGGTAGGCGATGAGCGAGAACAGTCTCTTGCTACACCGCCCCAACAACGGTTGTCATGGAGTGAGGAGGTGGACAAAGAAAAGGAGCTTGAATCACCAGTTGTAACGCTACAAGGAGAATCTCAGTCTTCGGACATACATCAGGTTTTTGAGGAGAGACTACCTAATATGGGTGAAGAAGTGGCGGCGTCTTTGGTAAAGGCGTTGGATGTCTTGTTGGAGGAATCGAGCCTAGATCAGGTGGAAGACCCAGGCTTAGTTCTGGGGACGGCTGTGAATGATGGTATGGCAGGAGATAACGGTTTGTCGACGAGAGAGTCTAAAGGATTGAAGGTGCATGCAGTAGAGGTGGAGGTGCATCAGGACGGTACTTCAGATGTCAAAATGCAGGTGGAGGGCGGGACACGAAAGAGGACTGCAGCATCATCGGATTCTGATGATGTGCTCACTCCTGCCCAACGCCCTGGGAAAAAGTCTTGGGTGGAGGTACAGCAGAGAGGGAATGGTGAACCCAAGGATCAAGGGATTGTAAAGGTGATTCCCAATAAAGGGGGGAGGGACAGAGGTGTTGCAAAACGAACTGGGGTAAAGTCAATGCCGGGGACAAAAGGAAAACCCATTTGTTGAATTCAAGTGTTTTACTATAAATATTAACGGGTTGAGAGCTGAGAGGAAGCTTAAGTGGTTTAATGAGTATTTGGTGCGACTTGGTGTGGATGTGGTATTCTTACAGGAACATAATTTTAGGCCTGGTTATGAGTTGGATATGAGTGGTTATAATGGAACATGCGACACGTTTGAAAGGTGGGGCTGCCATTTTGGTAAAGGAAACTAGCCCGTTTATAGTAAGGCGTAGTGAAGGGGGGAAGGGGAGGGTAATTAGAGTGGATGGAACCTGGGGTAGGGTTCCCATAAGTTTAGTATGTGTATATGGCCCGGCTGAGGGTGACGTGAGTATTAAAACTAAATTTGTTCAGGACGTACTGGTCTATTTTTTACGTGGTTTACCGAATGTTGCAATAATAGGCGGAGATTGGAATTGTGTGATACGTCGTAAAGATGTGGAGCCTAGAGGTGCGGGGTGTTGTTTGGGTATATTGGGGGATATATTGACCGGGGTGGGGTTAAAGGATGTGTGTGGGGGGGGGAGGGATGGTAGAGCATACCTTCATTAAACGAGGTTATGCGGCGAGGTTGGACCGAATGTACGTGCCTTGTGCGGTTACTGTGCGGAGGGTGAATGTGATAGATGTGGTTTTTTCGGATCATAGAGGAGTTGTAATAGATGTGGATATCGAGGGTGTGCCTCGGAGGGGTCCATCATTTTGGAAATTGAATGTAAAGTTATTAAAGGAAGAGGATAGTCTTTTGTCTTTTGGACATATGTGGGATCGTTTAGTGGTAGAAGCACCAGGGGATGTTGCCATGGTTAATTGGTGGGAAATGATAGCTAAAAAACGTATTAATGAATATTATATTAATCGAGGGACGAGATATAATCAGTTACAATACGGTTTTCAAAAATATTTAGAGGGGCAGTTGCGCGAATGTTATGCACAAATTAATGCTAATTATCCTGTTATTGAAATTGAAAGTTTGAAGGAAAATATCCGGAATTTACAAAATGAGAGGTTTGATGGGGAAAGGCTTAAGGGCGGAATTGAGGAGGTTTTGTGGGGAGATCGGCCGTCGGCGTGTGTGTTGCGGAGTCAACACAGACGTCGCAAGGCAATGGAGTTAATGGGGTTGAATGTTCAGGTAGGTATGCAAGGGTATAAAGTGGATCAGGTGTTGACGACGACTGAGGGTATGAGTGGGTATATTGATGCTTGGGTTAAGTTGAAAACGCAAAGTGTGGGAATAAGCGAAATAGCATTACAGTCAATTGGAAGGTTTGTGCAGTGTGAGTTGACAGAGCATGATCGATTCGTTTTGGAAGGGCCGATAACGGAGTGTGAGACATGGGAAGCTTTATCCGGGGCGCAATTAGGTAAGGCATCAGGAATTGATGGGTTGCCCAGTGACTTTTATCTTCAAAGGAGCGTTTTAAAAGGGTTTTTGGTAAGATTATTCAATATCCTTAAGCGGGATCGGGTTTTAGGGGCACAGCAACGGATGGCTGTGGTCGTTCTAGTGCCTAAAGGTGAGTCATTAACAGTCAAAGACTATCGTGCTATTTCGTTATTGTGTGGTGATTAAGATTTTTGCAAGAATTTTAGCTAACAGAATAAAAAAGGTCCTGGGTAAAGTGATAGATAAGGGGCAATATAGGGTGCCGGGAAGATCTATGTATGACGGGCATGGGTTGATTAGAAATTTTATTGAAGAAAGTAAAATTGGGAGGGGGGGGGGGTGTTGGCTATAGATTGGGAGGCGGCATATGATAGTGTAGAAAGGGAAGCGTTATGGAAGATTATGAGATGGCAGGGGTTTGGAGAGGAAATTATATCATGGGCCAAATTAATGTATCAAGATGCATCCTTGCGGGTGCAGGTAAATGGAAGGTTAGGAGAACAAATTCAGATGAGAAGGGGTCTACGTCAAGGTTGTCCCCTTTCACAAATACTTTTTGCGTGTTTACAGGATCCCTTTTATAGAGGAATTAGGGTCTTATTGGCAGCAAATGGGGTTGGTGACGAAAGGGGTGGGGGGCTGGCATTGTTGGATATGTTGATGACAACGATTTTAGTTAAGTGGTAACAGGGATTTGCCTCGGGTGGAAAAGTTAGTAAAAGTTTTTGTAAAGGCTTCTGGCATGTCAATTAATAAGGAGAAAACGAAGTATATGGATCTTGGGGATGGGTTAATTAAGTGAGGAATGTGAAGTAGTTGAAAGGTGGAAAAAGGTGGACCAATTACTGATATGTGGGATCGTTTATGTAAGTGATATCAAGTTAGCACAACAAATAAATTCAGTGCGTATTGTAGATGGTGTATTGAAGCGCCTTAGTGGTTTACGAGCTGCACACTTAACTTTGCATCAAAGAGTGATTACAACGAATGTCCTATTATATAGTAAACTTTGGCATGTAGCAGCAATATATCCGATACTTCGTAGCGAAATACAAAGGTTACAAAAGCGCGTTTTTAGATTCATTTGGGGTACTGGAAGCGAATGGTTAGGTAGAGCGGTTGTCACACTCCCGGTTGGCCGAGGAGGGCTGGGTCTTATAGCTGTTGAAAAGAGGATTATGAGTGTGTATTTGAAACGTAGTTATAAGTGGGAGGGGGGGGGGCGAGGGAAGGCGGACTTCGTAAGATACGTCAGGATATGCAACGGTGGTGGGTGGGTAGGGAGTTCATAATAGGTGAGGCAATGTTACGGGTCATCATAAACATGAGCGATCCTTCACATATTAAATTGGGAAACCTTGATGGGGTGGATGGTAAGGCAGTGGTAGCAGTGGTAGAAGGGGTTTATCCGATGTATGATTGGCGTAATATCTGGGGGCGTTTGAACAAATTGCGTTTAAAACCTAAAGTACGAGAAGTTATGTATAGATTTTTACATGGGATCTTACCGTCTGGAATGGTTTTATTCCATAAGAGAATACGGGAGGATGGGATATGCAAGGCTTGTGGTGGATTGGAGACTGTTTTCCATATGGTGTATTTTTGCGAATGTATTGAACTAATAAGGGTTTGGTTGGGTAAGGTAATAAGGTTAGTGGGGGGGGGGGGTTGCAGGTGTTGAGGGTTTTAAGCTTAGACATAGGTGGTGTGAATCAAATGGTAGAGAATGCGGTAGGGTATATAATTACGGATTATATTTACATGTCTTGGGCTATGAGAGGAGCGAACGTGTGTGAAAGAATTAATGCGTTAACAGCAACTTTTTATAGGGCAAAGTGTAGGAATAAGGAGGTGTATGGGGGGAGATGGGAGAGGGATTTAAGTGAGGGTTATAGGAATTTCACATTACGTGATTTACGGGAGTTGAAAGGCAGGTAAGGGGGATGAAATGGGCTGGTTTCCTAGAATGGGCGGTAGCGTGATGAGTTTGTTTTATGAATGTTATATGAGGTATGTCCGGGGTGCAATTTTAACATTATTTGTTCTGAGTGTTTCAAGTACAATACAGTTATATTTGGAATTGTCGACTTATAACTGTGTATGTATATGTATGTATGTGTGTATATATAGTTTTGGAGTGGTTGGTGCAATTATTTAATAAATGTATGGAAGAGGGTAAGGTACCTAGGGATTGGCAGAGAGCATGCATAGTTCCTTTGTATAAAGGCAAAGGGGATAAAAGAGAGTGCAAAAATTATAGGGGGATAAGTCTGTTGAGTATACCTGGCAAAGTGTATGGTAGAGTTATTATTGAAAGAATTAAGAGTAAGACGGATAATAGGATAGCAGATGAACAAGGAGGCTTTAGGAAAGGTAGGGGGTGTGTGGACCAGGTGTTTACAGTGAAACATATAAGTAAACAGTATTTAGATAAGGCTAAAGAGGTCTTTGTGGCATTTATGGATTTGGAAAAGGCGTATGACAGGGTGGATAGGGGGGCAATGTGGCAGATGTTGCAGGTGTATGGTGTAGGAGGTAGGTTACTGAAAGCAGTGAAGAGTTTTTACGAGGATAATGAGGCTCAAGTTAGAGTATGTAGGAAAGAGGGAAATTATTTCCCAGTAAAAGTAGGCCTCAGACAAGGATGTGTGATGTCACCGTGGTTGTTTAATATATTTATAGATGGGGTTGTAAGAGAAGTAAATGCGAGGGTCTTGGCAAGAGGCGTGGAGTTTAAAGATAAAGAATCACACATAAAGTGGGAGTTGTCACAGTTGCTCTTTGCTGATGACACTGTGCTCTTGGGAGATTCTGAAGAGAAGTTGCAGAGATTGGTGGATGAATTTGGTAGGGTGTGCAAAAGAAGAAAATTGAAAGTGAATACAGGAAAGAGTAAGGTTATGAGGATAACAAAAAGATTAGGTGATGAAAGATTGGATATCAGATTGGAGGGAGAGAGTATGGAGGAGGTGAATGTATTCAGATATTTGGGAGTGGACGTGTCAGCGGATGGGTCTATGAAAGATGAGGTGAATCATAGAATTGATGAGGGGAAAAGGGTGAGTGGTGCACTTAGGAGTCTGTGGAGACAAAGAACTTTGTCCTTGGAGGCAAAGAGGGGAATGTATGAGAGTATAGTTTTACCAACGCTCTTATATGGGTGTGAAGCATGGGTGATGAATGTTGCAGCGAGGAGAAGGCTGGAGGCAGTGGAGATGTCATGTCTGAGAGCAATGTGTGGTGTGAATATAATGCAGAGAATTCGTAGTTTGGAAGTTAGGAGGAGGTGTGGGATTACCAAAACTGTTGTCCAGAGGGCTGAGGAAGGGTTGTTGAGGTGGTTCGGACATGTAGAGAGAATGGAGCGAAACAGAATAACTTCAAGAGTGTATCAGTCTGTAGTGGAAGGAAGGCGGGGTAGGGGTCGGCCTAGGAAAGGTTGGAGGGAGGGAGTAAAGGAGGTTTTGTGTGCGAGGGGCTTGGACTTCCAGCAGGCATGCGTGAGCGTGTTTGATAGGAGTGAATGGAGACAAATGGTTTTTAATACTTGACGTGCTGTTGGAGTGTGAGCAAAGTAACATTTATGAAGGGGTTCAGGGAAACCGGCAGGCCGGACTTGAGTCCTGGAGATGGGAAGTACAGTGCCTGCACTCTGAAGGAGGGGTGTTAATGTTGCAGTTTAAAAACTGTAGTGTAAAGCACCCTTCTGGCAAGACCAGTGATGGAGTGAATGATGGTGAAAGTTTTTCTTTTTCGGGCCACCCTGCCTTGGTGGGAATCGGCCAGTGTGATAATAATATAAATATATATATATTATATATATATATATATATATATATATATATATATATATATATATATATATATATATATATATGTTTACTTTCTTGTATAAACCATTAATGGTTTTTCTCATGAACATTTTCAATGATATTCAATACATATTTTCTATGCGTATTTATGATTTTGATACAATGTGTAAATGTCAAAATGGCTTTTTATGTTTCAGTTTAATTTACAATTGTATTTTTGTAAGCACAATTGATTTGGTGCCAATAGAAGCATAGTGTGTTTTGATATATTTGAGTATTGTTTTTCTTTTTAATTTGTCTAGATGGTGGCAATACTATGTATGTAGTTTAAGATAATTACGAGCCCTTGAAGTTGTAAGAATGGATGAAGTTATTCGTGGTTGAGTTGACGTAATATTATAACTGACGTTGGAAGTGATTGTGTACAATTAGACAACATACTTTATATAATTATTTATATGTATGTACATGAATGGTAAATTGAAGTCTGATTTTTAAAGGTGAAGAGTGGGTTTTCCTTTTTTATTGTTCTTTTTCTCTTTATGGTAATACAAGGTTGTATCATGTACACCAACGAATATGGTTAGGGGAATGTGGTAAAATTTTCGTGTTGATTAGACATTTATAATACAGATGGAATACTAGGCTTAGGTTAGGGTAAATTTATGATAATTGTGGAATGTTCCTTGATTCAAACTGCTCTTTATTATGCGAATTTGGGTAGCATGTTTCTACGTATGGCATTATTGAAAAATGTTGAGCTAAATCTAATTGTAGGTACGATGTGTAATGTACATGTGCACACCTGGGCGAGCAGCTGCGCGGACCGTGCAGTTCTCATGGACCTGTATGGTCGGTGTAGGTTTCGCTTGGATGTGTTCTTGACATCATTGGTTCAATTATCCTATATTTCTTTCCGTGCTCTGAGCAGAAGGAATTTAGTCTGTAACGAAATAATGAAAGTATACTTGTATTTTATTATTCTAGTGTAAATTAAGAGCAAGGATGATTAATTTGAGGAAGAGTTAATATAGGTTTGCATGTTTTTACGAAAGTTAACTTATCCACATGTAGCTAGTAATCCACATGTAGCTAGTATAGGACAGTTTTAAGCTTCGGTATCTGATTTTATATGTAGGTTATAGTGGTCATATTTGTTATATTGTTATGTTATTCGTTACTGTTTCAATATCTAATGTAACGTTTTTTCAGTTATTGTTCATATATTGTCATCTTTATGGTTTTTCCTTTTGTCTATTGTCTATTTGTTGGTTTTAAATAAAATATAAAAAAAAAATTAAGTGTAGTACAGTATCTTATCAAATAGTATGCCCAAAGCGCCATATGATTATATGTAAAGTCATACTTTAAGATTTGTGTAGGAGACAATCCCCTTAATACAGTTACGTTAAGGGTAAATATTACCACCTAGACACTCTTGTTATTAAAGATCTCAATGTATATTTGGCTGGTTTGCATTTATTCAATTGCAATTCAGAAGCGCTACTGAGAAGCCACCTAATTTTAAAGGATAACTGGACTAGAATTCAATCCGACAAACTGTTACAACACCAGACACAAGCTAGATGGAGGGTGATCAATAAGTTGACCTTCTAGTATTCTCTGGAGATGTCTTCACATAACAGATGTCGCATTTTGTAACATTTGGTTGTCAAACACGGAGGCAGCATTGTCAGAGACGTGAACCAGGAGAGACCGGTATGCTGCCACTGTAGTAGGCTCAAGAGTGATCAGGAAACCACTGTAGCAGCTTCAGGAATGCTCAGGAACCCACTGTAGAAGCTTCAGGAGCGGTCACGTCCCTTCTCAGGAAAAATACACTTGAAATAAGTGGCCACTTTAAAAAAGAGCACAATTTCCTGTCTGCAACAACGTGCTCAGAGTCATAGAGACTGTGTGTGTGTGTGTGTGTGTGTGTGTGTGTGTGTGTGTGTGTGTGTGTGTGTGTGTGTGTGTGTGTGTGTGTGGTGTGTGTGTGTGTGTGTGCGCGCGCGTGCGAGTGCGTTAGGGAGGGTTATGAGAGGATCAGTGTTAGCAAGTATGAAAACAAGCGAAGATACGAAACGTGAGAACGTGAGTTGGTTTTAACATGAGAATGAGGACTAAGCACGACAGGTTAGACTCCTGTAAAGTTATCCTCTGAGGCTCTGCCTATAAGAATCAGCACCAGGTACACGAGAATTGGCACCAGGTACACGAGAATCAGCACCAGGTACACGAGAATTAGCACCAAGGGCACGAGAATAAGCACCAGGTACCCGAGAATCAGCACCAGGAAGAAGAGAATGAAGTATAGCGGAACTTACCTTCTCTCCCGAGTCTGAGGGCAGATAGAAGACAAGTACTGTGAGGAAGGAGATACCCATGCAGGGGATGATGAGGTTGACCGTGTAGAAGAGAGTCTTCCGTCTCATGGTGATGTTAAAAGTGATGTCCAGGTAAGGCTCGTTGCAGCACGTGTAGTACTTCTCGTTCCTGCAACAGCAAGATCTTAGTTACGTCTGCTGGAGGCGCTGGTAGCTGTTGTTGGTAATATTTTACATTGCATGTTTGGTTCTTATAGGAGAGTTAGAAACTTTCAAAATTATTTTTTATACTTTTAAATTTCTTTTAGATTTGAATTTGCTTTCTCCTTAAAAATTAATTTATGCTTTAAAGACAGACAAGTGTATGCTCGAATGTATATGAATAAAAAATAACGTTTATGAATAAAAATAACGTATTTATTTTTAAATGAAGAAGGTAAGGGAAGGTGTATACAGTTATACAAAGCCTTTATTGTATGAAAATTAATTTTCACTGCAGTGTCTGACAAGGTGGATATGGATGAACGATGGTCAGAGCCGACAAGCAGTGAAAAAGTCAATATTTGCATGGAAACACTGCAATAAAGGTTTCATTGTAGTGTTTTCCCTCAAGGTGGTTATGTAATGGTATGAGATGACACGATGGTAAGGACGTACGTTGTCCAAGTGAAGGCTTACACTTGTTATAAGTAACTTTGTACCACAAGACTGTCTGCGTCTTGCTGCCTCTCTCTTCCTGACTGGCAGTGAGGTACTTCCTGCCGTGAGATAAACTGAGAATACTTTGCTTCAGACGATTACAGAATTGGAAAAGAAAAAACGTTCAAAATAGCTTAAATATTATTAGCACTAGACATCGTTAATAAATTCAGAATACGTGTATTCTAGGCCTTGAGAGGCAACACATCACCTGCAGATCTTCCGCCAGCAAGAAAGGGCTCTCTGCGGATGATGAGTTACTTCCGTACCCAGCAATATTTCTGTGAGTTATTGATTGGTTCTTCTGATTTATTGTTCTCTCTTACATTATACCCACCATCTTCCCACCGAGTTTGGGGCCATAAAGAGCCTCCCCCCCCTCAAAGTTTTTATTCCTCCTATAATCTCATGGAACTGTTTTCGAGGTTAATCATCTACTCTAGAATCTACTTGTTGCTGGGTTTTTGTCATCGCTCCATCAGTATCCCTTAGACGTCCTGTCATCCATCACTATCTCTTAGACGTCCTGACATCCATCCCTCCACTGTAAAGATGATCTCCGTGCAATTCTCCAGTTGCTTCCAGGTAGTTCCAGATCAGGTAAACTGTGATGGCAGCTAGCAGCAACAGCCTGGTTGATCAGGCTGTCAACAATGGTTTGAGAACCCCTGAGACCTGTCTCACACACGTCGCAGGTATACTTATCCTATTCCTTCATATAACTCACATCCATTCTAAAGCTGACTGTAAACAGTAGTAATTTCGACTGTTGCTTGGAAGGATGGGCTGCTAAACTAAATACAACTTTAAATGTTTTATAACACACTGAAAGAAAAAATTAGCTATGTATTATTATGCAAGTTTGGAAATAAGAATGACATTACAAAATTGTACAGTACACAAACTTGGACCATACACACAAAAAAAATTGCTGTGGAGAGTAAATCATTACGTACAGGATGCCGAGACTTGGTAATCTTACTGGGTTAAAGAACGTGCAAGAAGGAGAGGGGAAGTAGTAATGGTAAGAAACGAGGTAAAAGTATATTGATAATAGGAAATAGCATCATCATCACTAGTAGTTTAATCTGACAGCACAGGAAGAGGAATTAAAAGAGGACACAGTGACAACATAGATAACACTCGGGTAATTAGATCGAGAGAACAGGGACACGCAGAGATGTGAGATGGGTGGTGGGGGGGAGCCAGGGGATCAGAGATGCAGCTAAATTCACAGCAGCAGCAACAACAGCACCTGATGGCAGGCACAGCAAGAATGTCCCACTCCACAGACATGTAGAACTCGGTGAGGTCAACACCGATCTCGACGATGGGGTTGTTCGTAACCTCGTCTATGTGTCGTAGATCAACCTGGTGAATTAAAAAACAATTAGTGGTGAAATTAGGTCAAAGATATACATCAAGTTGAAAAAACAAAACATGCTCCCATGTGTTGTACAAATGTCTTAGTCTATCTCTTGGACCAAGTTCTAGCAATGTACTAATTCTCACAGTACCAAAAATGCTCACAAGAACCTCAATATCTAGAAAGTATTCACGATACCTAAAACACAATGTCCACAAAAATCAATTCAAAAAATACTGGATACTCTCAATACTTGATACCCCAAAAATACTCAAAATTGCATTACTCACACAATAATACCAGTACCCACAATACTTAATGCTAGCTCCCTGCATCAATACCGGCAATTGCAAAAGTAAAAAAAAAAGTTTGTCAAGCGCAGGTAAATGGCTTCAGTCTCATCTGATAGGCTTCAAACCCTCAACGACGATAACCTGAAAATGCAATCCCTAAGCGGCTTCAAATTTTGAGGATATCGGTCTCTGTGATAGAGAATGCTTCTTTTGATCAGCTTTCAACTTTCAAACCCGGTGAATCTTACTTAATGAGAGACGTAAATTGATTTGGGGCTGTGCAGGTGCCAATTTGCCTTTTTTTTTTAATTGAAATTAGGATTCAAGTTCCCGTGTGATAATTTGTGAATACCTTTTGTTATTGGCTTCAGATCTTCAACGCTGATGAATAAATAAAGTGTAATGAACACTTGTCAATGTTCAGTAATAACCCACATGGAGACAAACTTGGGAGATTAACTGATCTGTATATTTCGACTTTCAACTGCCGAAGAGGATTCCAGAAGGAAGTAGAAATATACAGCTTAATTAATCTCTCGAGTTTGTCTCCATGCGAGTTATTACTGAGCTTCAACGCTGATGTTTTACCGCATTAGAAATATACAAATAACCCGCACATAGGACCATTTGCAAAGTCGGTCCATGTCAGACCAAAACTTATGTCACACTTAAAACTAATCCTTTATGCGGTCACTGACGTAGTGGGAGCTAAATCTCGAGACACCTGACGTTCATATGTTTATACACTGATGTAAGAAGTCGCATGTGTTATCCAAACTTGCTCTTTACTAGTAGTTCCTTCCGGGGTCAGTGCCCCCGCTGCCTGGTTCCAGACCAGGTCTGAGCTCCAGATGCCACATCGGTCCCGCTAACCAACATTTTGTAAGTGGTGGAGGTCCCACCAAGCAACTGGTCAGGCTGACAGTGTTTTAAAACATCCACCAGAGCGTACCGTGATACTGTGAGGTGCACGGTACTGTGCACACCGGGGAACAATGTACTCTGGAAAAATTGGTGTACACAGTACTGTGTACGCCACAGTACCCTGGTGAGGGAAGTACTGTACAGTACACTGTGTACAAGGTAAGGCATATCCAACAAACCTGTTGGTTAAGCATTGCGTACCCAGTCAATGGAAAGTGTATACAAAACGGTGCTCTGTAAACCATAGTACTCTACTGTACGTAGTACTGCAGACTACAGTGTGCTGCACAGTGCCCTTGTGTACACAGTAACGTGTGCACTGCACTAAGTACCTAGAACAAGCAGTAGTAACGTCATCGAAGACTAACCTCAAAATATGCTTACCTCCCACAGTACCTGGAAAGAGACTCCAGCACCTGCAAGGCAATAACCTCAGCATCACTGAATTAAATATTGCCTTATGAGCTCAGTTAAATAAAATGCAGCAGCCATGAATAGTCGAGAGGATAATAGTCTAGTGAACTACCAAATGCTTAAGAACAACCAATAAACACGTGAGAACCATCAAAAGTCACTTTCGCGAACTTAAACGGACCTGTTATCGCACTACCTTCAAAAAAAAAAAAAAAAAAATCTTGAGAAACACATTATGCAACATTTTATCTTTTCGTTAACTCCCGCAAGTCCAAAAATATTGGAAAGATGCAGTTGGGTAAAGTTTGGCTGCGAGGGCCGTAACGCCAACCTAAAGGCTCTCATACCTCCAGAATAAAAGAAAACACTGAAGACGTTATACGTAAAAGAGAGAAAATAGAAATATTCATCTGAAAGACAACATCCACTCAAAGCAATGAAAACAATCTTGAAACGGTCATACTCCCATGAACAAAGGAAACATTTGCCAAAAAAAAAAAAAATAGATGTAAGTCTCGGAACAATAAAAGCACCTGCCTGGAAGCCTTCGTAATTTCAGGAGAATACGACGAAGAATGTAAAGGCGAGTATCATGTTGCTAGATGTAATGGAAGCATTTGGACTATCATGTCTAAGGACAATGGAAAAGCTGACCATAAAGTCTTCATATATCCATAAATATTTGTAAAATCCGTCTATAAAGCTCGCGTCCAGGAACACGAGCTCCTTTCCACATACCATCGTGCATCAGGGGAAGAAGAAAAAATAGAGTTACGTCCAAGAACAAGGAACTACTTACCTGGAAGCCATCGTACGTCCAGGAGCCAAACTTCATGACGCACGTCTGCTCATCGAAGGGAAAAAACTCTACATCGATCTCACATGATGACTTGTAAATGGCTGGAGGTTTCCACTCCACCAACCCGTCAAAGTGCAGTGTAGCCTTGGTAGACAGAGTCACTTCGAAGTTCCCATCGGCACTGGAAGGAAGAGCGAGGGATGTTAATCAGAGAAGTGATTAGAGGGAACAGTAAGAAATGGGAGGAGAGATTTATTCTTCATGTGAATGAAAAAAATAGGTAGAACCAAATAAACAAGAGAAAGATCAAAGGAAAATGAGAATGGAGACTGGTGAGGAAAGTTCATAACGAGGTTAAAGAATTACTTGAATAAATACGGAGGAGAGTGAGAAGCCAGAGGCTGGACACGGATCGCCTCGTGATCAAAGGGAAGTATCCTCAGTATAATATAACCTCGGCCCCACAATGCACCCACGAGGCTTAATATTAAATTGGACCTCCAAACCCTCAAGAGGGACAGGAGCTACAGCTCGACTCAGAATTATAATGCAATCTTGTTAGGTAAAAAGGACACAGATGCAACTAAGGTGACATTTTATTGTGGCAACGTTTCGCTCTCCAGGAGCTTTGTCAAGCCGTTTTCGGCTTGACAGACATACACAACAAACTCCATCACACTAAACATACACAACAAACTCCATCACAATAAACATACACAACAAACTCCATCACACTAAACATACGCAACAAACTCCATCACACTAAACATACACAACTCCATCACACTAAACATACACAACAAACTCCATCACACTAAACATACACAACAAACTCCATCACACTAAACATACACAACAAACTCCATCACACTAAACATACACAACAAACTCCATCACACTAAACATACACAAGGACTCAAATATCACATTTGCGAATTTTTTCAAGCGAAAAATAAGATATACAATCCTGTCGTCTCGTTGCGAGTCAGGTATATAATATACAAAAATTAATATGTATAAAAGTTATCTTGTCTGTATAAAGTTATCTTGTCTGTATAAAGTTATCTTGTCTGTATAAAGTTATCTTGTCTGTATAAAGTTATCTTGTCTGTATAAAGTTATCTTGTCTGTATAAAGTTATCTTGTCTGTATAAAGTTATCTTGTATGTATAAAGTTATCTTGTCTGTATAAAGTTATCTTGTCTGTATAAAGTTATCTTGTATGTATAAAGTTATCTTGTCTGTATAAAAGTTATCTTGTCTGTATAAAGTTATCTTGTCTGTATAAAGTTATCTTGTCTGTATAAAGTTATCTTGTCTGTATAAAGTTATCTTGTCTGTATAAAGTTATCTTGTCTGTATAAAGTTATCTTGTCTGTATAAAAGTTATCTTGTCTGTATAAAAGTTATCTTGTCTGTATAAAAGTTATCTTGTCTGTATAAAGTTATCTTGTCTGTATAAAGTTATCTTGTCTGTATAAAGTTATCTTGTCTGTATAAAGTTATCTTGTCTGTATAAAGTTATCTTGTCTGTATAAAAGTTATCTTGTCTGTATAAAAGTTATCTTGTCTGTATAAAGTTATCTTGTCTGTATAAAGTTATCTTGTCTGTATAAAGTTATCTTGTCTGTATAAAGTTATCTTGTCTGTATAAAGTTATCTTGTCTGTATAAAAGTTATCTTGTCTGTATAAAAGTTATCTTGTCTGTATAAAGTTATCTTGTCTGTATAAAGTTATCTTGTCTGTATAAAAGTTATCTTGTCTGTATAAAAGTTAACTTGTCTGTATAAAGTTATCTTGTCTGTATAAAAGTTATCTTGTCTGTATAAAGTTATCTTGTCTGTATAAAGTTATCTTGTGTGAGCTTGGAAGTGAGGGTCAGTGATCTTGACTTGGCTAGCCATATAATAATTCCATTAATTTCAACAGCTGGTAAAATCTCCCCCAGCTGATACGAACAGCTGCTACTGCTGGTGTTAGCTGGTTAATGGGGGTTTGAAGACTATCCACTACACCACTTGGGGGGGGGGGAGAAATGCTGGTATTATCCGATGTTTACAGTATCTGTTCCTATTACCTGATATTATCCAGTTCTGGTATTATCCAGTGGCATTATAAGGGATACTATCCGGTGTTACCTAGCGGTGGTGTTATCCGGTGTCATTATTTATTATCTAATATTACCCGGGGTTATCCTTATCATGTGTTATCCGTTGATATTAACCAGAATTGTTGTTAGAAACTCAAATACATTCAGGTGCAAACAAGATCATTAAGACCACACAAGAGCGGACAGTCAGGTGCAAATACTAGGTTCTCACAAGAGCAGACAATCAGGTGCAAATACTAGGTTCTCACAAGAGCAGACAATCAGGTGCAAATACTAGGTTCTCAGAAGAGCAGACAATCAGGTGCAATTACTAGGCTCTCACAAGAGCAGACAATCAGGTGCAAATACTAGGCTCTCACAAGAGCAGACAATCAGGTGCAAATACTAGGTTCTCTCAAGCGCAGACAATCAGGTGCAATCAAACCCACTATATCTTGTACATCTGTTTCTTCTGTTTGTTTTACCCTCTTTCTTTATTATCAAACTTCGTCGTCCTCTTTATCCTCTTGTTTATCATGATTCATTATTTCTCCCGGCCGATCAGTCTTCCTAGATTCAACAATAAAATATCTCGCCTTTATTAGATTCAGTAATAAAGTTGAAGTTCACGGAAGTTTTTTTTTTTTTTTCAGGGATATACCTGCTGACTTGCCAGGTCATCTCGCAAGAGCCTGGCTGACTTGCCAGGTCATTCCGCAAGAGCCTGGCTGACTTGCCAGGTCATTCCGCAAGAGCCTGGCTGACTTGCCAGGTCATTCCGCAAGAGCCTGGCTGACTTGCCAGGTCATTCCGCAAGAGCCTGGCTGACTTGCCAGGTCATTCCGCAAGAGCCTGGCTGACTTGCCAGGTCATTCCGCAAGAGCCTGGCTGACTTGCCAGGTCATTCCACAACAATCTGGCTGACTTGCCAGGTCATTCCACAACAATCTGGCTGACTTGCCAGGTCAATCCACAACAATCTGGCTGACTTGCCAGGTCAATCCACAAGAGCCTGGCTGACTTGCCAGGTCATTCCACAACAATCTGGCTGACTTGCCAGGTCAATCCACAACAATCTGGCTGACTTGCCAGGTCATTCCACAAGAGCCTGGCTGACTTGCCAGGTCATTCCACAACAATCTGGCTGACTTGCCAGGTCATTCCACAACAATCTGGCTGACTTGCCCAGGTCATTCCACAACAATCTGGCTGACTTGCCAGGTCATTCCACAACAATCTGGCTGACTTGCCAGGTCATTCCACAACAATCTGGCTGACTTGCCAGGTCATTCCACAACAATCTGGCTGACTTGCCAGTCATTCCACAAAATCTGGCTGACTTGCCAGGTCATTCCACAACAATCTGGCTGACTTGCCAGGTCATTCCACAACAATCTGGCTGACTTGCCAGGTCATTCCACAACAATCTGGCTGACTTGCCAGGTCATTCCACAACAATCTGGCTGACTTGCCAGGTCATTCCACAACAATCTGGCTGACTTGCCAGGTCATTCCACAACAATCTGGCTGACTTGCCAGGTCATTCCACAACAATCTGGCTGACTTGCCAGGTCATTCCACAACAATCTGGCTGACTTGCCAGGTCATTCCATGCACACGAATCGGAAGACTTATATATAGTTTCAAAATCTATTTCTATTACGCTATGTCTCTAGTTATATACTTCTCGGATACAAACAAATATGGCCACTAGTAAACAAAAGCAGACAGACTGCAGCTTTTGTTGCGACCCTTAATTTTGTGTACGTATTACGATCACAGGTGTTGTCTAGTGGCCTGCACTCCTGGCTGTAACACGATACCCAACTTAAAAATGAATAACAGCAATCAATATTATGTACAATATTTACAAAGGATATGTACAGTATGGGATTTTTGCAAACAAGAGACACGGTAAGAACCGCCTTCTACCAGACCTGGGGGTAAGTCTGCCAATGTTGACTTACTAGCGTCCCACATTGCTTCACAACTTTAGCGAGTGTCCGTGTCATTGGCTGGTTGAACCAAGGTGCTAGCATAACGAGGGGCCCCTACTCATTACACTCTTAGCAATATAGATAAATGGTTGAGAGAACCGACAAGTTGATAAATTAGACACATGTGCAACACTTGGGTATCTTTAATTGAGGGAAAGTTTGGCCACACACTGGGCTTCGTCAGTCCATACAAAGGGGAATGGTGAAGATTGATGGACTGATTACATCGACTCAAGGGCTCAGGGACTGATTACCTAAAACTCCTCCTGTTCTTCACGATTCTCCTTTGTATGGACTGATGAAGCCACTGTGTGGCGAAACGTTTCTTCAATAAAGATTCCCAAGTGTTGCACATGTATCTAATTTATCATACCCTTAGCATCCAGTTAGTTGGTGGGGAGAACGTGCTTAATATGGGCGTATGTGACATACGCCGAATACAATGTAACATACTCTCAGCATGGTGCAGTGGAGCTTTATCAAGAATCAGAACAGAGTGCAACATTGCCCCAATAAATTCACGTTTCTGCAACCTGTGTGTGTGTTTTCTCCTCACTATATTTTTCACATTGACTGTGTCACGTCTCGTCTTTATCCTCATCCCACCAGTTTTGAGTTTCTTTCCTGCGAGACCAGTGTGACCTCAGCCACTGCTCCATCAGCGGAGATATTACGAAACGTAGAAAGGTAATGGACCTCTGTCTCACCACAATCTCAATTCCGAGGCACTCCGTCATTCCGCGATGGAATGTATCATATTTCCCCACTCAATCTTCCTTCACTGATTGCTTCGGGTACACTGTCTTCACTCACTCACTCACACACACACACACACACACACACACACACACACACACACACACACACACACACACACAAAACACGTCAGCCAACCAATCCTGAGAGAAAAGAAAGAACTGTGCCTATTGTATAATGTAGATATCACTGTTTTAGTCACGGGGGGTGTCTACAAAAATCGAAGGAAATTACTGATACGAAACATTTTATGTAATAACGATTTATTATACTAATGAGAAATAAAGTATCATTAAAGTGTAGAAGTGCGTTTGTTTACAAACAATATGATAGACAACAGAGACGATGTAAACACAGCTATGTTTATACACCTGAGGACAATATAGCCACTGGATGAATGGACAGAATAACTATACTTGAACATAATTAGGTAAGGCCAGAAGGATTAATGGATAAATAAGTAAAATGCAACTTCACAAAATGAAATAAAAGATTTAAAGGCCTTACAACAAATGCAGAAGACATTACATGAGCAGCTGAGGTAATGAAGGAGAGGGAACAGACGGGTTCTCTACAAGAATAATGAAAATGAAACTAAACGTTTAGTAGAACACAAAACAAAGACACAACAAAAGTTTAGAGATGAAAAGTCTGGAAGAATATAAATCTCTGATTAAAGATAGTTTGGCAAAATTCACTCAACAAATGACAAATTGCACACCAGGTGGTATTAACTAAACAATTAGCTGCTAGAGATTGTGCTAGTCAAAAATGAATAATAATTATGTGAATATGTTCACAGATGCGAAAATATTTTGCAAAATAATAAAAATTATTAAATATTTACAAGAGGATCTGGCTACATTAAACACATGGAGTGGTAAATGGATGATGGAATTTAACGTTGACAAACACCACGTAATGGAAATAGTCGATTGTGAAATAAAGTCACATGAATATAGTGAAAAAAATATTGAAAGTATCAGTTGGAAAAAGGAGTTTAAGAGCTATCAGAAAAAAAAATCACTGGAAGATCCCATAAATGAAATTGTGAGAAACTCGTGTCATACACAAACAGCTTTCAATATTATATATATATATATAATATATAATATATATATATATATATATATATATTATATATATATATATATATATATATATATATATATGATAAAATGCTAAGGAAGTTGTTTATAAGTTATATTAAGACAGAACTAGAATATGCAGCAGTTGTGTGGCCCACAGCTGAAAAAGTTCACACAGGTAAGTCACAAAATGTTGAAAGAGGAAGAAAATGGCTGCCAAAGTTGATCAACGTGAATTATAATGAAAGTGTGAGAACATTCAAGTTGTCCAGATTACATGGTAGCGGGATAAGAGGAGACATAACAACATATAAGGTCATGAAAGAACTTGAAAGAGGTGAAGATTTATTAGCACCAACAAGAGGGACAAGAAGAGGAAAGAGTTGTAAATAATGAAAGAGAGAAGTGGAAAAATGCAGTAAAAAAATCTTCTTCGAGTAAACTGACCAGTGGAATGTATTAAAGTGTGGTTGACCAGTGGAATGTATTAAAGTGTGGTTGACCAGTGGAATGTATTAAAGTGTGGTTGACCAGTGGAATGTATTAAAGTGTGGCTGACCAGTGGAATGTATTAAAGTGTGGTTGACCAGTGGAATGTATTAAAGTGTGGCTGACCAGTGGAATGTATTAAAGTGTGGTTGACCAGTGGAATGTATTAAAGTGTGGTTGACCAGTGGAATGTATTAAAGTGTGGTTGACCAGTGGAATGTATTAAAGTGTGGTTGACCAGTGGAATGTATTAAAGTGTGGCTGACCAGTGGAATGTATTAAAGTGTGGCTGACCAGTGGAATGTATTAAAGTGTGGTTGACCAGTGGAATGTATTAAAGTGTGGTTGACCAGTGGAATGTATTAAAGTGTGGTTGACCAGTGGAATGTATTAAAGTGTGGCTGACCAGTGGAATGTATTAAAGTGTGGCTGACCAGTGGAATGTATTAAAGTGTGGCTGACCAGTGGAATGTATTAAAGTGTGGTTGACCAGTGGAATGTATTAAAGTGTGGTTGACCAGTGGAATGTATTAAAGTGTGGTTGACCAGTGGAATGTATTAAAGTGTGGTTGACCAGTGGAATGTATTAAAGTGTGGTTGACCAGTGGAATGTATTAAAGTGTGGTTGACCAGTGGAATGTATTAAAGTGTGGTTGACCAGTGGAATGTATTAAAGTGTGGTTGACCAGTGGAATGTATTAAAGTGTGGTTGACCAGTGGAATGTATTAAAGTGTGGTTGACCAGTGGAATGTATTAAAGTGTGGTTGACCAGTGGAATGTATTAAAGTGTGGTTGACCAGTGGAATGTATTAAAGTGTGGTTGACCAGTGGAATGTATTAAAGTGTGGTTGACCAGTGGAATGTATTAAAGTGTGGTTGACCAGTGGAATGTATTAAAGTGTGGTTGACCAGTGGAATGTATTAAAGTGTGGTTGACCAGTGGAATGTATTAAAGTGTGGCTGACCAGTGGAATGTATTAAAGTGTGGTTGACCAGTGGAATGTATTAAAGTGTGGCTGACCAGTGGAATGTATTAAAGTGTGGTTGACCAGTGGAATGTATTAAAGTGTGGTTGACCAGTGGAATGTATTAAAGTGTGGTTGACCAGTGGAATGTATTAAAGTGTGGCTGACCAGTGGAATGTATTAAAGTGTGGTTGACCAGTGGAATGTATTAAAGTGTGGTTGACCAGTGGAATGCATTAAAGTGTGGCTGACCAGTGGAATGCATTAAAGCGTGGTTGACCAGTGGAATGCATTAAAGGAAGTAGCAGCAAGTGCTGCAACCATTGGAAATTTGAAAAGTATAGAGAGAGAATAATGAAGGCGAGACACCAGGAGCACAACTCTGCTGCTGTAGCTACAAACAGGTAATCACGCACACGTCGTTAAGCGAGCCTCTACATAGGATAAACTTGCTAGCACTCTCTTTCTTCTATTTTCCTTCCATTTAAGCCCCAAAATTTAATCATTTGACATTTCAGGTTAAACTATTTTTAAAAAGTCAACATATAATTGCTTATATATAACCGAGAAATCAAAACTAACATAAACAGAAGAGCGCCTGGCGGGAGTGACACAGCATCACCAGGAGCATTGTTGTGCCAACACTTAAGATAAGATAAGATAAGATTTCGTTCGGATTTTTAACCCCGGAGGGTTAGCCACCCAGGATAACCCAAGAAAGTCAGTGCGTCATCGAGGACTGTCTAACTTATTTCCATTGGGGTCCTTAATCTTGTCCCCCAGGATGCGACCCACACCAGTCGACTAACACCCAGGTACCTATTTTGCTGCTAGGTGAACAGGACAACAGGTGTAAGGAAACGTGTCGAATATTTCCACCCGCCGGGAATCGAACCCGGGCCCTCCGTGTGTGAAGCGGGAGCTTTAGCCACCAGGCCACCGGGCCACACTTCCTGGTTAACGTGTGATTAGTTGCTTATTCGGTTCATTCTTACTCCAGGTTTTCCACTATCATTCTGTCAGCTTAACATCTGGTAGACAGCCATGATGTGAATAAAAGAATAAAAGTATTGCAGTAGGTCCAACCTATGGTAAGTCCAGCGTTCTCACACAATCACTCCACTGACCTATACGGTGACAGACAGGCAGTGGGCCAACTCTTAGTAAATCAGATGTAGAAAGAGAGTTCATTGAAGTATTTTTTTAATAAAAGTTCGCTCTGGCTTATATCAGTAATTTAAAAAATCTTTATTAAGGCCTCAGTCAGTTTTAATGTATGATTCTCTTTGTCAACCTGTATATGGCTGAGGGACTGACCATTACCTATCAAGGCTGAGGGACTGACCACCACCTATTAAAGCTGAGGGACTGACCACCACCTATCAAGGCTGAGGGACTGACCACCACCTATCAAGGCTGAGGGACTGACCACCACCTATCAAGGCTGAGGGACTGACCACCACCTATCAAGGCTGAGGGACTGACCACCACCTATCAAGGCTGAGGGACTGACCACCACCTATCAAGGCTGAGGGACTGACCACCACCTATCAAGGCTGCTGCTATTAAAGCTGAAAGACTGCTTCCCTCAAAATTATTTCTGTTGTCTCCAGTATTAAATTTG
>NC_069433.1:24487177-24694677 GCF_026875155.1 Cherax quadricarinatus
TATATTTCGATTTAAGAAGAGATTTGTTAGTGCAGATTTAATCACGGCGGAGGACCACGGACGTCATCAAAATATCGGCTTGGACATCATCGTTCGAAATGAAAGCATGATGATAATATCGGCTCTCAGCTGCTTGGTCCACGTCTATTGCCGATAAAACGCAGGTTGGGCACGTCTCTTGCTAATTGACGTGCGACACGACATCATAATGTCGAAGCCGATAAGAAACTGTATATTAGCCTGTCATGATGATTCATGCATAGATCGTTATACTACGATGATATGGTTTGGATTCTTATGCTACCATGATATGGTTTGGTTCTTATGCAACGATGCTGACAAATATATTTGGTGACGAAGGTGGAGAGAACAGTTTTCAGATTAAGACTAAAACCTTAGATGTGGTCTTAGTGTTCCACAAGTCTGGAACCATGAGAGAAACTGAAGAAATAAAGCATTAATAAAAGGCTTTTATTCACACAACTATCATTACATCAATGAATATTAAATGTCTGATTTAGGTTTTACATAGAATGGAGTGGAGTTGTGGAGTTCGGAGTGGAGGACCACAGGGAGAGTGAAGGAACATCAGAGAGGGAGGGAGGTTGTGTTTCTGTATGGCTCCATCTAATTGTCATCATATGTAACACAAACGTCTTTATCTAAATACTCTTCACTTACATGATTTAATGTAAACACTTGGTCTACACATCCTTACCATTCTTCAAGCCTTCTTGTTCATCTGCTATTCTGCTTCCCGTCTTACCTTAAATTCTTTCTCAACAATAATTATACCATACAACTTACCAGGTATACTCAACTGTAATTCTTACACTCTCTTCTGTGCCCTTTGCCTTTATACAAAGGAACTATACATACTCTACCAGTCCTTGGAACCTTCCCTTCTTTTAAACATTTTTAAAACCGCAGTTGTACTGATTTGGGGTGACCAGTGAGCCATTATATAATATACATATTCCTACTACAGTTTGTACTTGACAGTATGTATGTGTAGAATATAGGTTGTTTGTGTAGGTGTATGATGATTAGTTAGTGATCCAATCAAGCCGTTGGTTGGATTCAGTCCAAGAAACCTGCTTTCCCATTTCTAGATAACTGAAATCTTACCTCTGATTCGACACCCGGCAGTGTTAGCCGGGTGTAGGTGTTCTGCGACGAACTTTAGTCTGGTGGGAAGACCCTCCTAGTGGCCAGCGCCAATAACGTACATAAATATGCATTCAATGATACGTTAATATGCACTTACCATCGTTAAGTGACACCCCGAGATGCTTGTACAAGTCATTGTTCTACCTCCGACTTTAGTTGGAGGGAAGTTGACACGTTTGTGACGTGAAGTGTGATCTAATTCATGTTGTAATGTATTAACAATGTTAGAGTACTCATTTTACTAGTTTAGCATAGGGTAAGTCGTCCTAATTAACTAGGCTGTTAATTAGGCGTGTATGGTTAGACATAATTTGGCCGTCTAACTAAGCACAAGTGGATTCGTAGGTAGCGTGGGTACCCAATGAGCACTCGTGGATGGCTGGTACAAGTGCCCACTGGTGTTAGTATGTATAGTTTGTAGATGCTAAACTAAATTACTTTGTCTTACTCTAGCTTTGCTTAAGTATTAATAAGAAATAATGTATTTTTAATCTCTAGAGGCTGCATCACTAAATTAGTCTCATAAATTAAGAATGGGAAAGGATATATGACAACATTAAGGTATAGGCATTGGCATCTCATGCTACCTCTACCTTCCTACTTTCCTTTTTCAGATACGGGAATTAGCCAACTTTTCTGATTTCCCATAATATATATTATAATTAATTTAGCTTTGTAATTAATCCGTTTATTAGATCTAGTGTTTGTTCTACTCATATTGGTTGTGTTTACATTGGGAAATACTTGTAGCCTCGTCCTGGCTACTGAGCTGTAGCCGGACACTAGTCTGGTTAAGAACTTTTGTTTGACCATCCCTAAGTGAACATAGATTAGCCAGGTTGACCCGACCCGGGTCTTCTCCGTGCGGTGACCCGGCGCGCATGTGATGTGTGATGTGGTGTGCTGATATGATGTGGTAGTGATGTGATATGGTAGTGATGTGATGTGGTGATGTAGTGGTGGTGGTGTGTGATCGTGTGTGGTAGTGTTATACCTGAGGGGGGGTTCGGGGGTCATCGCCCCCGCGGCTGGTCCGTGACCAGGCCAGGCCTGGTACACACATTAATTATAATACAGTGGTGTGGAAGGGAGACCACCACTGCCCTTTAGGTTCATGGAAATCAGTCGAATTACGAGGCATCTTTTTAGAACGTCTGAAGTCACTTAGCAGGCTTTGAAAGCTAACAGGGAGGACTGCCTACCGTAAGTACAGACTGTTAACTAGAAGCCTGAAACCGGACTTGGGACCGGGCTCTGGGGCGATGATTCAGGAAACACGAACGGATAATCAACTTGATCATTGTTATAAGAGTTGTGGCTTTATATCGTCATTGATATAGTCATTAGAAACAGAGGCTGTCCAATTTTACAGGAATTCCCAAACCTTCCTGAAATTAAACAAATTTTTTGGAAAAGTATTGCGACATGTGGCAAAAAAAAAAAAAACTTATAACAAAAGACACTATTACACAGCATTTGGCTCTAAGATGAGCTTTGATAAAGCTCACTTTTGAGCGAAACGTCGTGTATTAATAAAGCTTGCTATGCGTGTTTATTCATTACAACATTAATGAACACATTTCTCTCAGACAGCAGAATCACCAGGTGAACACGTCATGTGCTGCCGACACAGCTTACTACTACTACTGACAATAACAAACAGAAGATACATTTCGAGGAAAAATATAGTATTTGGAAGCCTAATTATATATCGCCAATATACACACCTGCTTTCTCTCCTCTCCTTAATATGCAAATCCTCATTATTCCATCTCCTCGTGCTATACCCTCCGACACAGCTAAGATCATTAATATAACCCTTCAGGAAGATTAGGTTAGGTAAGATTCTTCAGGAACAGTACAAGTGTTTCCTGACGCAGGGAGACGGGAGATGCCCAGTTAATATCTTAATGCCTTGCGAAATGAATTTTTAATTCACAGTTTTCAAAATTTATCAGTTACATATAAATAATGAGATTCTGAGATTTAGAAAATAATTATGCATTAGTTTTTTCTAGGACAATTTTAAACACTATACATCGTATATGTGACCTAACAAGATAGGATATATACAAGACGTGTATTTCTCTCAGCATACACACGAGAGGCTTTCTTTAATCCTATTTTAAGAATTAAAGCATTCTTGACTGGGTGAAAAAACGGTTACGTGCAGCCTTAATGACCTTGTACAGTCAATAGACTTCTAAAACCATATTAACCAACCAGTGACACACAGGTTAACGATCCTCGTATAATTGATAGGCTTTAAGCACCATTAACCAACAATATCCTGTGATTTAACTAAACCTAATTTAATAATGCTTCAACATATTTGTACAATATATGTAAATTAAATATTCCACTCGAACATGTATTAATAAATATGAAGTTTATTTTAATGATGCGTTAACACGTTGATAAACACACTACCATATGCAGTTATAACGTTGTGTGCTCACTGCTACGTCATATACAGTGACGTACAGATTTGTGGTGTTTTAACAGCAGAATATATGATATACTTTTACATATATTGTAATGTGATGATTTGTGTTCGTATATAGCATATATGTTCGCATACAGCATATTAACAAAATTATGATATATTCGCTAACATATCAGTTGTCATATTTTAGCTTCCACATAGCGTAATGACGTTCACATTTAACAATTCTGTAATCGTATATAGCATAACATATGCTCGCGTGGAAAGTTCTGGGTAAACAGCAATGTGCGATTAAAAGCCCACTTCCTCTCTCAGAACTTCACCTTAATAAAAAGATACAGTACCTAAATTGGAACAATACACAAATAACCAGCACATAGGAGACTGAAACTTGTGTCTCCTATGTGCTGGTTACTCGTGTATTCACCTTCGAAGCAGCACTAACTAAGACCATTCCAGAGAGAGGACTTGCACCGTGTTGCGTTAAAAATGCGTCATGACCACTCACATACCCGTTCATATACGAAAGCGAGTGTTGGTGTCTGCAGTGCAAAAGACAAAGACGGAGACAGCATTGTTTGTGGTGTAAAGTAAGTCAGACGAAGTATTGTCCATGACACAAACTGGTTAATGGCGTCTAAAGCCTATCGACTACAAGAGGGGTCACATTTAGGCCGCACGTCTCCCGTTCACTACCAGTCAAGAATAATTTAATCTCTAAATTAGGGATGAAAACCTCATTGTATATTACACTCGGGGAGACACCTCTTTATATGTATGTATATGCTGTGATGCGGTACAGTGAGCAATGCAGAAATGTCTTAAGCATACAGGGACTAGAGCAGCATTGTTCGGGGTATACATCAAGACAGCAACAATGTTTGAGGTATAAACAGCCAGAGCAGCATTGGTTTGTGGATATAACTGAGAACAGCAGAATTGTTTGTGTAGCGATCTCGGAGAAAAGGACGCCATAATATTATGCATATATTGCTTTTTATATAATTTTATATTGCTGATTTTTTCGTTAATAGCTAAAAAGAATATTTCCTGCATTATATTATTTGATTTATATTAGCTAGTGTATGTATGTAGGATGTAACAAATGCAGCTCTCATTGTGCTCGTTGCAGGAGAGTTTTGATTGGCTGCAAATTATTTGCCCACTTGTTTCGCAGTTGGTGCTAGGCTCAAGCCGGTTACGATTCATCAGATGTTGAGGAGCCGTAACTCCCGTATTAACTTAGATCGCAGGTCCTGCTTAGTTCTCTCTCGCTGTTCCTTGCAGAGGAAACACTTCCATCTCTGCTGTCTGGGAGAATGCTATTCTCCTCAGCTCGTGTTATTTAGACTGTTTTTGGTAATGTTACCGTTAGTGAGTCGGGACTACTAATCCTAACTCTCTGCAACTCTGTTCATGGAACATTATTTAGACTTACTGACATTTGACGTTTTCAGATGTCGTGTGTCGTGAAACACTATCTCTGGTCCCTAGTTTAATGCTTGATCTACACCTGTTGTGGCATCTACGCACTGTCGTAGCCTGGAAATTGGAATGGATGAACTCTGTTTCAGTAATTAGGGAGCTCATGATCCCCGTCAGGGTCGTTTTTAGTCTCCTTGATTCCTTGCCTGACGTTGTGCTGTTCGCTGCTTCTTTGAGCACTGCTGCCGTTTGGGGCCGATTGGGGTAGCCATAATCAAGCAATCTGATTTGGCCTCGATGATCCAGAGTTAGCTTATCTAGGGACTTGTTGCTGTCAGTACATTGTAAGTCGAGTCGTACCGGAGCATTTCAGAGTAACACACATACTTACACACACCATATTATTACTCTTGTACTTATATCTCATCATAGCAACGTGACCCAGATGGTACATATTAAGTGTATCATTGTCCTCATCGCGCCTCCGAGCCGTGTGACGAGCTGCGCAACGCTCCAGTTTTGAGTTTGTTTTTGCGCAGTTACCTGATTGAGCTGCCCAAGCGTTGGTTGGTGGAAACTTATTTTCTACTCCAACACGCGCTGAATAGCAGAAGAAGATCAACACTGTCTGCAATGAATGCCCGTGGTGCTGTTCACGGGATCCAACATGATTATTGTTACCAGCGATCATTCGCCGATAAACCTATGGTATAGCAAATGAGGAGATAAGTGGTGTCGCAACTCATGGACCGACAAGAATCTTCGTAAAATATGACGTCTGCAGAGCTACGAGGCGGTGGTCAACAAGTATCAGGAACCATCATACCGTTAATACAGCTGTGTCGGTGCAACTCCATGATGTATCTCGACATACACTTGGGTGAAAATCAGGAATGTGCATTTTTGAGGCGATTGATTTTGATATTAGCAGTGAACTGCGTACTTATGGGACGGTTCACGTAGCCACAGCAGGAGATGGGCAACTGACGTCTGCAGTGCGCTGGAAGGTAACATATACTGTTAAAAATGACTTCGACCCCTATCCCTTCATATGTTGTATTGAATGAATTACGGGACACAGTCTTATGTAACGTATGCGGGGCAAACAACGTACGTGTCGGCTATGTGGTCATATGACCACATATCGCGGCGCAGAGTGGGAAACGAAGTGGTACCCGCACAACAGCAACGGCAACAGCACCATGGGCGAGGTAGGCGAAGACGAGAACAGTCTCTTGCTACACCGCCCCAACCAACGGTTGTCATGATTGAGGAGTGGACAAGAAAAAGGAGCTTGAATCACTCAGTTTGTAACGCTACAAGGAGAATCTCAGTCTTCGGACAGACATCATGTTTTTTGAGGAGAGACCTACCTAATCTGGGTGAAGAAGTGTCGGCGTCTTTGGTAAAAGCCGTTGGATGTCTTGTTGGAGGAAAACGAGCCTAGCTCAGTGAAGACCAGGCTTAGTTTCTGGGGACGGCTGTGAATGATGGTATGGCAGGAGATAACGGTTTGTCGACGAGATGATCTAAAGGATTGAAGAGCATGCAGAAGAGGTGGAGGAGCCATCATGGACGGTACTTCAGATGTCAAAGTCAAAAAGCAGTGGAGGCGGGACAAGGACGAAAGAGACGGCAGCATCATCGATTCTGATGATGTGCTCACCCTCCTCCCCAACGCCCTGGAAAAAGTCCTTGGGTGGAGGTACAGCAGAGAGGGAATGGTGAACCCAAGGATCAAGGGATTGTAAAAGGGGGATCCCAATAAAGGGGGGAGGGACAAGAGGTGTTGAAAACGAAACAGGGGTAAAGTCAATGCCGGGACAAAAGGAAAACCCCATTTTGTTGAATTCAAGTGTTTTTACATAAATATTAACGGTTGAAGAGCTGAGAGGAAGCTTAAGTGGTTTAATGAGTATTTGTGCGACTTGGTGGGATTGGTATTCTAACAGAACATAATATTAGGCCTGTTATGAGTTGGATAAGAGTGGTTATAATGAACATTGCGACACGTTGAATAGGTGGGGCTGCCATTTTGGGTAAAGGAAACTAGCCCGTTTAATATAAGGCGAAGTGAAGGGGGAAGTGGGAGGTTAATTAGAGTGGATGGAACCTGGGTAGGGTTCCCAATAAGTTTTTAGTAATGTATATAGGCCCGGCGAGGGTGACGTGAGTATTAAAACTAAATTTGTTCAGGACGTACTGGTCTATTTTTACGTGGTTTACCGAATGTTGCAATTAATAGGTCGAGATTTGGAATTGTGTGATACTTCGTAAAGATGTGGAGCCAAGAGGTGCTGGGTGTTGTTTGGTATATTGGGGGGATATATTGACCGGGTGGGGTTAAAGGATGTTGTGTGGGGGGAGGGATGGTAGAGCATACCTTCATTAAAACCGAGTTATGCGGCCGAGGTTGGACCGATGTAACGTGCCTTGGGTGCGGTTAACTGTGCGAGGTGGAATGTGATAGATGTGGGTTTTTTCGGATCATAGAGGATTTTAATAGATGTGGATATCGAGGTGTGCCTCGGAGGGTCCATCAATTTTGGAAATTGAAAGTAAATGTTATTAAAGGAAGAGGATAGTCTTTGTCTTTGACATATGTGGGATCGTTTAGGGTAAAAGCACCAGGGAGTGCCATGTTAATAGGTGGGAAAAGATAGCTAAAAAACGTATTAATACTATTATATTAATCGAGGGACGAGATTATAATCCGTTTACAATATCGGTTTTCAAAAATATTTAGCGGGGCAGTTGCGCGAAATGTTAGCACAAAAATAATGCAAATTAACCATTATTGAAATTGAAGATTGAAGGAAAATTCTCCGAAATTTTACACGAAAATGAGAGGTTTGATGGGGAAAGGCTACGGCGAATTGAGGAGTTTGTGGGAGATCGGCCGTCGCGTTTGTTGCGCGTCAACACAGCGTCGCAAGGCATGGAGTTAATGGGGTTGAATGTTTCAGTCGGTATGCAAGGGTACAAGTGGATCAGTGTTAGACGACGACTGAGGGTATGAGTGGGTATATTGATGCATGGTAATTTTTGAAAACGCAAAGTGTGGGTAATAAGCGAATAGCATTACATCAATTGGAAGGTTTGTGCAGTGTGAAGTTGACAGAGCATGATCGATTCGTTTGGAAGGGCCGATAAACGGAGTGTGAGACATGGGAAGCTTATACACGGGGCGCAATCGGTAAAGGCATCAGGAATGAATGGGTTTGCTCCAGTGACATTTATCTTCAAAGGAGCGTTTTAAAAGGTTTTTGGTAAGATATCAATCTTCCTTAAGCGCGAATCGGGTTTTAGGGGCACAGCAACGGGTTGGCTTGGTCGTTCTGAGTGCCTAAAGTGATCATTAACAACAAAGACGATCGTGGTATTTCGTTATTGTGTGGTGATCTAAGATTTTTGCAAGAATTTTAGTCTAACAATAAAAAAGGCCCAGGGTAAAGAGATAGATCAGGGCAATAAGGGTCCGGGAGATCTATGTATGACGGCATGGTTGATTAGAAATGTATTGAAAAGAAAGTAAAAATTGGGGCGTGGGGGGGGGGTGTTGGCTATAATTTGGGAGCGGGCATATGATAGTGTATAAAGTGAAGCGTTATTGGAAGATTTAATGGCAGGTTTGAGAGAGAAATTATATCACTGGGCCAAATTAAGTGAATCAAATGCATCCTTGCGGGTGCAGGTAATGGAAGTTTAGGAGAACAAATTTCAGATGAGAAGGGGTCTAGTCAAGGTGTCCCCCTTTCACAATACTTTTTGCGTGTTACAGGATCCCTTTTAGAGAGAATTAGGGTCTTATTTGGCAGCAAATGGGGTTGGTGACGAAGGGGGTGGGGGCTGCATTGTTTGAAACTGTGATGACAACGATTTTAGGTAATGGTAACAGGGAAATATAGCCTCGGGTGGAAAGTTAGTAAAAGTTTTGTAAAGGCTTCTTGGCATGTCAATTAATAAGGAGAAAACGAAGTATATGGATCTTGGGGATGGGTTAATTAAGTGAAGGAATGTGAAGTAGTTGAAAGGTGGAAAAAGTGGACCAATTACTGGATAGTGGGATCGTTTAATAAAGTTATATCCAAGTAGCACCACAAATAAATTCAGTGCGTATTGTAGAAGGTGTATTGAAGTGGGCGCTTAGTGGTTTACCGAGCTGCACCCTTAACTTTGGCATCAAGAGAGCTTACACAACGAATGGCCTATTATATAGTAAACTTTTGCTTAGCAGCACTATATCCTGATACTTCGTAGCGAATACAAAGTTACAAACGCGCGTTTTTAGATTCAATTTGGGTACTGGAAGCGAATAGTTAGGTAGAGCGGTTGTCACACTCCCGGTTGGCCTAGGAGGGCAGGGTCTTAAGCTGTTGAAAATGATGATGAAGAGTGTGTATTTGAAACGAGTTATAAGTGGGAGGGGGGGGGGGGGGCGAGGGAAGGCGGACTTCTTAAGATACTCAGGATATGCAACTGTGTGGGTGGGTAGGAGTTCATAATAGGTGAGGCAATGTTACGGGTCATCATAAACATGAGCGCTCCTTCCATATCAAATGTGAAACCAGAAGTGGTGATGGTAAGGCAGTGGTTAGCAGTGTAGAAGTGTTTTACCGATGAAAGAATGGCGTAATATCAGGGGCGTTGAACAAATTGTCGTTTAAAACAAAGTACGAGAAGTTAATGTATAGATTTTTACATGGGATCTTACCGATCTGGAATGTTTTTATTCCATAAAGATACGGGAGAGGGATATGCAAGGCTTTGTGGTGATTGGAGACTGCTTCCTCCATATGGTGATTTTGCGAATGTATTGAACTAATACGGGTTTGGTTGGGTTAAGGAAATAAGGTTAGTGGGGGGGGGGGTTGCAGGTGTTGAGGGTTTTTAAAGCTTCGACAAAGTGGTGTGAAATCAAATGGTAGAGATGCGGTAGGGTATATAATACGGATTATATTTACATTAGTCTTGGCTATGAGAGGAGCGAACGTGTGTGAAAGAATTAATGCGTTAACAGCAACTTTTATAGGGCAAAGTGTAGCATAAGGAGGTGGAATGGGTAGTGGAGAGGATTTAAGAGAGGGTATAGGATTTCACATTAACGTGATTTACGGGGGAGTTGAAAGTCAGGTAAGGGGGATGAAATGGCTGGTTTCCTAGAATGGGCGGTAGCTAGATGAGTTTGTTTATGATGTTATATGAGGTATGTCCGGGGTGCAATTTTAACATTATATGTTTGCTGAGTTTTTTTCAAGTACAATACAGTTATATTTGGAATGTCGACTTATCAACAGTGTATGTATTATGTATGTATGTGTGTAAATATAGTTTTGGAGTGGTTGGTGCATTAATTAATAAATGTATGGAAGAGGGGTCAGGTACCTAGGATTGGCAATGAGCAATGCCATAGTTCCTTTGTATAGAAGGCAAGAAGGGGATCAAAGAGAGTGCAAAAATTATAGGGGGATAAGTCTGTTGATTAATACCTGGCGAATAAAAAGTGGTATTGTAGAGTTATTATTGAAAGAATTAAGAGTAAGACGGATAATAGGATAGCAGATGAACAAGAGGCATTTAGAAAGGTAGGGGTGTGTGGACCAGGTGTTTACAGTGAAACCATATAAGTAACCCGTATAATTAGATAAGGTCTAAAGAGGTCATTGTGCATTATGATTTGGACAGGCGTATGACAGGGTGATAGGGGGCAAAGTGCCGATGTAGCAGGTGTATGTGTAGGAGGTAGGTTACTGAAAAGCAGTGAAGAAGTTTTTTAAACGAGGATAATGGGGAAAAAGGCTCAAAGTTATAGTATGTAGGAAAGAGGGAAATTATTTCCCAGTAAAGTAGCCACAGAGACAAGGATGGTGTGATGGTTCACCTGGTTGTTTAATAATTTATAGATGGGGTTGTAAGAGAATACATGCGAGGGTCTTGTCAGAGGCCGTGAGTTTAAAAGAAAAAAGAATCACACACATAAGTGGGAGTTGTCACAGTTGCTCTTGCTGATGACACTAGTGCTCCTTGGGAGATTCTGAAGAGAAGTTGCAGAGCATGGTGGAATGAATTTGGTAGGGTGTGCAAAAGAAGAAAATAGACAGTGAATACAGGAAAGAGGAATGGTTATTAGGATACAAAAAGATTAGGTGATGAAAGAATTGTATATCAGATTGGAGGAGAGAGTATGAGAGGTGAATGTATTCAGATAATTGGGAGTGCCGTGACACGATGGGTCTATGAAAGATGAGGTGAATTCAATAGAATTGATGACGCTTGGAAAAGGGTGAGTGTGCACCTAGAGTCTGTGGAACAAAGAACTTTGTCCTTGAGGCAAAGAGGGGAATGTATAGAGTAAGTTTTACCAACGCCTTATATGGGTGTGAAGGCATGGGTGATGACTGTGCAGCGAGAGAAGGCTGGAGGCAGTGGAGATGTCATGTCTGAGAGCAATGTGTGGTGTGAATATAAGCGAGCATCGTAGTTTTGAAGTTAGGAGGAGTGTGGATTACCAAACTGTATGTCCAGAGGCTGAGGAAGGGTTGTTTGAGTGGTTCGGACATGTATAGGAGAATGGAGCGAAACAAATAACTTCAGAGTGTACAGTCAGTAGTGGAAGAAGGCGGGGAGGGGTCCGGCCTAGGAAAGGTTGAGGGAGGGAGTAAAGGAGTCGTTTTTGTGTGCGAGGGGCTTGGACTTCCAGCAGGCATGCGTGAGCGAGTTTGAAAGGAGTTCATGGAGACAAATGGTTTTAATACTTGACGTGGCTGTTGGAGTGTGAGCAAAGTAACATTTATGAAGGGGTTCATGGAAACCCGGCAGGCCGACCTTGAGTCCGGAGATGGGAAGTACAGTGCCTGCACACTGAAGGTGGGAGGGTGTTAATGTTGCAGTTTAAAAACTGTAGTGTAAACACCCTTCTGGCAAGACAGTGATGGAGTGAATGAGGTGGGAAAGATTTTCTTTTCGGCCAACGCTGCCTTGGTTGGGTATCGCCAGTTGTGAATAATAATATAAATATATATATATATATATATATATATTTATATAAATATATATATATAAAAATATATATATATATATATATAGTTTACTTTCTTTATAAACCATAATGGATTTTCCAGAACTCTTTTCAAATGATATTCAATACAATTTTCTATGCGTTTTATGATTTTTGATACAATGTGTAAATGTCCAAAATGGCTATTTTATGTTCAGTTTAATTTACAATTGTATTTTGTAAGCACAAATGATTTGGGTGCAATAAAGCATAAGGGTGTTTTGATATATTTGAGTATTGTTTTTTCTTATTATTTGTCTAGAATGGAGGCAAACTAAATATTAGTTTAAGATAAATACGATCCCCTTGACGTTGTAAGAATGGATAAGTTATTCGTGGTTGAGTTTGACGTAAAATTATAACTGACGTTGGAAGTGGATTGTGTACACTTAGCCAACATACTTTATATCATTAATTATATGTATGTACATGAATGGTAAATAATTGAAGTCCTGATTTTAAAGGTGAAGAGTTGGGTTTTCCTTTTTTATTGTTCTTTTTCTTCTTTATGGAAAATACAAGGTTGTATCATGTTACACCAAACGAATATGGTTAGGGGAATGTGGTAAAATTTTCGTGTTTTGATTTAGACATTTTCTAAACAGATGTAATACTATGCTTAGGGTTAGGGTAAATTTTATGATAATTGGTGGAATGTTTCCTTGATTCAAACTGCTCTTATTATGCGAATTTGGTTAGCATGTTTCTTACGTATGGCAAATTTTATCTGAAAATGATTGAGCTAAATCTAATTTGTAGGTACGATGAGTATGTACATGTGCACACCCTGGGCGACAGCATGCGCGACCGGCAGTACTCATGACCTGAATGGTCGTGTAGGTTTCGCTTGGATGTTTCTTGACATCATTGGTTCAATTATCCTATATTTCTTTCCGTGCTCTGAGCAGAAGGAATTTAAGTCTGGTAACGAAATAATGAAAGTATACTTGTATTTTATTATTCAAGTGTAAAGTAAGAGCAAGGAAGATTAATTTGAGAAGAGTTAATATAAGGTTTCATCGCATGTTTTTACGAAAGTTAACTAGACCACATGTACTAGTAATCCACAGTAGCTAGTATAGGCCAGTATTTAAGCTTCGGTCTCTGTTTTATATGTAGGTATAGTGGTCCATATTGTTATAATGTTATGTTATTCGTTTAACTGTTTTCAATATCAAATTGTAACGTTTTTCAGTTATTGTTCATCTATTGCAACTTATGGGATTTTTTCCTTTTGTCCTATGCCTATTTGTTGTTTTAAATAAAATATAAAAAAAAAATAAAGTGTAGTTACAGTATCTTATCAAATAGTATGCCCAAAAGCGCCCTAGATTATATTAAAGTCATACTTTAAGATTTGTGTAGAGACAATCCCCTTACTACAGTACGTTAAGGTAAATATTACCACCTAGACACCTCTTGTATAAATATCTCATCTATGTATATTGGCTGTTTTTGCATTTATTCAATTGCAATTTAGAAACGCTACTGAGAAGCCACCTAATATTAAAGGATACCTGACTAGACTTCAATCCGACAAACGTTACAACACCAACACAAGCAAGATGAGGGTGATCCATAAGTTGAACCTTCTAGTAATCTCTGGAGATGTCTTTCACAAAACAGATGTCGCATTTTTGTAACATTTGGATGTCAAACACGGAGGCAGCATTGTCAAGACGTAACCAGGAGAAGACCGGTAAGCTGCCACGTGAAAAGGCTCACGAGTGATCAGAACCACTGTAGCACTTCAGAATGCCAGGAACCCACTGTAGAACTTCATGAGCGGTCACGTCCTTCCAGAAAATACACTTGAAATAAGTGGCCACTTTAAAAAGACACAAATTTCTGTCTGCAACAACGAGCTCAGAGTCATAGAGACTGTGGTGTGTGTGTGTGTGTGTTGTGTGTGTGTGTGTGTGTGTGTGGTGTGTGTGTGTGTGTGTGTGTGTGAGTGTGTGTTGTGTGTGTGAGGTGTGTGTGTGTGTGGTGTGCGCGCGCGCGTGCGTGTGTGTGTGTGTGTGTGTGTGTGTGTGTTGTGTGTGTGTGTGTGGTGTGCGCTCGTGCGAGTGCGTTTTATGAGGGTAATGAGAGGATCAGTTGTTAGCAAGTATGAAAACAAGCGAAGATAACGAAACGTGAGAACGTGAGTTGTTTTACATGAGAATGAGGACTAATCACGGACAGGTTAGACTCCTGTAAAGTTTTATTCCACTGAGCTCTGCCATAAGAATTCAGCACCAGGTACACGAGAATTGGCCACCAGTACACGAGAAACAGCACCAGGTCACAAATTAGCAGCAAGGGCACGAGATAAGCACCAGGTACCCGAGAATCAGCACCAGAAGAGAGAATGAATTAGAGCGGAACTTACCTTCTCTCCCGATTTGAGGTCAGATCGAAAACAAGTCCTTGTGAGGAAGGAAAACCCATGCAGGGGATGATGAGGTGACCGTGTAGAAGAGAGTCTTTCCGTCTCATGTGATGGTTAAAAGTGATGTCCAGGTAAGCTCGGTTGCCAGCACTTGTAGTACTTCTCGTTCCTGCAACAGCAAGATTCTAGTTTAACGTCTGCTGGAGGCCTTGGTAGCTGTTGTTGGTAATATATTACATTGCATTTTGGTTCTTATAGGAGAGTTAGAAACTTTCAAATTATTTTTTATACTTTTAAATTTCTTTTAGATTTGATTTGCTTTCCTCCTTACAAAATTTAATTTAAGCTTTAAAAGGACAGACAAGTTTATGCTCGAATGTATATGAATAAAAATAACGTTTATGAATAAAAAAAATAACGTATTTACTTTTCAATGAAGAAGGTAGGGAAGGTTATACAGTTTATCCAAAGCCTTTTATTTTGTATAGAAAATAATTTTCACTGCAGTGTCTGACAAGTGGATATGGATGAACGATGGTCAGAGCCGACAAGCAGAGAAAAAGTCAATATTTGCATGGAAACCCTGCAATAAAGGTTTTCACTGTCGTGTTTTTCCCCTTCAAGGTGTTTATGTAATGGTATGAGATGACACGATGTAAGGACGTACTTGTCACAAGTGAAGGCTTACACTTGTTATAAGTAACTTTGTACCCAAGACTGTCTGCGTCTTGCTGCCATCTCTCTCTTGCCGACTGGCAGTGATACTTCCTCCGTGAGATAAACTGAGAATACTTTGCTTCAGACGATTACAGAAATTGGAAAAGAAAAAACGTTCAAAATAGCGTTTAAATATTATTAGCACTAGACATCGTTTAATAAATTCAGAATACGTGGATTCCTGGCCTTGAGAGGCAACACATCACCTGCAGATCTTCCGCCAGTAAGAAAGGGCTCTCTGCGATGATGAGTTTACTCCGTACCCAGCAAAATTTCTGTGAGTTTATTGATTGGTTCTTCTGATTTATATTGTTCTCTCTTACATTATACCCACCATCTTCCCACCGAGTTTGGGCCATAAAGAGCCTCCCCCCCCTCAACGTTTATTCCTCTATAAACTCATGGAACTGTTTTCCGAGGTTAATCATCACTCTAGAATCTACTTGTTGCTGGTTTTTGTCATCCGCTCCATCAGTATCCCCTTAACGTCCTGTCCATCCATCACATATCTTAGACTCCTGACATCCTTCCCTCCACTGTAAAGATATCTCCGTGAATCTCCAGTTTTGCATCCAGGTAGTTTCCAGATCAGGTAAACTGTGGATGGCAGCTAGCAGCAACAGCCAGGTTGATCAGGGCTGTCCACAATGGGTTGAGAACCCCTGAGACCAGTCCTCACACACGTCGCAGGTATACTTAGCCTATTCCTTCATATAACTCAAACTCACATCCATTCTAAAGCTGACTGTAAACAGTAGTAATCTTCGACTGTTGCTTGAAGGATGGCTTGCTAACAAATACAACTTTAAATGTTTATAACACACATCTGAAAGAAAAAATTAGCTATGTATTTTATGCAAGTTTGGAAATAAGAATGACATTACAAAATTGTACAGTACACAACTGGACCATACACACAAAAAAATTGCTGTGAGATAAATCCATTACGTAAACAGGATGCCGAGACTTGGTATCATACTGGCTTAAAGAACGTGCAAGAAGGAAAGGGGAAGTAGTAATGGTAAAAACGAGGTAAAAGTATATTGAAATATGAAATTAGCATCATCATCACTAGTAGTTTAATATCTGACAGCACAGAAAGAGAATTAAAAGAGGACACAGTGACAACATAATAACACTCGGGTAATTAGATCGAGAGAACATTGACACGCAGAGATGAGAGATGGTGGTGGGGGGGGGGGAGCCAGGGGATCAGAGATGCAGCTAAATTCCACAGCAAGCAGCAACAACAGCACCTGATGGCAGGCACAGCAAGAAGTCCCACTCTCCACGACATGTAGAACTCGTGAGGTCAACACCGATCTCGACGATGGGGTTGTTCGTAACCTTCGTCTATGTGTCGTAGATCAACCTGTTGAATTAAAAAAACAATTATGGTGAAATTAGGTCAAAAGATATATCATCAAGTAGAAAAACAAAACATGCTCCCAAGTGATGTACAAATGTCTTAGGTCTATCTCTTGGACCAAGTTCTAGCAATGTACTAATTCTTCACCGTACCAACATGCTCAACAAGAACCTCAATATCTAGAAAGTATTCACGATACCTAAAACACAATGTCCACAAAAATCAATTCTCTAAATGTCCACCATATCAAAAATACTGGATACTCTCATATTCTTGATACCCAAAAAATACTCAAAATTGCATTACTTCACACAATAATACAGTACCCACAATACTTAATGCTAGCTCCCTGCATCAATACCGCAATTGCAATAGTAAAAAAAAAAAGTTTGTCAAGCGCAGGTAAAATGGCTTTCGGTCTCCCATCTGATAGGGCTTCAAACCTCAAGCCGATAACCTGAAATTGCAAATCCCTAAGCGCTTTCAAATTTTTGAGGATAACGGTCTCTGTGATGAGAATGCTTCTTTTGATCATCTTTTCAACTTTTCAAACCCGGTGCATCTTAACTTAATGATAAGACGTAAATGATTTGGGCTGTGCAGGTGCCACTTTGGCTTTTTTTTTAATTGAATTAGGATTCAGTTCCACGTGTGAATAATTTGTGAATACCTTTTGTTATTTGGCTTCAGATCTTCCAACAACGCTGATGAAATTAAATAAAGTGTAATGAACACAGTCAATGTTCAGTAATAACCCACCTGGAGACAAACTTGGATATTAACTGATCTGTATATTACGACATCTATCCTGCTGCCGAAGAGGATTCCAGAAGGAAGTAGAAATATACAGCTTAATTAATCTCTCGATTTGGGTCTCCATGCAGTTATTACTGAGCTTCAACGCTGATGTTTTACCGCATTGGCAATATACAAAGAACCCGCCACATAGAAAGGGGAGTATTTACTACGACGTTTTCGTCCACTTGACAATTTGCAAAGTCGGTCCATGTCAGAACCAAAACTTATGTCACACTTTAAAACTAATCTTTATGCGGCACATGACGTAGTGAGCTAAATCCTCGAGACACCGACGTTCATATGTTTATACACTGATGTAAGAAGTCGCATGTTGTCCCCAAACTCGCTCATAACCATAGTTCCTTCCGGGGTCAGTGCCCCCGCTGCCTGGTTCCAGACCAGGTCTGAGCTTCCAGATCCACATCGGTCCCGCAAACCAACATTTTGTAAGTGTGGAGGTCCCACAAGCAAACTGGCGGCTGACAGTGTTTAAAACATCCACCAAGCGACAGTAATACTGTGAGGTGCACGTACTGGCACACTGGGAACAATGTACACTGGAAAAATTGGTGTACACAGTACTGTGTACGCCACAGATAATCCTGGTGAGGGAAGTACTCTGTACAGTACAACTGTGTACAATGTGAGGCATATCCCAACAAACCTGTTTGTTAAGCATTGGCGACCCAGTCAATGGAAAGTGTATACAAAACGGTGCTCTGTAAACCATAGTACTCCTACTGTACGTAGTACTGCAGACTACAATGTGCTGCACATCCCTTGTGTAGCACAGTAACTGTGCCCTGCACGATACCTAGAACAAGCAGTAGTAAAACGTCATCGAAGACTAACCTCAAAATATGCTTACCTCCCACAGTACCTGGAAAGAGACTCCCAGCACCTGCAAGGCATTAACCTCAGCATCACGGAATTAAATATTGCCGATATGAGCTCATTAAATAAAATTTTTGCAGCCAGCCAATGAATAGTCGAGAGGATAATAGTCTAGTTGAGACTACCCATATGCTTAGAAACAAACAATAAACACGTGAAGAACCATCAAAAGTCACTTTCGCGAACTTAAACGGACTGTTATCGCACTACCTTCAAAAAAAAAAAAAAAAAAAAAATCTTGAGACACACATATAGAACATTTTATCTTTCGTTAACTCCCCAAGTTCAAAATATTGGAAAGATGCAGATTTGGGTAAGTTGGCTGCGAGGGCCCGTAACGCCAACCTAAAGGCTCTCATAACTCGCAGAAATAAAAAAAACACTGAAGACGTTAACGTAAAAGACAGAAAATAGAAATATTCATCTGAAAGACATCATCCACTCAAAGCAATGAAAAACAAAACTTGAAACGGTCATACCTCCCAGAACAAAGGAAACTCTAGTGATTTGCCAAAAAACAAAAAAAAATAATGTTAAGACTCGGAACAATAAAAGCACCTGCCTGGAAGCCTTCGTAATTTCAAGGAGAATACACGAAAATGTAAAGGCGAGTATCAGTTGCAAGATGTAATGGAAGCCATTTGGACTATCTGTCTAAGGAACAATGGAAAAGCTGAACATAAAAAGTCTCATATAAACCATTAATATTTGTAAAATCCATCTATAAAGGCCTCGCGTCCAGGACTCGAGCTCCTTTCCACATACTACCATCGTGCATCAGGGGGAAGAAGAAAAACTAGAGTACGTCCCAAGACAAGTAACTACTTACCTGGAAGCCATACGTTACGTCAGAGCCCAAAACATCATGACGCACGTCGCTCATCGAAGGGAAAAAACTCTACATCGATCTCAAATGATGACTTGATATGGCTGGAGTTTCCACTCCACCAACCCGTCAAAGTGCAGTGTAGCCTTGGTAGACAGAGTCACTTCGGATTTCCCCATCGCACTGAAAGGAAGAGCGAGGATGTTGTTAATCAGAGAGTGATTAGAGGGAAACGTAAGACATGGGAGGAGAGATTTATTCTTAATGTAATGAAAAAACAAATATGTAGGACCCAAATAAACAAGAGAAGATCAAACGAAAAATGAGAATGGAGACTGGAGAGGAAAGGTCATAACGAGGTTAAAGAATTACTTGAATAAATACGGAGGAGAGTGAGAAGCCAGAGGCTGGACACGGATCGCCTCGTGATCAAAGAGAAGTGTGCTCAGTATAATATAACCTCGGCCCCACAATGCACCCACGAGGCTTAATATTAAATTGGACCTCCAAACCCTCAAGAGGGACAGGAGCTGCAGCTCGACTCAATAAGCCTTAGAATTATAATGCAACCTTGTTAGGTAAAAAGGACACAGATGCAACTAAGTTGACATTTTATTGTGGCAACGTTTCGCTCTCCAGGAGCTTTGTCAAGCCGTTTTCGGCTTGACAGACATACGCAACAAACTCCATCACACTAAACATACGCAACAAACTCCATCACACTAAACATACACAACAAACTCCATCACACTAAACATACACCCAAAAAACTCCCTCACACTAAACATACACAACAATCCATCACACTAAACATACACAACAAACTCCATCACACTAAACATTTCACCACTCCCTCACATAAACATACGCAACAAACTCCATCACACAAACATACGCAACAAAACTCCATCCACTAAACATAGCAACAAACTCCCCAAAATAACATACAAACAAATCCCCACAAAAATAAACAACCCAAACTCCTCCCCTAAAAAAACAAAAAAACTCCCACTAAACTACGCAAAAAACTCCTCATAAACAACGCAACAAACCCCACACACAACAACGAAACAAACTCCTACACTAAACATCACAACAAATCCCCAAAACAAAACATAACAACAAACTAACACAAAAATACGAAACAAACTCCTCACACAAAAATACGCAACAAACTCATACCTAAAAAACGCAAAAACCCCCAAAAACCAAAAACATACAAAACAAACCCACAACAAAACAACAAAAAACTCCATCACATAAACTACGCAAAAACCCCACACACAAAAACAACACAAAAAAATCCCACACTAAAATACCCAACAAACTCCATCACACTAAACATACACAACAAATCCATACACTAAAATACACAACAAACCCCATCACACTAAACATACACAAGGACCCAAATATCAATTTTGGGAAATTTTTTTTCAAGCGAAAAATAAGAATACAAACTGTCGTCTCTTGCGAGTCGGTATATAATATAAAAAAATTAATAGTTAAATTATCTTGTCTGTATAAAGTTTTTTTTTTGTTTTTTTTTATAAATTATCTTGTCTGTATAAAGTTATTTGTCTGAAAAATTTAAAAAGTTATTTGTCTGTATAAAGTTATTTGTCTGTAAAAAGTTTTTGTCTTATAAATTATCTTTTTGTAAAAGTTTATCTTGTTGTATAAAAGTTTTTGTCTTAAAATTATCTTGTCTGTATAAAAGTTATCTTGTCTGTATAAAAGTTATCTTGTCTGTATAAAAGTTATCTTGTCTGTATAAAAGTTATCTTGTCTGTATAAAAGTTATCTTGTCGTATAAAAGTTATCTTGTCTGTAAAAAATTTTCTTGCGTAAAAAAATTATCTTTTTATAAAAGTTATCTTGCCCCGATAAAATTACGTAAAAAAAGTTATCTTGTCTGTATAAATTTTTATCTTTTTTAAAAAAGTTATTTTGTTTTATAAATTTATTTGTCTGAAAAAAAGTTATTGTCTGTAAAAAAGTTTTTGTCTGTAAAAAGTTATCTTGTCGGTAAAAAAGTTATCTTGTCTGTATAAAATTTATCTGTTTTAAATTTATTTGTCGTATAAAAGTTATCTGTAAAAATTTATCTTGTTGTAAAAAATTTTTTGTCGTATAAGTTTCTGTAAAAAATTATCGTCGTATAAAGTTTTTTCTGTAAAAAATTTATTTTGTTTATAAAGTTATTTGTCTAAAAAAATTTATTTGTCTGTAAAAAGTTACTTGTTGTAAAAAATTTAAACTTATAAAGTTTCTTTTTTCTGTAAAAAGTTATTTTTGGTAAAAAAGATCTGTTGTATAATTTATTTTTCCCTGTAAAAAAGTTATTTGTCTGTAAAAAATTTTTCTTGTTGATAAAAGATTTGTTGTATAAAAGTTATCTTGTTGTTAAAAGTTATTTGTCTGTATAAAAGTTATCTTGTCTGTATAAAGTTATCTTGTCTGTATAAATTATCTTGCGTAAAAAAGTTATTTGTCGTAAAAAAGTTACCCTTGTCTGTAAAAAAGTATCTTTTTAAAAAGTTATCTTTGTTGTTAAAAAATTTCTGTTAAATTATCTTGTCTGTATAAAATTATTGAAAAAAGTTTTTTGTCTGTATAAAGTTACTTGTCTGTAAAAGTTATTTGCTGTAAAAAAGTTTTTTCTGTATAAAAGTTATCTTGTCTGAAAAAAAAGTTACTTGTCTGTATAAAAGTTTTGTAAAAAATTATCTTGTCTGTAAAAAAGTTATCTGTAAAAATTTTCTTGCTTTAAAAGTTAGGAAAAAATTTTCCGAAAAAATTATCCAAATAAATTAAAGCGAAAATAAAAGTTATCGTCTGTATAAAAAGTTATTTGTCTTTTAAAAAGTTATCTTGTCTGTATAAAAGTTACTTTTGTAAAAAAGAGATAAAGTTATCTTGTCTGTAAAAAAAGTTAAAATCTTGTCTGTAAAAAAAATTTATTTGTCTTATAAATTATTTGTCGGGTATAAATTATCTTTTTGTATAAAAGTTATCTTGTCTGTAAAAATTTATTTTGTTGTAAAAAAAGATCTGTCGTATAAAGTTATCTTGTCTGTATAAAAGTTATTTTTCTTATAAAGTTATTTGTCTGTATAAAGTTATTTGTCTGTATAAAGTTATCTTGTCTTTTAAAAAATTATCTTTCTGTATAAAAGTTATCTTGTCTTAAAAAAGTTATCGAAAAAAGTTATTTTTTGATAAAAGTTATCTTTTAAAAAGTTATCTTGTCTGAAAAGTTATCTTGTTGTATAAAAGTTACTTTTGTAAAATTATTTGTCTTATAAATTTATCTTGTCTGTAAAAAATTTATCTTGTTGTAAAAAAATTATTTTGTTTATAAAAGTTTTTTGTTGTAAAAAATTTTTATCTGTAAAAAGTTTTTTGTCTGTATAAAAGTTACGTATAAAGTTATTTTTGCGTATAATTTCTTGTCTGTATAAAATTATCTGTAAAAAGTTATTTTGTCTGATAAGTTACTTGTTGTATAAAATTATTTTGTCGTATAAAAGTTATTTGCTTATAAAAGTTATTTGTCTGTATAAAAGTTATCTGTATAAAGTTTTTTGTTGTATAAAGTTTCTTTCTGTTAAAAGTTATTGTTAAATTATTTTCTGTATAAAGTTATTTTGTCTGTATAAAGTTCTTGTTGTTAAAGTTATCTGCTGTAAAAAAGTTATCTGTCTGTATAAAGTTATTTTGTTGTAAAAAAGTAATTGTCTGTAAAAGTATCTTGTTGTATAAAAGTTATTTGTCTTTTAAAAAAGTTATCTTGTCTGTTAAAAGTTTCTTGTTGTATAAAAGTTACTTGTCTGTATAAAAGTTACTTTTTGTATAAAAGTTATTTTGTCTGAAAAAAAGAATTTTCTGAAAAAAAGTTACTTGTCGTATAAAAGTTATTTTGTTGATAAAGTTATTTTGTCTGTATAAAGTTTCTTTTGTAAAAAAGTTATTTGTCTGTATAAAGTTATCTGTCTGTATAAAAAGTTATCTTGTCTGTATAAATTATCTTGTCTGTATAAATTTTATTTTGTCTTAAAAAATTTTATTTTGTCTGTATAAAAGTTACTTGTCTGTAAAAAAGTTATCTGTCTGATAAAGTTTCTTGTCTGTAAAAAGTTTCTTGTCTGTAAAAAGTTTTGTAAAAATTTTTTGTCTGTATAAAGTTTTTTTTTGTCTGTAAAAGTTATCTTTCTGAAAAAATTACTTGTTTATAAAATTTTCTTGTCTGAAAAATTATCTTGTCTGATAAAATTTTTTATCTGTATAAAAGATTTGTCGTATAAAAGTTTCTTGTCTTTTTAAAAAAGTTATTTTGTCTGAGCTGATTGGGTAGCCAAAAATATTTCCTTTAATTTCAACAGGGTAAAATTCCCCCCAGCTGATACGAACAGCTGCAGCGGGTGTTAGGGGTTAATGGGGGTTTGAAGACCATCCACTACACCACTTGGGGGGGGGAGAAATGCTGGTATTATCCATTGCTGGTGTTATTATCCGATGTTTACATTTATCTGTTCCTATTACCTGATATTATCCAGTTCTGGTATTATCCAGTGGCATTATAAGGGATACTATCCGGTGTTACCTAGCGGTGGTGTTATCCGGTGTCATTATTTGTTATCTAATATTACCCGGGGTTATCCTTATCATGTGTTATCCGTTGATATTAACCAGAATTGTTGTTAGAAACTCAAATACATTCAGGTGCAAACAAGATCATTAGACCACACAAGAGCGGACAGTCAGGTGCAAATACTAGGTACTCACAAGAGCAGACAATCAGGTGCAATACTAGGTTTCTCACAAGAGCAGACAATCAGGTGCAAATACTAGGTTCTCAGAAGAGCAGACAATCAGGTGCAAATACTAGGTTCTCACAAGAGCAGACAATCAGGTGCAAATACTAGGTTCTCAGAGAGCAGACAATCAGGTGCAATTACTAGGCTCTCACAAGAGCAGACAATCAGGTGCAAATACTAGGCTCTCACAAGAGCAGACAATCAGGTGCAAATACTAGGTTCTCTCAAGCGCAGACAATCAGGTGCAATCAAACCCACTATATCTTGTATATCTGTTTCTTCTGTTTGTTTTACCCTCTTTCTTTATTATCAAACTTCGTCGTCCTCTTTATCCTCTTGTTTATCATGATTCATTATTTCTCTCCGGCCGATCAGTCTTCCTAGATTCAACAATAAATATCTCGCCTTTATTAGATTCAGTAATAAAGTTGAAGTTCACGGAAGTTTTTTTCTTTTTTCAGGGATATACCTGCTGACTTGCCAGGTCATCTCGCAAGAGCCTGGCTGACTTGCAGGTCATTCCGCAAGAGCCTGGCTGACTTGCCAGGTCATTCCGCAAGAGCCTGGCTGACTTGCCAGGTCATTCCGCAAGAGCCTGGCTGACTTGCCAGGTCATTCCGCAAGAGCCTGGCTGACTTGCCAGGTCATTCCGCAAGAGCCTGGCTGACTTGCCAGGTCATTCCGCAGAGCTGGCTGACTTGCCAGGTCATTCCGCAAGAGCCTGGCTGACTTGCCAGGTCATTCCGCAAGAGCCTGGCTGACTTGCCAGGTCATTCCGCAAGAGCCTGGCTGACTTGCCAGGTCATTCCACAAGAGCCTGGCTGACTTGCCAGGTCATTCCGCAAGAGCTGGGACTGCCAGGTCATTCCGCAAGAGCCTGGCTGACTTGCCAGGTCATTCCACAAAAGCCTGGCTGACTTGCCAGGTCATTCCGCAAGTCTGGCTGACTTGCCAGGTCATTCCGCAAGAGCCTGGCTGACTTGCCAGGTCATTCCACAAGAGCCTGGCTGACTTGCCAGGTCATTCCACAAGAGACTGGCTGAATTGCCAGGTCATTCCGCAAGAGCTTGGCTGACTTGCCAGGTCATTCCGCAAGAGCCTGGCTGACTTGCCAGGTCATTCGCAAAGCCTGGCTGACTTGCCAGGTCATTCCACAAGAGCCTGGCTGACTTGCAAGGTCATTCCGCAAGAGCCTGGCTGACTTGCCAGGTCATTCCGCAAGAGCCTGGCTGACTTGCCAGGTCACTCCGCAAGAGCCTGGCTGACTTGCCAGGTCATTCCGCAAGAGCCTGGCTGCCCTTGCCAGGTCTTTCCCGCAAGAGCCTGGCTGACTTGCCAGGTCATTCCACAAGACCCTGGCTGACTTGCAGGTCATTCCGCAAGAGCCTGGCTGTTTGCCAGGTCTTTTCCGCAAGAGCCTGGCTGACTTGCCAGGTCTTCTGCAAGAGCCTGGTGACTTGCCGGGTAAATTCCGCAAAGGCCTGGCTGACTTGCCAGGTCATTCCACAAGGGCCTGGCTGATTTGGGCCAGGTCATTCTGCAAGAGCCGGGGATTGCCAGGTCATTCCACAAGACCTGGCTGATTTGCCAGGTCATTCCGCAAGAGCCTGGCTGACTTGCCAGGTCATTCCGCAAGAGCCTGGCTGACTTGCCAGGTCATTCCGCAAGTCTGGCTGACTTGGGCCAGGTCATTCCGCAAGAGCCTGGCTGACTTGCCAAGTCTTTCCGCAAGAGCCTGGCTGACTTGCCAGGTCATTCCGCAAAGAGCCTGGCTGACTTGCCAGGTCATTCCGCAAGAGCCTGGCTGACTTGCCAGGTCATTCCACAAGACCCTGGCTGACTTGCAGGTCATTCCACAAGAGCTGGCTGATGCCGGGTATTCCACAAGAGCCTGGCTGACTTGCCAGGTCATTCCACAAGATGGCGGACTTGCCAGGTCATTCCACAAGAGCCTGGCTGACTTGCAGGTCATTCCACAAGACCCTGGCTGATTGCCAGGTCATTCCACAAGAGCCTGGCTGATTGCCAGGTCTTCCAAAAAGGCCTGGCTGACTTGCAGGTCATTCCAAAAGGCCTGGCTGACTTGCCAGGTCATTCCACAAGACCCTGGCTGACTTGTCAGGTCATTCCACAAGAGCCTGGCTGACTTGCAGGTCATTCCACAAGAGCCTGGCGACTTGCCAGGTCATTCCACAAGAGCCTGGCTGACTTGCCAGGTCATTCCCAAAGAGCCTGGCTGACTTCCCAGGTCATTCCACAAGAGCCTGGCGACTTGCCAGTCAATTCCACAAGAGCCTGGCTGACTTGCCAGGTCATTCCAAAAGAGCCTGGCTGACTTGCCAGGTCTTTTCCACAAGACCCTTTGGCTGACTTGCCAGGTCATTCCGCAAGAGCCTGGCTGACTTGCCAGGTCTTCCACAACAATCTGGTTGCCCTTGCCAGGTCATTCCACAATTGGCTGACTTCCCAGGTCATTCCACAACAATTGGCTGACTTGCCAGGTCATTCCACAACAATCTGGCTGACTTGCCAGGTCATTCCACAACAATCTGGCTGACTTGCCAGGTCATTCCACAACAATCTGGCTGACTTGCCGGTCATTCCAAAAAAATCTGGCTGACTTGCCAGGTCATTCCACAACAATCTGGTGACTTGCCGGGTCATTCCACAACAATCTGGCTGACTTGCCAGGTCAATCCACAACAATCTGACTGACTTGCCAGGTCAATCCACAACAATCTGGCTGACTTGCCAGGTCATTCCTCAATCTGGCTGACTTGCCGGGTCATTTCCACAGAGCCTGGCTGACTTGCCAGGTCATTCCACAACAATCTGGCTGACTTGCCAGGTCAATCCACAAAAATTTCTGGCTGATTCCCAGGTCTTTCCCATGCACACGAATCGGAAGACTTATATATATTTTAAAAATCTATTTCCATTACGCTATGTCTCTAGTTATATACTTCGCGGATACAAACAAATATGGCCATAGTAACAAAAGCAGACAGACTGCAGCTTTTTTGCGACCCTTAATTTTGTGTACGTATTACTATCACAGGTATTGCCCTAGTGGCCTGCACCCGGCTGTGACACGATACCCAACTTAAAAATGAACAACAGCAATCAAAAATTATGTACAATATTTACAAAGGATATGTACAGTATGGGAATTTTGCAAACACGAGACACGGTAAGAACCGCCTACTACCAGACCTGGGGGTAAGTCTACCAATGTTGACTTATAGCGTCCCACATTGCTTCACAACTTTAGCGGGGTGTCCCTGTCATTGGTGGTTGAACCCAAAGGTGCTAGCATAACGAGGGGGCCCCTACTCATTACACTCTTAGCAATATAGATAAATGGTTGAGAGAACCGACAAGTTGATAAATTTGACGAATGTGCTACACTTGGGTATCTTTAATTGAGGGAAAGTTTGGGCCACACATGGCTTCGTCAGTCCCTACCCAAAAGGGGGAAAGGTGAAAATTGATGGACTGATTACATCGACTCAAGGCTCAGGGGGCTTTATTACATAAATTCCTCCTGTTCTTCATGATTCCCCTTTGTATGGACTGATGAAGCCCACTGTTTGTGGCGAAACGTTTCCTAAAATAAAGATTCCCAAGTGTTGCACGTGTCAATTTATCATCCCCTTACCCAAATCCATTGTTGGGGGGGGAAACCAAAAATTAAAAAAAAAAAAAAAAAAAAAAAAAAAAAATAAAAAAAAAATGAAAAAAAAAAAAAAGGAATGTGTGTTTTGTTTTTTTTATTTTTTTTTTGGTTGTTTTTTTTTTTTGGTTTTTTTGGGGGGGTTTTTTTTGTTTTGGGGTTTGAAATAAAAGGTTATTTTTTTTAAAAATTATTGAGGATTAGGAGGGAAAATGTTTATTTAAATTTTTTGATTTTTTGGGTTTCCAAGTATATAAAAAAAAAAAAAAAAAAAAAAAAAAGTAAAAATTAGAAAAAAAAAAGAACGGGCCTTTTGATAATGTAAAACCCTCTTTAGTCATTCTAAAAAAAATCAAGGGGAAATTTAATACAACATTTTTTTAATAACTTTTATTATACTAATAGAAAAAAGTACTTTAAATGTAGAATCTTTTGTTTCAAACAAAGGGAGACAAAAGACGAAAAAACCCAAGCTTTTTGCCCTAAAAAAATTTACCAAACGGATGAAGGGAAAAATAACAACAAAACATTCAGGTCAAAAAAAAAAAATAAAAAGCAACCAAAAAATAAAAAAAGTTTTAAAAGGCCCTTAAAACAATGGAACATTCATGAGCGCTAGGTAAAAAAGGGAAAGGGGGAACAGAGGGGTTCCACAAGAAAATGAAAATAAAACTAAAGTTTAGTAAAACAAAAAACAGACACAACAAAAGTTTAGAGATAAAAGCGGAAAAATATAAATCCTGATTAAAGATATTTGGGGCAAAATTCACTCGACAAAACAAATTGAACCCCGGTGGAAAAACAAAACAATTAGCGCTAGAGATTGTGCAGTAAAAAATAATAATAATTATGTGAATATTCACAGATGCAAAATATTTTGCAAAAAAAAAAATTATTAAATTTTACAAGAGATTGGTACATTAAAAAGGGGTGGTAAATGGATGATGGAATTTTAAAGTTGACAAACACCACGAATGGGGAAATCATTGTGAAATAAATCAATGAATTAGTGAAAAAAATATTTAAAGTTTCAGTTTTGGAAAAAGGAGTTTAAAAGCTATCAAAAAAAAAAATCCTGGAAGATCCCATAAATGAAAATTTTGAGAAATCGTGTCATACACAAACAGCTTCAATATTTATATTATATTATATTTAAAATATATTTATATTATTTTATAATATATATATATAATATATAATAATATATATAAAATAATGATAAAATGTAAGGAAGTTTTTTTATAAGTTAATATTAAGACAGAACTAGAATAGCAGCAGTTGTGTGGCCCACAGCGAAAAAGTTCACACAGGAAGTCACAAAAAGTTGAAAGAGGAAGAAAATGGCTGCCAAAAAAGATCAACGTGAATTAAAGAAAGTGTGAGAACATTAATTTTCCAGATTTCATGAGCGGGGTAAGAGGAGACAAACAAAATATAAAGGGATGAAAAAACTTGAAAGAGGGAAGATTTTTAGCACCAACAAGAGGGCAAGAAAAAAGTTTTTAAATAATAAAAAGAGAATGGAAAAATGCAGTAAAAAAAAAATTCTTCGAGTAAATACCCGTGGGAAAGTATTTTAAATGTGGTTGACCAGTGGAAAGTATAAAGTGTGGGGTTTACCGTGGAATGTATTAAAGGTGGTTGACCCTGAATTTTTTAAAGTGTGGCTGACCCCTGGAATGATTAAAATGTGGTGACCATGGAAAGTATTAAAGTTTTTGGGTTGCCCGTGGAATGTATTAAAGTGTGGTTTTTCCTGGAATGATTAAAGTGTGGCTGACCAGTGGAATGTTAAAGTGTGGTTTACCATGAATGTTTTAAAGTGGGGTTGCCAGTGGGAAATTATTTAAAAGGGGGTTTTACCAGTGGAAGTATTAAAGTGTGGGGACCAGTGGGAAATTTTTAAAAAGTGTGGTTGACCATGGGAAAGTATTAAAAGGGGGTTGACCAGTGGAAGTTTAAAGTGTGTTGACCAGGGAATTTATTAAATGTGGCTGCCCAGGGGAATGTTTTAAAAGTTGGCAAAACCATGGAATGTATTAAAGTGTGGTTGACCAGGGGAATTTTTTTTAAAGTGTGGTTGACCAGTGGAAATGTATTAAAGTGGGTTGCCAGTGGAAATGTATTAAAGTGTGGTTGACCGTGGAATTATTAAAGTGTGGTTGCCAGGAATAAATTTTAAAGTGGGGTTGACCATGGAATTATTAAAGTTGGTTGACCAGGGAATGTATTAAAGTGGGGTTTGACCAGTGGAATGTATTAAAGTGTGGTTGACCAGGGGAATGTATTAAAGTGTGGTTGACCAGGGGAATGTTTTAAAAGTGGGGTTTGACCAGTGGAAGTATTAAAGGTGGTTGACCATGGAAGTATTAATGTGGTTAAAACCGGGAATGTTTTAAAGTGTGGCGCCCCGGGGAATGTTTTAAAGTGTTTTTACCGGGGAATGAAAATTTAAAGTGTTTGACCAGGGGAATGTTTTAAAAGTGGGGTTTTGACCGGAATGTTTTAAAATGTGGCTGCCAGGGGAATGTATTAAAGTGTGGTTGACCATGGAATGTATTAAAGTGGGGTTGACAGGGGAATGTTTTAAAAGTGTGGTTGACCAGTGGAATGAAAAAAGTGGGGCGACCGGGAATGTATAAAGTGTGGTTGACCAGTAAAATGCTTTAAAGCGTGGTTGACCATGGAATGATTAAATTTGGGGCTGCCCAGTGAATGCATTAAAGCGTGGTTGCCCATGGAATGCATTAAAAGGAAGTAGCAGCAAGTGCTGCCCCCAAGGGGAAATTTGAAAAGTTAGGAGAGAATAATGAAGGCGAACACCAGGAGCACCCCTTGCTGCTGTACTACAAACAGGAATCACGCACACGTCGTTAAGCGGCCTCACATAGGATAAACTTGCTAGCCCTTTTTCTTCTTTTTTCCTTCCTTTAAGCCCCAAAAATTTTAATCTTTTTTACTTTTCGGGTTTAAATTTTTTTTAAAAAGCAACATATAATTGTTTATAATAACCCAAAATCAAAACAAACATAAACAGAAGAGCGCCCGGCGGGGGGGAACAGCATCGCCAGGGGCATTGTTGTGCCCCAACACTTAAAATAAATAAATAAGATTTTGGGTTTGGATTTTAACCCCCGGGGGTTACCCCCCGGGAAAACCCAAAAAGTCATGCGTCATCGAGGACGTCTAACTTATTTTTATTGGGGGGCCCCTTTAACTTGTCCCCCAGGGTGCGACCCCACCCGCGACAACACCCCGGGACCTATTTGCTGCTAGGGGAACAGGCAAAAAGGTTAAGGAAAAGTGTCAATATTTCCCACCCGCCGGGAAACGAACCCGGGCCCTCCCGGTTGGGGAAACGGGGCTTTAGCCACCAGGCCACCGGGGGACACTTCCCGGTTTTTCGTGTTATTTGTTGCTTATTCGGTTCATTCTTACTCTAGTTTTCCACTATCTTCTGCAGCTTTAAAATTGGGAGACAGCCCGATGTGAATAAAAGAATAAAAGTATTGCATAGTCCAACCATGGTGTCCCCAGCGTTCTCACACAATCACTCCCCTGACCCATACGGTGACAGACAGGCAGTGGGCCAACTCTTAGAAATCAGATGTAGAAAGAGACTTTATTGAAGTATTTTTTTAAAAAAAGTTCGCTCTGACTTTTTCAAATTTAAAAAAACTTTATTAAGGCCCTTCAGTTTTTAAAGTATGATTCCTTTTTCAAACCCGTATACTGAGGGACTGACCATTACCTATCAAGGTAGGGGGCGACCATCACCATAAGGTGAGGGACTGACCCCACCTATCAAGGGTGAGGGGCGACCCCACCTATCAAGGCTGAGGGACGACCCCACCTATCAAGGCTGAGGGACTGACCACCCCCTATCAAAGGGTGAGGGACTAAACCATTATTCAAGGTGAGGGGCTGCCACCACCTTCAAGGCGAGGGGCTAACCATTACCTATCAAGGCTGAGGACTGACCCCACCATCAAGGTGAGGGGCTGACCACCACCATCAAGGGTGAGGGACTAAAAATTTCCTATCAAGGCTGAGGGCTGACCACCACCTACAAGGCTGAGGGCTAACCATTACTAACAAGGCTGAGGGGCTGACACCATCAAGGCTGAGGGACTAACCATTACCTACAAGGCTGGGGGACTGCCCCCACCCAAGGCTGAGGGATGACCATCACCCATCAAGGCTGAGGCTGACCCCACCTATCAAAAGGGTGAGGGACTGACCATCCCTATCAAAAGGCTGAGGGACTGACCATTACCCATCAAGGCTGAGGACTGCCATCACCTATCAAGGTGAGGGGCGACCCCCCACCTATCAGGTAAGGGGCTGACCAACCTATCAAGGCTGAGGGACTGACCATCACCCACAAGGTGAGGGACTGACCATCACCTATTAAAGCTGGGGGACTGACCCCCACCTATCAAAGGCTGAGGGATGACCACCACCTATCAAGGGTGAGGGCTGACCTCATATCAAGGGTAGGGACTACCACCACCTTCAGGCTGAGGGGCTGCCACCCCTATCAATGAGGACTGACCACCACCTACAAGGCTGGGACTGACCCCCACCATCAAGGTGAGGGACTGACCACCACCCATCAAGGCGGACTGACCACCACCTTCAAGGCTGAGGGGTGACCACAACCTATCAAAGGTAGGGACTGACCACCACCTATCAAGGCTGAGGGGGACCATTTCCTACAAGGGTGAGGGGCTGACCATCACCCACAAGGGTGAGGGGCGACCCCACCTATAAGGCGAGGGACGCCATCACCCATCAAGGCTGGGACTAACCACTACCATTAAAGCTGAGGGAGACCACCACCTTTTAAGGGTGAGGGACGCCTCACCTATAAGGCTGAGGGATGACCACCACCTATTAAAGTGAGGGGCGACCCCCACCATTAAAGTGAGGGCTGCCAACCCTATCAAAGGGTGAGGGACTACCCCAAAACCCATCAGGCTGAGGGGCTGACCACCACCTAACAAGGCTGAGGGACTGACCATTTCCTTCAAGGCGAGGGGCGACCTCACCTATCAAGGCTGAGGGACTGACCACCCCTATCAAGGCTGAGGGAGACCCCCACCACAAAACTGAGGGACAAAAAACTACCTTTTAAAAAGAGGGGCTGACCACCACCTATCAAGGGTGAGGGGCGACCATCCCTATCAAGGGTGAGGGGCTGACCACCACCTATTAAAACTGAGGGGTGACCACCCCCATTAAAAGCGAGGGGCTACCAACCCCTTCAAGGCCCCAGGGACGACCAACACCTATCAAGGCTGGGGACAACCCCTACCTATTAAAACTGAGGGCTGACAAACCCCCACAAGGGTGAGGGGCGACCATCACCCTTTAAGCGAGGGACTAACCACTACTATTAAAGTGAGGGACTGACCACCACCTATCAAGGTGAGGGGCTGACCACCACCTATCAAGGCTGAGGGGGCTGACCAAAACCTATCAAGGGAGGGACTGACCCCCACCTTTCAAGGCTGAGGGGGTGACCACCACCTATCAAGGCTGAGGGACTGACCACCACCTATCAAGGCTGCTGCTATTAAAGCTGAAAGACTGCTTCCCTCAAAATTATTTCTGTTGTCTCCAGTATTAATATTTGCCAGTATTCGACTACAGAGTGTTGCACGGACAAAACGTTTCAGTAATGAAGATGCCTAAAGTGTTACACACGTGTCTATGTACCATATGTGACTATGTACCATCAATAACATGACAAGCTTTGCTTACCAAGTGCAGGTAATGTCTCCTAGATTCAAACACTGTATCACGCCACTAAACCTCACTGAAAAATGTCCAATAGCTGCAGCAACACTAACAAGCCACTAAGATTCACTAAATATTCACGCATACTTAGGAAGTTCTCAAAGTGAGGACAGGAAAGACCTGAGACTGGAGAATTTTTAATGCCTTGGTCGAGAGCTTCACACTCTCGGGGATGCTGCTGATGATGATGATGATGATGGCGGCGATGATGATGAAAGCTAGAGATCTGATGATAACGGAGATGAGAGTAATGGTGATAGTGATGATGGTGCTGGTGGTGGATAACTACGTTGGTGCCTAACATTAATCTAGGCAACTTTTGCTTAATAATATTTCTTGATAAAACAAACTTGAGCTTCTAAAAATTTCCATTGCATCGGATATTTTTGTTCAAACTGGCTGTTGATGCTAGCGAGGGATGACATGGAACTTCTAGTATACACAAATAATCCCATATTGTACATTTTTAGTCTTTCTGAAATTCTAGTATGTTGTTTCTGAGACGTATTTTTTACATTTCCACCATCTAACTATATCCGTTCAAAAGCCTAACACTCTTGGGCTACTGGGATGAGCACAACACCGAACATATCACCAGAGGCGTACAATTAACCAGTAATCTCCACAGTGAATGAAAAGTGGGCCACTTTTCAGTATGCAGCCCCAGAATTTAACCCGCCACCTGATAAAACAGTCAAAAAACAAAAGAAACTGCAGAGGTTTGCGACAAGAATTGTCTTGGAGTTAAGCGAATTAACCTATAAGTAGAGAATTAAGGAACTGAACTTGACCACATTAGAGGACAGAAGAACCAGGGTAGACATAATTACGATCTAGAAAATACCCAAGACTTGAAAGGATGGTTAGGGATAGACCGTTCGTGAAGTGAACGAACGAATAAACGAGTCTAGGTAAGATCCCTACGAGGTAAGCTGGGAAGACGGGACAGGCGAATAGCGTTGGTGAGGAGTGTCTACAGTCGTAGAGAGAACCAGGGCTAAATCCAGCTGCTAAGCACTCGTAGGGCGGAATGGAAAACAGAAGGAGCAGACTGTGCTAGCATCAAGGTTGAGTTCGTTGGAGATCTTGAGTAGCTGGGCAGCAGGCTTGGTCGCATGAGAAGGCAGCTCACATGTATGGTGTTGGTTGAATGTGCTTGTTACTTGGTGTTAGTTTGTTGAAGATTCGCTTACAGATTTCTTGAAGGTGCTTCTGGAGAGGTGGTACAGTTGTGTCCTGTGTCCAAATGTGTAACTGTGAGGTTTAACGAACTCCAGTACTTGCGTCAGTGTGAAGTGATGTGGTTCACAGGCAAACTTAACAGACCCAGCACAGAGCCATTTATATAGTTCTATTTCAGTCATAGTATCTTTGTTGGATGAAGGTGCGTAGAAGGTTTGGATGTGCCATGTTGTACTGGTGCGGATGTCTTCACTATCGTTTACCTCTTTCTCGGAAGAGGATTCTATGGGCGAGTCTACATGGGTACTGGCAGGTGACTGTGGGTCGTCAAGAGCAGTGGTGAGGTGAGGTGGTGGACTGTCAACTGGCTGAGAGAGGTGGTAGGGGGTGGCTGAGTCAACAGATTTTTCGTTGTCGACGATGGAAGCAGTTGGGAATGGTTCAGCAACAGTTGATTGGGCAGAGGAAGGAGACAAGTCTGCATGTGCATTCTTTAGAATGTCGGCCGAAGGTGTGGAGTCAGGGAAACTGAAGGACTGCATGTTGTTCAGGAGAAAGAGTTCGTTGATAGTAGTGTTAAAAGTACCAGGATTTGCTACATCAGTGAGGTGAGTATACACCATGCAGTACGGCACTTTTGAAGGAGCACCGTCAGGAACTGGGGAGAGGGAGTTGCTAGGCCAAGGTCTCTCTTGTGTAGCGTATAGAATCTGGGTGTCAGATTGCAGTTTAGTTCTGGTGGCATATAAGGTGTTCTTCAGAATTTTAATTTTCTTGTATCTGATTTCCTTTCTGACTGGACATTTAGCTGCACGAGTATGATGATTACTCTTGCAGTTAAGACATGTTGGAGCAGTAGTGGTGGTGCAGGAAATTCTGTCCCCATTACACATTGAACATAACTTTCTGCCCTTGATGGTGCAGCCCTTGGAGAGTTGTATGATAGCAGTTCCAGCAGAGAGTATTTAAAGCGTTCGGGTTTGAAGTATTTTGGGGTGAATGACAGAAATGGCCAGTCCGCAGATAGGTTTGGGACACCATAGCGATGTCCATAAAGGTGCCTTTGACATAGGGCGGCGTTGGGCATTTTGGTGATGGTGTTTACCGAGGCCCAACACTTCGTCCTCGAGGATGACCCGGTTCTTCGTTGGAAACCCTGGGCAACCGTCAAGTCGCTTCACAAAAAAAAACTTTTGCTTTCAGGTTGGAAGTTGAGATGACAAAGCTACGATCGTCGGTACTTGTAAAAAATTTTAAAGAAGATTTTTCGGCCTCCCATCATTGGTGCAGGCGACTAGGAAGGGGTCCCTTTTAGGGAGACGGTGTTGGGGAACTTGATTGCAGGCTGCTTTGAAAGGCAGCGCAAAGTAAACTTTGAAGCCCCTTTATACAAAACTAGGGGCTTTATCTTCACACAAGGACCTCTTGAAGTTAAGGGGAAACGGGGTACACGATGCACGTTGGGCAAGGGAAAGTCAGCCACAGCCCGTGTCTTCCTTTGCAGATGACACCCGAATCTCATGACAGTGTCTTCCATGCAGACACTGCAAGGGTCCCGGGGGACATCAACCAAACTTTCAGTGGGCGCAGAAAACAATTTTGAAGTTCAACGTGAGAAATTTTAATTTCTCAATATGGGAAAACTAGGGAAATTAAACTCATCAGAGTAAAAACAAATTTGGGCCACAAAAGACGAAACACCCCGTCAAAAACCTGGGGGTGATCATGTCGGAGGATCTCACCCTTTAAGGGCCATACATTGTATCAAACCATCTCTAGAAAAATGACAGGATGGATAATGAGAACCTTCAAAACTAGGGGGGCCCAAACCCATGATGACACTTCAGGCACTTGTTCTACTAGGCGGAATATTGCTCACTCAACGCCCTTTTAAGGCAGGTGAAAAATTTCCGACCTAGAAAAATGTACAGGAACTTTCACGGCGCGCATAACGGGGATAAAACCCTAATTACTGGGAGCGCTTGAGGTTTCTAAACCTTTATTCCCGGAACGCAGGAGGGGGAGAACATATTTTTAAAACACCTGGAAAATCCAGAGGGAATAGACCGAACTTGCACACGAAAATCACTCCTACGAAAACAAAAGCTGGGAGAAAAGATCACCATCCCCCCAATGAAAAGCAAGGGGGGCACTACAGTTAAAAGACCTACATAATGTCAGGGGGGCCCCAGACGTTCAACTGCCCCCAGCACACATAAGGGGGATTACCACCCGACCCCCGGCAGTCTTCAAGCTGGCACTGGACAAGCACCTAAAGTCAGTTCCTGATCAGCCGGGCTGTGGCTCGTACGTTGGTTTGCGTGCAGCCAGCAGCAACAGCCTGGTTGATCAGGCGCTGATCCACCAGGAGGCCTGGTCACAGACCGGGCCGCGGGGGCGTTGACCCCCGAAACTCTCTCCAGGTAAACTCCAGGTAAGGACAAAAGTGAGTCACAAAAATGTCAGGAAGCATTTCTTCAGCCTCAAGGAGGTCAGAAAGCAAAATGAACTGGACGAAGTAGTGGAGACAGGTACGATAGGACCCACGAAACTGGCAGGGAGTAAACCCAGCAAGCTGCAAGTTAACAGACAGGCCAGGAGCTGTGACTCAACCTCTGCAATAACGAATTAGTGAATATTAACTGCTGTACATAACCAGTCACAAGATCAATAAAAATTTAATGCAACAGGAGCAAGACAGAAAGCGAAGCGGAGAAAAACGAGAGAGAAAGGTAGAGGAGAGAGAGAAGAAAAAATGAGAGAGGCGGCGCGGTCTATCAGAGAGTAATCATAAACAGACAGGCTTTCACTTTAACGTGAGTATCCTTAATGTAAGTTTTCAATACACCTGAGATAAAAACCTTAATAGCATCCCCTGGTTACTTCGACCGCCGCTTTGAAGCCTAAACGTTCCATCCTGCCAGGGTAAACTCAAGAATTTTCTCTCGTTACCCCGCATGAATGTCTGGCTCCCGGCACCCACATGTTTGTGTTAAGGATGGTCTACATATTATACCACAACCTGCCGTGGCTAACATTATTACCGCCTCACTGAGAGTATCGTAGCCGAGTAATCTTGCTTCCCATCCTTTAGAATCTCTGGTAGACTCAGGAAAGTTGACTTGGGATTAAATCCTGGACCTAGCGAGGCATATTAGTGGATGAAATAAATAAAAATAAAAAATCTAACTCACTCGAACGTATAATTATATATATAATATATATATATAATATATATATATATATATATATATATATATAATATATATATATATATATATATATATTTTATATATATATATATATATATATATTATATATATATTTATTCTCGTGCTTAAATAGCAACGCTCATCTTGCTGAATAAGGCAAGCGAAAATTTGTGTATGTAATAATATCGCAAAAATCATTCTGAAACTAACGAAAAAAATATATTTCATTGTGTTTGTTTATTATTAAATTATTGTAAACTTCTTTAAAATATATTTAGTTGATTTAGGCTAAATTAAATTGCCCTTGTTATAATAAGGTTAGGTAAGTTTTCTAAGGATCTTTTGGTACAAAATTATTAATTCTTACATTAACATAAATGAAAAAAAAGTCTAAATATATAATAGAAAATTTTAGAAAGGGCTTAATTTTAAAGGAGTTCGTGCTAACTGACCAATTTTATATAAAATACTACGGCTAGCCGGGGATCGAACCCCCGATAGCTCAGTGGTCAAAGGAGTCTCGAAATTTTGGCGGGCTTCTCGGGAGGCGTGCTAAAATATCAGGTGTGCAAGAAAGGTATAAGATACCGACAATATGAAAGTTAAGACACATGTGCAACATCTGGATATCTTTATTGTAGACGTTTCGCCATCCAGTGGCTTTATCAATACAGATTCTAGGACATAATAGGAAGACAGTAGAACTATATACAAAAGATGAGGTAATCAGTCCCTCAACCTTGGAGTTAGTGTTCACAGCATCGTGGTGGAGGAGAATCTGGAGCAAAGGCAAGAAGACTGGCGTTTATATAGGCGTCAGTGGAAGGGACGGGCAGCAGAAGAGGGCAGTCACTGGTAGGCGGGATTCCCCAGTGGAAGTAGGTCCTTCCCAAAGAGATGGGTTAGTTGCAGCAGCCGAGGGACTGATTACCTCATCTTTTGTATATAGTTCTACTGTCTTCCTATTATGTCCTAGAATCTGTATTGATAAAGCCACTGGATGGCGAAACGTCTACAACAAAGATAACCAGATGTTGCACATGTGTCTTAACTTTCATAAAATATCAGGTGTTCTCGCCCCTGCTAGTCGAAGTATTATTTACTTAAAACCACTAGTTCGTGGACACTAACACATAGTAAATGCTCATTACTACTGCTACTACTACTACGTCAACGGTATTGATTCTGGTATCTATGGTATGGCCAAGGTTCAAGTGTCAGAATTAGTGCTTAATGTTGGCTCTGAAGATTCTTGTACAGGAATCGCTGCTTATACCTCTCCTCTCAGTAGGATATACATGTACATACGTGTATTTCTGTATCTTCTGTGTAACAGTTGTTTACACAGAGCTGAACGTTGTTCCAAGGAAAGTGTTCTGTTACACACGTCTCTCCTCCACTTCTTTACTCTTTACCCGCTACACAATATTCATACCACACGGTGTTCTCCAACTCAGTATTCCCTCTACCTCTAACCTCTCCCTCGTTGCGACATTCAACGACTATCAGGGCCTAACATCCAAATAGATTATTGTTTCACAGACGCTTCAGCATTTATAATTTTTCTCTCGTCTGTGATTTACTTCGTTGTTCATAAATCTGTCGACACATCAATTTCTAAAAATTTAAATTCACGTCATACTCCTTCCACACTGATGTCCACTATTTCGGTACATGAAATTTTTAATTACTCTCGTTACCCTGACATTTTCTCCTCTTGACTTTCATCGTCTCGTCAGTAGAAAATCATATCTTTTGAGACCACACTTCTCCGTAATACTCCAGAAGTCTCTTTTCTTACATTGCGGTTGACAAAAGATATTAAACAACCGAGGTATTGTGACACTACAAAAACACACTTCTGCCCACCCCCGTTTTGACAAAACCCCCCAGTCCCCCAAACAACACCCCCGTCCCCAAAACACACCCCAGCCCTCAACAAAACACACACATTTAAAAACACACACACACAAAAAACAGTCCCCACACACACACATTTTTTTTTCCACACACCCCACAACAGTCTCACACACACACCACACCCCCTCTAAACAAAACATCTCACACACACAGTTCCCCACACACAACACACATCCCCACACACACACATAGTCCCCCCAAAAACTTTACACGTCTCACACCACACCCCCGGTCTCCCCAACCACCAGCCCTCACACACACACACAGCCCCCCCAAACACACACAAAACGTCTCACCCACCCCACCAGTCCACAACACACACAAAAGTCTCACACACAACCCCACAGTCCCCCACACAAAAACCAGCCCAACACACACACAGTTTTAAACACACACAAGCCCTCACACAAAACAAGAATTAAACTTTTTCAACATCGGGGGAAACTTTTTTTGTAAAACTTTCCCCCACCCAAAGGGCTTTTCCCAAACCAAATTTTTCCAAGGGAAAAAATTTGAAAGTCAGTAAAAATTTAATGTCACTGTTTTTTATATTGATAAAGCCCGGGGATGGCGAAAAAGTCTACAAAAAAAAAACCCAGTGTTTCACTTTGGTTAATTTTTTCTTCTTTGGGTGGAAAACGTATACCAGAATTTGTAAAATAAAATGTGTCAAAGGGCTGCTTTTACTGTTTTTATTTTTTTACCCTTCCAAACCCTACCCTCACAAAACTTTTTTTTATTTATTCGTAACGCTAACCTAAAGATAAATTTCGAAAATATTTTGATTCTTTTCAAAAACAAATAGTCCCCAAATTTTTTAAACTTCCCCTTTTTTTTTCCTTTAAAGGGGAACTTTCATCCAAAGGAAAGGGGTAAGTTAAAAAAGTTTTTTTTTTTCCTAAAAAAAATTTTCCGCAGTCTGCTATTTTTTTTTTGAAACCTTATCTTCTTCAAAGTGAAAAAAAAAAACAAAAAACCCGTTTTCGAAAACCCACAAAATGCACTCAGGGCAAAAACCTTTGTAACATTTAACCTTACTCTACAAAAACCTTCGTAAACCTTCTTATTTTAAAGCTAGGGGATAAAACCTGTCCCCAAACACCCTTTGGTAGGAAAATTTCTCGTGATAAAAGCAAGACCCAAGATCCGTGTTAAAAAACCAAGACCCTGTTTGGGCGAAGACCCCGTTTTCCCCCAATACCTGTTACAAAAAAAAGGGTTCCGTTTTACCCAAAAAAAGACCGTTTTTACCCCAAAAGATCCTCTTAAAAACCAAAAATCCTTCAAAACGCCAAGATCCGTCTTACGCCCCAAGCCCCCGGTTAAACCCCCAAAAAAAACCCGTTTTTACGCCAAGCCCCCGTTTTAAAAGGGCCAAGCCCCGGGTTTTTTAAACACCAAGACCCGGGGTTAAAAACCAAGACCCGTTTACCCCAAGCCCCTTTTACCCCAAAGGGCCCCCGGGTTTTAAAACCAAGCCCCGTGTTACAAAAAAAGCCCCTGTTACCCCAAAGGGACCCGTTTTACCCCAAGACCCGTGTTACACCAAGCCCCCGTGTTACACCAAGCCCCCCGTGTTAAAACCCAAGACCCGGTTACACCAAGCCCCGTTTTTACCCAAACCCGTTTTAAACAAAAAAGGGCCCCCGGGTTAAAACCAAAGCCCCCGTGTTACCCCAAAAACCCCGTTTTTCCCCAAAAAGCCCCTGTTAAAAACCAAGCCCCGTGTTACCCCCAAAAACCCCTTTTTACAGTAAAATATCCTCCCCTTTTTTTTAGGGAACAATGCCCCTGGTCGCCAGATGTGATGGAGGGGACGTGCAGCATCAGTACCCGCCGTTTTTCCCCCCGGCCCCATTTGAGCTTGTTGTCGTCCCAAAAAACGGGGAGAGGAACACGATTTGAAAAATCACAGATTGCACTAGAATCTAAAAAAAGGACAACAAGCAAAATCCCTTTTAAAAAAAGATAAATTTAAATTTCTGAAAAATTATGCAACAAACACCATAGGATTTTTTTTTCATGTAAATTAGAAAATTGTTATATTAATGTTTCCCGGAAAAATTATCCCCGCCATCTTTGCCCAGTTTTTTTAAAATGCAAAAAAAAAAGAAAATGTAAAAATAAAAAACCAAATACGGAAAACAAAAAAAAAAAATTTCATACAAGTATAAAATGGGGGAATTTTTTAAACTACAAAAAATTTAAATTTGCCCCCTTGTATGATCCAAAAGAGGAAAAAAAAAAAAGGGGGAAACCATTCCCCCAGGTGAAAAACCTTTTTGTTTCACACTCAGGGTCACTTTCAAAAGGGAAAAGGGTTGTTTTTAGTTCTGGAGATGCCCACCTTCGTTCCCCCGCGTTTAGAGCTAAAGGGTGAGAAAAAAAAAAAGTTACGCCCCCAACATGCTGAAAAAAAGGTTTTGAAAATAGGGTTTGGTAGTCAGCAATTTTTTAAAAAAACACGCGTAAAACGGGTTTAAATTTTTCAAAAACCCATGCTTTAAAAATACTTTCAAAAAATTGAGAGGTAAAAATTTAAATCCCAAAATTTAACTATGCACCCCCAAGAATCTAAACGTTGGAAAGATAAAAAGTTTTTTAAACCCACTCAACTCAAAACCCCAAAATTCCGGTGTCATTCCTTTCGACCCAAAGTAAAAAAATTTGGGAGGTACACAGCAAAAATGACGCGTTTTTATACAATGTCTTTAAAGTTTCCTTCAAAAGTCGGGCCCTCTTTTCCCCCTCAATTAGCCCAAAGAAATTTTTTTAGGAACAACGGACTTTTGTTAACGTTGGTACGGAAAAAAAAAAAAGGTATATTTAATGACACAGGTTTTTTGGGTCTAAAATTTTTCTCCCACATAAAATTTTTTTTCGCTTTCCTCTGCTTTAAATTGATAAACCCCCTGCTGGGATTTAAAAACAAGTTAGATTTTGTTGTGGTAAATTCTAAAGGAAAATGTTAGTTTTTTATTTAAAGCCCGCATTTAAAAAGGGGGACACTTAAAATTTTTTTGTAGAAAAACGGGGTTCAGAGAACCGCCCAATTTGATAATTGGGCATTTTATCCCAAAAAGGGGCTACCCTTTTATTGGGGAAAAACGTTTCCCCAAAACCAGGGGGTTTAAACCCCTTGAAATTTGGGATGAAAGAATCTACGTTTTGGGAACTTTTTCCCAAAATTTAAAAGAAAAGTAAAGAAAACTGAAAGGGCGTCTCTTTTCATCCACTGGAAACTTCAGGGGCCTTACTGTTGGAGAGGATGACAACTTTTTCCCCCCCGAACGTCAAAACCTGAGAGCGTCTGTTTTCCCTGAGCTTGTCTGTGATCTTTTGATGAAATGAAAGCGAAATTATAGAAAAGGGGCCCTGTTAAAGCCCCCCTCCTAACAAAGGTATTCAGTTTTCCCTTTCCCCTGTAGGACTTTTAAGAATTTTTTTTTAATTCCTGTGGTCAGGGGCCTGATTTAAAAAGTCCCAGGGATGTTTTTATTAGCCCCTCCGGTACTTTTTAAAGGGGGAAAAAAAAAAACCACCAATTTGCAAAGGAGTTAATTTTTTGCAAAATTTTGGGGGTTTTACGTTAATTCACTTCCCCGAGTAAATTTTTGGAGAAAGGTTTAAAATGTGTTTAATTGCTGGAGGCCTAAAACCTGGGAACCCCCTTGGCGCTGCGAGAAAACACGTTTTGTCCACATTGTTTTTGGGGAAAGATGCGACTCTTCAACCTTCCCGGAACCCCTTCCCCCCCAAAAAAATTAGCCCAAAAATAACCATTAAACCCACAAACCGTTTTTGGGCCCTGGGAGAGGCTGTAAATATAAAGAGGAATACACACACATTTTAGGGGTTTTCCCCCAAAGTAAACGTCATTCCTTAAATATTTTGTTCTGGGGGTTTTATTTTTTAATCTCATAAAAAAAGCCCAAAATACTTTTTGTTCCTTCCCGGATTTTTTCAATAAGAAATTTTTTTTTTTTTTCCCCCAATTTTTGGGTTTCATAAATTTGCCATTTTTCCCCCCCTCTCTCTCTCTCCCCCTCCCCCCCTCTCTCTCTCTCCCCTCTTTCCCCTCCCCCTTTTCCCCCTCCCCCCTGGATTTTTCAAAAAATTAAATTGCGACGGTTTCATGTAAGGATAAGAGCAAAAAATTTAAAAAAAAAAAAAAAATTTTTTAAAAAGAACCTAGGGAGAGAAAAAGAGAGGGGAAAAGAGAGGGAGAGAGGGGGGGAGAGGGGGAGAAAAGGGGGGAAGGGGGGAGGAAAGAGAGAGAGAGAGGGTTGAGATTTTTTTTTTTGGGGGGGGGGGGGGGTTTTTCCCCCACTCAAACCCCAATTTAAATTTTAAAAAATTCAATAAAAATGGCGGGGAAAAAAATTTCAATTCCATAAAACATTTTTTCCCCCAAAAAAAAAAAAAAAACCCAAATTTTTTTTTTTTTCCCTTTGGGAAAAAGGCCCGAAGATTGAACACGGGTTTTAAGAAAAGGGTTTCCCCCCGGGGTTCCCGGTGCCCCCCGGGCCAGGGCTCCAGAATTTTTTCCAATCCTTTGGGGAAAAAAACCCTCACCCCCCCCCCTCCGTATATTGAAAAAACATGGAAAAAGGGAACCCTTCCCGGGAAATTTCATTTTTAAAAACTCCAATAATAAAATTAGGCAAATAAAAATTTAATTTTATTCCCCCCAGCCGGGTTTTACTATAATAACCCCCCCAAGAATTTTGCTCCGAAAATTTTTTTGGGGAGTTTTTTTTTTTTTTGTGATAAAATTTCCCGGCCCCCCAAATTTATAATCCTGACTAATTTTAAAAAGGGGGAAAGCTGATGTGGTTTGCCTTCCCCCCGGAAAAAACGGTTTCAGCATTTCCGTGACCCCGTTTCCTTTTGTACGGGGCATTTTTGCTAATAATTAAAAATTTTAAAGTAGGGTTAATTTAAAAAAAAAAATTTAAAAGGGGGTTTTTTCCTGGGAAAGGGTTTATTTCTCTAAATTTCATCATGGAGTAATTTAATTCCCCTTTTTTTAGGGGTTTAAAGAATTCTTAAAATGGTGAAAAAGATTTCGTGTTTTCCTTAATGACCCCCGTTAAAGTTGACAGGGTTTTTAACCCCATTAACCTTCCCACCAGGAGGTGGACAAGGAACCCAACTGAAGACGGCTACACAAAAAACCGAAAAAATTATAACTAAGATCCTTTTGTCACGAGAAATTTCACATTTTTCCTGACCAAATTTTTGGGGTTTCCCAAGGTTTTAAATCACTTGTCCTTTTTTAAAAAACTTTTGGGTACTAGTTTACTCGGTGTGATAAGCTTATATCTCTCAGCCTTTTTTCCCTGGTAGGCCCCGCTCTGATTTTAAAATGAGTTTCAGGGAGTAGCTTTTGACCCGTTGTTTTTCCTGGGATTCCTGCTCAAGTTGCCCTTGGGGTCGGGAAACCCGGGGGAACCCGGGCCCCTGGGGCTTCTTCAGTAACTTATGAGAAGAAACGCTTTGCACGAGAGTGCTGCTTGCAGAAGCCCCCAGGCTCGGCAGTGTGTTATCACCCCCCTCCAGAGTGATAAACACCGAAATTTTCCAAAAATCGTTTTTCCACCATCGCCCCGAGGCCCGAACTTTTCATCTCAAGAGTCCTATAAATTTCCCTTTAAAATCCCCCTCAACACAAACCCCTTAGGTTGGGGATAAATATTAGTTATGAACTTTTGGGAAAATCGAGTTTCCCGGTAGTAACCCTTTTTTCCCGAAATATAGTAATCGTTCCCCAAACCTGAGAGACTTATTTTCATAGTTTTTGTTTTCAATTCGACAGTCTTCCTATTTTGTTCCCTTTCATTGGGATTAAAAAAGCCACTGGGGTATCGAAACGTCTACAATTAAAAATACCCAGATTTTTGTAAAATGTAAAACCCGTTCCAATGGGCCAAACACTGTTTTAAAACCCTAGTGTAAGCGCGGGCCCCTGGCAAAAACAGTGATGGAGTGAATTTTTGATTCAAGGGTTTTTTTTTTTTTTCCCCGCCCCCCCACCCCCCGGCCCCTTTGGGGGGAAAACTGCCCCCACGTGTAATAATCTTTAAAAATATATATATTTATTATATATATATATATAATATAATAAAATTTTTTAATTTTTTTAAAATATATATATAATTTAAATTTATATATAAAATTTTTAAACCGAATATGCAAAACCCGGTCAAATTTTTAAGAACTCATTTAAAAAATTTAAATTTCCCTTTTTTAAAATTTTTCCTATAAAGTTTTTAAAAATTTATTTTTCATTAATGTTAATGAAAAAAATTTTTTAAATTTTTCCCCCCAAAAAAACCCTTGAAAAAATTTTCCTAAACCCTTTTTAAAAAAAAGAAAATTTATTTTTTTGGCCCCAACCCAACTAAATATATTTTTAAATTTTTTTACAATTTAAATTTTAAAACTAAAAAAACCCCCAGTGAAATTTAAATTTTTTTTTCGTTAGGGTTAGAATGATTTTTGGGGAAATTTTTGCACACACAAAAAATTTTTTTTTTTGTTTCCCCCTTTTGACAAAATGAGCGTTGCTATTTAAGCCAAGGGGTCATTAGCAAGTTTTTCCTATTTTTGGCCCGAAACCTATATATAAAATTAAAAATATATAAAAAAATAAATATATTAAAATAGATATTATATATATATATATATATATATAAAATTTTAAAAGCATGCTGTGGGGACCCTCAAACCCAGGGAAAAAATAAAAAACTTAATTTAGGGAAAGGTCAAGGTTCTCTCCTAAACCCCCCCCTTAAAAATTTTTTAAAATTTATGTTGACTGTATTTTAAAAACAAAATACATTGAACAAAGATTCAATAGGTAGTAGAAAAAAACATGATAAAATCAGAACCTACATCTCTAATAATTTTTGTCCAGGGTCCCCGGCGGTGGTCCCCCAGTGCCCAAAATCTGCAGACATTTACCCCCGGTCGCAAAAAAAAAAAAAAAAACTTGGGGTCTTCCCAAAGAGGAACCCCTGGGCAACCTCTGTGATACTTGGGTTTTTTGTGATGAGTTTTTCCCCCACTCTTTTAGGAACTTGAGCCACTGCCCCCTGCCCCCAAGGGTCCCCCCCAATCCCCCGGAATGGAAATTAAAAACAAAGGACGGTCTTATATTTGCGGGTCTTCTGGGGTTTCCCCGTAAATGGCGGCTTAACCTCCTTTTGCCTTTTAAATATGGGCCAAAAAAGGTTCCCGCTAATGTTGCAGCACAAATGTATTTCCCCGGGATTGTTACAAACCCTTTTAGGATAGGATAGTGACTCCAAAAGGACCTTTTTTTAAATTCCTCCTGAACCCCCTGTACCCTTTGGGGGGCCCGTTGAGCTGGACAACGGGCCCGTAGCGAAAGGGTTTTCTTTTTGATGTCGTTGGGGTTCAGTCTAGGGAAAACAAAACATTTTTTATGTCTGACACAAAAGATACCCTGAAGTCCGAACTGATCAAAACCAAAATATATATATATAATGTGGGTTTTAAAATAAAAAATATAAATATATATAAATATATTTTAAAATATATATATAAAATATATATATAAAATATATATATATATAAAAATTTCTCCTCTCTCTCTCTCTCCCCACACCACCCCACACAAAAAAAACCCCCACCAACACACACACACACACAACACCAAAACACACACACCAAAAACCCCACCACCAACAGTGAAGCCATAAAAAAAAAGCCAAATTTTTGTCCACCCTCCTGGGAAGGGATTAACAGTTTATGTTGCGCATTTTGTGGGGATTCCAAGAACCAAAACAAACTACTGAGTCTGGCGAGCATCCAGCCAACCATCGTGTGGAGGCCCTCCACGGAGAGTGCCTGGAGGCCCTCCACGGAGAGTGCCTGGAGGCCCTCCACGGAGAGTGCCTGGAGGCCCTCCACGGAGAGTGCCTGGGGCCCTCCATCGGAGAGTGCCTGGAGGCCCTCCACGGAGAGTGCCTGGAGGCCCTCCACGGAGAGTGCCTGGAGGCCTCCACGGAGAGTGCCTGAGGCCCTCCACGGAGAGTGCCTGGAGGCCCTCCACGGAGAGTGCCTGGAGGCCCTCCACGGAGAGTGCCTGGAGGCCCTCCACGGAGAGTGCCTGGAGGCCCTCCACGGAGAGTGCCTGGAGGCCCTCCACGGAGAGTGCTGGAGGCCCTCCACGGAGAGTGCCTGGAGGCCCTCCACGGAGAGTGCCTGGAGGCCCTCCACGGAGAGTGCCTGGAGGCCCTCCACGGAGAGTGCCTGGAGGCCCTCCACGAGAGTGCCTGGAGGCCCTCCACGGAGAGTGCCTGGAGGCCCTCCACGGAGAGTGCCTGGAGGCCCTCCACGGAGAGTGCCTGGAGGCCTCCACGGAGAGTGCCTGAGGCCCTCCACGGAGAGTGCCTGGAGGCCCTCCACGGAGAGTGCCTGGAGGCCCTCCACGGAGAGTGCCTGGAGGCCCTCCACGGAGAGTGCCTGGAGGCCCTCCACGGAGAGTGCCTGGAGACCCTCCACGGAGAGTGCTGGAGGCCCTCCACGGAGAGTGCCTGGAGGCCCTCCACGGAGAGTGCCTGGAGGCCCTCCACGGAGAGTGCCTGGAGGCCCTCCACGGAGAGTGCCTGGAGGCCCTCCACGGAGAGTGCCTGGAGGCCCTCCACGGAGAGTGCCTGGAGGCCCTCCACGGAGAGTGCCTGGAGGCCCTCCACGGAGAGTGCCTGGAGACCCTCCACGGAGAGTGCCTGGAGGCCCTCCACGGAGAGTGCCTGGAGGCCCTCCACGGAGAGTGCCTGGAGGCCTCCACGGAGAGTGCCTGGAGGCCCTCCACGGAGAGTGCCTGGAGGCCCTCCACGGAGAGTGCCTGGAGGCCCTCCACGGAGAGTGCCTGGAGGCCCTCCATGGAAAGTGCATGGAGGCCCTCCACGGAGAGTGCCTGGAGGCCCTCCATGGAGAGTGCCTGGAGGCCCTCCATGGAGGGTTCCGTGATGCCGGTGAAATATTCTTGATCCAAGACACTGAAGCTACTCTTGTTAAATCCACCAGGTAACCAGGTAAATTCAACACCGTCATTCCACAGGCTTTGTGTGACCCCTACGAGTTTAACACTTCCCCGTGAATACCTTGCTTTATTTTCGGATGCTTCGGATCGAGGAAGAACCCCGGTGTTGCGAAACCCCCCGCCCCATGTACGCACGCTCGCGAAAAAGAACAGTGGCAATCCAAAAGCACACCAAAACCTTCTTCAAAATTTTGCTCAGTCTGGTTAAAGGAGAAACAAGGGGTTGTGGTACTCAGAAATTATCCGTTAAAGGAGAAGCAAGGTTGGGGTCCAAATTTCAGCTTTGAAGGACAAAAGACAAGGGTTGGGGTACTCAAATTATCACGTGAATTATGCTCTAAACCCGGATTACGAGACACCAAGGTAGGGTTCAAACTTTAAACCCCTAAATAGAGTCACAAATAATAAAATATGGAATTTCTAAATTAATAATCCGATTAAGCGTCGCATATTAAAACCCAAAAACAAAAATCACAATGGTTAAACACACACAGGTGATTAATACAACGTCGCCCAAAGAGAGGAGGGGGTTAGAGGGAAATTTCGTTATTTGTCTGTGGAAAAAAAAGTATTTAATTTTTAAAGGGGGGGACTAAAAATCAGGGGAAAGGGCCTCGGCCAGAAAACCCAAAAGCTCAGGGACGGGTTATCATTTAATAGAAAGCTTGTCCTGTTTTTTGACAAATCTTCCCAAAGGAGTCTATATTCCACACTGGGGGTGGGTTAACGCACAACGCTGCCCAGCGGTGCACACAGATAACAGACACACTAACTTTAAATGATATATATCATGCGAGCTGGCGGGTCCCCACCCCATCTTACATGTCCCACTCACTCTAAATACCCTACCCACCCCCGCTGTTGCTGTTTACAAGGACCCTCTGTAACCGCATATAACATCAGAATCAATAAAAGTCGAGGGGAATAATGTATTTTTTGAGGGATAAAACGTTTGGGGTTTTTTTACTGTGGAAATAAATTGCCTCAAACTCTTCTTTTCCCGTCGTTCTTCTCTGTTTTGGAGGGATAAGCAACTGACTGGCACAACGTGTTACAAAAAAAGATATACTAACCTGGGACAAGCAAAAATTATCAAACTAATGGACCCCCCCCCTCCCCATTAAACCAACATTTTGGTTCTCGTTGATCAAATATAATTCAAGAACCCCTTGGGGTAAATCCGAATGTGAGCTTTATAGTACGGGCTACCTCATGCAGGTCCCATTGGGTTTTAAAAACAAATGCTTCACATCAGTGAAACAGGATTGTATAAAAGTCCCTAGTAAAAACTACCCAACTAAGTGATTGCATGGGGCCCTGATGAAAACAACTACCACAAAACACAGTGATTGCATCAGGTGCCGATGTAAACAATACCCGAATACAGTGATTGCTTGGGGTTTGCCTGATGTAAACAGCAGGCCCCCACAACTAACAGTTACGAAAACGCGAAAAAAGAAAAAGAGCCAATCCCCTTGGGGGCCCCCCCTATGGAATTCTGTCTCATTGGGTACCCCGAAAAATTTCTCTATATTGTAAACCTATTTGAAAATTTCCAGGGTTTAAAACTTAAATGACAAAAACAAGGGCAAAAACTACTAATCAGAAAAGCAAATTCAGTAAGCGTTTAGGGTTTACAAATTTGTGTAAACTAAACCCTAGCTTCAGAATCGCGAAAATATCCCAGCAATCAAGATCACTTTCTCTTCAAAGCGCTTGTTCTTTTTAGGCGGGGTATTGTGTCTTTAAAAGGCCCCTTTAAAGGCGGGTTTTGTTAAAGACCGGGAATATCAAGACTTTCTTCATTTTTAAGTAAAAAAAAAACATCTAAATTACTGAATCGGTTGAAGCCCTTTTGCCCTGTACTTTTTGGAACGCAGGCGAGAAAAGGACCGATAAATAAATTTGGGGAAAACTTAGGGGGGTAACCCCAAAATCTGCACATGAAATCACTCCCTATGAAATAAAAAAGACCGCCGGCGGTCAATACTCATTGAAAACAGGGGTACCTTGAGTAGGCTAAGAAAAACACAGCAAGTGTCGGGGGGCCTGACTTTTCAACTCCCCTAGATACATAAGGGGGGATTACCAAAAAAACCCGGGATATCTTCAAGGAGCGGGGACAGGCACTTAAAGTCAGTACCTGCCCAACCGGGCTGGGGTTCGTACTTGGGTTTGTTTTCGGCCAGTGTAACAGCCTGGTTGTCAGGGCCTGATCTGACGAGGCCTGGTCAGGGACTGGGTGTGGGGCTTGCCCCCCGATCACCCCCCCGGTTTACTCAAGGTATACTTCCCATGGTCCTGCCTGAAATGTTCCTTTTTTACGTTCTTCCTTATCTTTAAATGGAGCAGCGGAAGGGGTTTTAAACAAGATGTTTAAAACTGAACCCCGAAGAAAAGGGGCTCTCAAAATAGCTTAATTAATTGGGGAAATCCCCATCTTGAGAGTAAAAAATGCGACGGTTCAACTTGCTCAGCGCAATTTGACTGACTGAAAAATTTTATATTTGTCACGTAAGAATCCGGGAAAGTTTTCTGGTTTTGGGGATATTTGAGGTTTCAATTTCTGGAAGAGCTGATTGCAGTATTTTTTTTTCTCCAAAATTTTGAAAAAATTTATCTGTTGAAAAACAAGAGTATGAAAGGAGGCTCAGTGAATGTCTTTTAAGTAGCCTGAAAGAATGATTGCCTTCTTGAATTTTTACTCATTCCTCTGTTGAAAAACCTGTTGCGAGTGAGGATGAAGTTTTAATTCTTGACAGGTCGATTATGAAGCTGTTCTTCGGGTAAAAAAAAGGATCTTTTATTAAATTGGATTTGAGAAATGTTTCAGGATAAAAGAATACATTTCCACGAGGCATAAATCAACCTCTTAGGTAAAAGGACTCAAGTGAAACTAATGTGACATTTTATTGTGGCTTGACAAAGCCCCTGGAGAGCGAAACGTTGCCACAATAAATGGTCACATTAGTTGTATTTGTGCCCTTTTACCTAACACTGTGGGGTAATTAAACTAAATACACATAAATCAACCTGAAGTTTTGAATGACAAAATTGATAACTGGAAAAATTCAAAGTAAAGAAACAGCAATGCTGATGCTGAAAATTATCCCCGACTGGAGTGGGGACACGCTGGTCCTGAACCAGGGAAAGTGAAGAGCATAGGGCCCTACTTAATTTTTACAAAAAAAAAAGTATAAAATCCAAACCGACGCGCAAACCACGGGTCAGCTGGCTACAATAATATGGGAAAGCTGCAATAAGCCGGGGGAAAGGGGCTAAATAAGTCACGGGGGAAAGGGGCAAAAATAAGTCACGGGAAAAAGTGGCTACAATAATCCGGGAAAGCTGGTACAATAAGTCATGGGAAAGCTGGTACAAAAAGTCCGGGGGAAAGCGGCTAAAAAAGTCCTGGGAAAGGGGGCTAAATAAGTCACTGTAAAGCGGGTACAATAGTCAAGGGGAAAGCTGGCTACAATAAGTAAACTGGAAAGCGGTACAATAAGTCACTGTGAAGCTGGCTAAAATAAAGCACTGGAAAGCTGGCTCAATAAGTACTGGGAAAGCGGCTAAATAAGTACGGGGAAGTGGCTACAATAGCACTGTGAAAGCGGGCTCAAAAAAGTCCTTGGGAAGTGGCTACAAAAAGTCACGGGAAAGCGGGTACAATAAGTCACTGTGAAAGCTGGCTACAATAAGTCACGGGGAAAAAGTGGCTAAAATAAGTCACTGGAAGTGGTACAAAAAGTCACTGGGAAAGTGGTACAAAAGTCACTGTGAAAGCGGGCTACAATAAGTCAGGGGGAAAGGGTAAAATAAGTACTGGGAAGCGGTACAATAAGTCACTGGAAAGCTGGAAAAATAAGTCACTGGGAAAGCTGGCTACAATAAGTCACTGGGAAAGCTGGTAAATAAGCAGGGGAAAGCGGCTAAATAATCACTGGGAAAGTGGCTAAAATAAGTCATGGAAAGGGCTAAAATAAGTCACTGGAAAGCTGGCTACAATAAGTCACGGGGAAAAAGTGGGCACAAAAGTCACTGGGCCGCTGGCTACAATAAAACACGGGGCCAGCTGGCTACAAAAAAGCCCCTGGGCCAGTGTCAAAAAAAACACGGGGCCCAGGGGCTACAATAAGCCCTGGGCCAGCTGGCTACAAATAAAAACGGGGCCCACTGGTACAATAAGCCACGGCCCCGCTGGCTAAAATAAACACGGGCCGCTGGCTAAAATAACCACGGGGCCATGGCTCAATACCCACGGGAAAAGCGGGCTAAAATAAGCCCTGGGAAGCTCGTGGGTTAAACCAGGGGCCAGGGGGTAAAATAAACCACGGGCCAGTGGTACGATAAGCCACGGGCCAGCTGGCTAAAAAGCCACGGGCCAGCGGGCCCACAAAAACCAGGGGGCCAGCGGGCTACAAAAGCACTGGGCCAGTGGCTAAAATAAAAAACTGGGCCAGTGGGTACAATAAGCCAGGGGGTCAGCGGCTAAAAATTTGCCAATGGGTAGCTGGCTACAATAAGCCACGGGGCCAGCTGGCTACAATAACCCCAGGGAAAAGCGGGTAAAATAACAGGGGGAAAGCTGGCTACAAAAACCAGGGCCCAGCGGCTCAAAAAACCCACTGGACAGCTGGCTACAAAAAGCCAGGGGGCCAGCGGGCTACAATAGCCATGGGCCAGCGGGCTACAAAAAACCCAGGGGGCCAGCGGCTACAATAAGCAAAGGGGCAGGGGGCTAATAAGCCAAAAGGGTCACTGGTAAATAAGCCCGGGGGCCATGGTTCCCAATAAACCAGGGCCAGCGGTCAATAAGCCAAAATGGGCGCTGGCTACAATATCCCAAATGGGTACTGGCTACAATAAGCATGGCCAGGGGCTACAATAAGCCAGGGGAAAGCTGGTACAAAAAAGCCACTGGGAAATTTGGCTACGAAAAACCCACTGGGCCAGCTGGCTACAATAAACCACTGGGCCAGCGGCTCGATAAGGCACTGGGCCAGCTGGCTACAATAAGCCCGGGGCCAGCTGGCTACAATACCCACTGGGCCACTGGCTACAATAAACCCACTGGGCCAGCGGGTACAATAAGCAAATGGGTCAGGGCTAAAATAACCCAAAAGGGGTCGCTGGCTAAAATAAGCCACGGGCCGTGGCTAAATAACCCAAATGGGCACTGGTCAATAAGACACTGGGCCAGCTGGCTACAATAAGCCAATGGGTCACTGGCTACAAAAAGCAAGGGGTCAGCTGGCTCAAAAAGCCAAGGGTTCAGCTGGCTACAATAACCCAATGGGTCAGCGGGCTACAATAAGCCAATGGGCAGCTGGTACAATAAACCACGGGGCCAGCTGGTAAAATTAAGCCAGGGGTCACGTCAATAAGCCAATGGGTCAGCTGGCTACAATAAACCACTGGGCCAGCTGGCTACAATAAGCCAATGGGTCAGCTGGCTACAATAACCACTGGTCACGGGCTCAATAACCCAAAGGGGTCACTGCTACAAAAGCCAGGGGCCCGGTGGGTACAATAAGCCAAGGGGCGAGCAAACGCAGCTGACGTTCAACAGAATGAACGTAGGGGGACGTTCAACAGAATCAACGTAGCTGACGTTCAACAGAATAAACGAAGCTGACGTTCAACAGAATGAACGTAGCTGACGTTCAACAGAATGAACGTAGCTGACGTTAAACAGAATGAAGTAGCTGACGTTAAACAGAATAACGAAGCTGACCTCAAATAAGAGCTGCGTTCAACGAAGAACTAGTGACGTTAAACGAATCAGTAGCTGGTTCAAAGAATGAAGTAGCTACGCTCGAATGAACTAGCTGACGTTCAACAGAATGAACGTAGCTGCGTTAAACAGAATCAACGAGGACGCAACAAAATAAACGTAGCTGGTTAAACAGAAGACGTAGCGACGTTCAACAGAAAAAAGTAGCTGACGTTCAACAAAATAAACGAGCTGACGTAAACAGAATCAACGTTTTTGACGTTCAACAATAACGTAGCGACGTTCAACAAACAAAAGCGGGGCTTTAAAAAATCAACGTGCTGACGTTCAACAGAATAAACGTATGACGTTCAAAAATCAACGTAGCTGACGTTAAACAGAATCAAGTAGTGACGTTCAACAAATCACGTAGCTGACGTTCAACAAAAAATAAAACGTGCTGGTTCAACGAATAAAACGTACTGCTTCAACAGAACAACGTAGCTGACGTTCAACAGAATCAAGGCTGCGTTCAACAGAATCAACGTAGTGACTTTTCAACAGAATCACGTAGCTGACGTTCAACAGAATCAACTAGCTGTTCAACAAAAATAAACGTGCTGACTTCAAAAAAAAAACGTGCTGACTTCAACAGAATCAACGTCTGACGTTCAACAGAATCCTGTGACGTTCAACAAAATAAACGTAGCTGCGTTCAACAGAAAACGTAGTACTTTTCAACAGAACAACGTAGCTGATTTAAACAGAATCAAGTAGCGACTTTAACGAACAACGTAGGACGTTAAACAGAATCAACGTACTGACGTTAACAGAATCAACGTAGCTGACGTTAACAGAATCAAGTAGCTGCGTTAACGAATCAACGTAGGGGAACGTTCAACAGATAATAGTGACGTTCAAAAAAATAAAACGTAGTGCTTTTCAACAGAATCAAGTAGCGCGTTAACAGAATCAAACGTAGCTGACGTTCAACAGAATCAACGTAGTGACGTTCAAAAAATAAACGTAGTGCGTTCAACAGAATAACGTATGAGTCAAAGAATCAACGTAGCTGACGTTCAACAGAATAAAACGTAGCTACGTTCAACGAATAAACGAGCGACGTTCAACAAAATCACTAGCTGACGTTCAACAGATAACGAGGACGTTCAACAGAATCAACGTAGCTGACGTTCAACAGAATCAACGTAGCTGACGTTCAACAGAATCAACGTAGCTGACGTTCAACAGAATCAACGTAGCTGACGTTCAACAGAATCAACGTAGCTGACGTTCAACAGAATCAACGTAGCTGACTTTTAAACAGAAAAAACGTAGCTGCTTTAAAACAAATAAGTAGCTGACTTAAAACAGATCAACGTAGCGCGTTCAACAAATAAACGTCTGACGTTCAACAGAATAACGTAGCTGACGTTCAACGAATCAACGTACGCGTTAAACAGAATCAACGTAGTGACGTTCAACAAATCAACGTAGTGCGTTCAACAGAATCACGTAGCTGTTTTCAACAGAATCAACGTGCGACGTTCAAAGAATCAACTAGCTGACGTTAAAAAGAATCAACGTCGCGTTAAAAACAGAATAAACGTAGCTGACGTTCAACAGAATCAACGTAGCTGACGTTCAACAGAATCAACGTAGCTGACGTTCAACAGAATCAACGTAGTTCATTTTGTCACTTTTAACCTGGAAATTGTATATCATTTTCCTCTTGATGTTCTCCCAATTCCACAGCCCCTACGGGTTTAGCGCCTTGATTAAATTACAAGAATTGTGAGCTTCAAGGGTTTAGGCTGCGTAGGCATAAATTTGGTTTGATTCTGGGCAGTAACCTGAAAAAAAAAAAATGCGTCTTCCGATCAGGTTGAAACTTATAAGTGTTTAAGTTAAGTTTTTTTCTCAAGGAGGAAACAATCTCTCGAGTTTTAGGTTTTGTATTGTTTCACCTGAAAATTCCTAAGTCAAATGGAGTTTTTAAAAGAGAATGTCTTCTCTACCATCCGGCCTGGTAAGGGGTTCCTGTACCTCCTGGCCTAGTAAGGATTCACTGTCCATCCTGGCCTGGTAATGGATTCACTGTACCCTCCTGGGTGGGAATGGAACACTGTACCCCTCCCGGCCCGGGAATGGATTCACTGTACCACCCGGCCTGGGAAGGTACACTGTACCATCCTGGCCTGGGAATGGATTCACTGTACCCTCTGGCCCGGTAATGGTTTTACTGTACCCTCCTGGCCTGGAAAGGATTACTGTCCTTTCCCGGCCCGGTAATGGTTCCTGTACCTCCTGGCCTGGTAAAGGATTCCTGTACCACCTGGCCTGGGAAAGGATTCACTGTACCCCCCTGGCCTGGTAATGGATTCACGACCACCTGGCCCGGTAATGGGCACTGTACCACCCGGCCTGGTAAGATTCACTGTACCATCATGGCCTGGTAAAGGTTCACTGACCATCCTGGCCTGGAATGGATTTACTTACCCTCCCCGGCCTGGTAATGGATTCACTGTACCATCCTGGGCCCGGGAAAGGTTCACTGTACCATATGGCCCGGTTTAAAGGGTTCACTGACCACATGGCTGGTAATGGATTCACTGTACCTCATGGCCTGCTAATGGAATTTACTGTACCCCCTGGCCCGGGAAAGGGTTCACTGTACCCTCCGGCCCGGGAATGGATTCACTGTACCATCCTGTTTGATAAAGGATTCACTGTACCCTCCTGGCCTGGTAATGGATTCACTGTACCATCCTGGCCTGGTAATGGATTCACTGTACCATCCTGGCCTGGTAATGGATTCACTGTACCATCCTGGCCTGGTAAAAGGATTCACGTCCTCTGGCCCGGTAATGGTTCACTGTCCATCCTCTTGATAATGGATTTACTGTACCATCCTGGCCTGGAATGGGTTCACTGTACCATTCCTTCTTGAAATGGATTCACTGTACCATCCTGGGCCCGGTAATGGATTTACTGTACCACCCGGCCTGGGAATGGTCACGTCCATCCCGGCCCGGTAAAGGATTCACTGTCCTCCGGGCCCGGGAATGAATTCACTGTACCATCCTGGCCTGGTAATGGATACACTGTACCATCCTGGCCTGGTAATGGATTCACTGTACCATCCTGGCCTGGTAATGGATTCACTGACCCTCCGGCCCGGATGGGTTCACTGTACCATCCTGGCCAGTAATATTCACTGACCCTCCCGGCCTGGTAATGGGTTCACTGTACCATCCTGGCCTGGTAAAAGGATAAAATGTACCTTTCCCGGCCTGGTATGGATTCACTGTACCATCCGGTGGTAATGGATACACTGTACCATCCTGGGGTGGTAAATGGTTCACGTACCATCTGGCCCGGTAAGGTTCACTGTACCATCCTGGGCCCGGTAAAGGTTCACTGTACCATCCTGGCCTGGTAAGGTTCACTGTCCTCCTGGCCTGGTAATGGATTCACGTACCCTCCTGGCTGGTAATGGATAAATGTACCCTCCCCGGGGGGGGGTAATGGATTCCCGTACCCTCCGGGGGCCCGGTAATGGATTCATGTACCTCCGGCCGGTAATGGATTCCTGTACCATCCCCGGGGGCCTTTTTAATGGATTCCTGCACCACCTGTCTTTGGGAAAAGGATTCATGTCCATCCTGGCCTGGTAAGGATTCACTGTACCATCCTGTCTTGGTAATGGATTCACTGTACCATCCTGGCCTGCTAATGGATTCACTGTACCATCCTGTCTTGGTAATGGATTCACTGTACCCTTTGGGAAAGGATTCCTGTCCATCATGGCCTGCTAATGGATTCACTGTACCATCCTGGCCTGGTAATGGATTCACTGTACCATCCTGGCCTGGTAATGGATTCACTGTACCATCCTGGCCTGGTAATGGATTCACTGTACCATCCTGGCCTGGTAATGGGGTTTACTGTACATCCTGGCCGGTAAGGATTTTACTTACATCTGGCCCTTTTGGATTTAGTACCTCCTGTCTTGGTAATGGATTCACTGTACCATCCTGTCTTGGTAATGGATTCACTGTACCATCCTGGCCTGGTAATGGATTCACTGTACCATCCTGGCCTGGTATGGTTCACTTACCCTCCCGGCGTAATGGTTTTTATGTACCATCTGGGGGGGGGGGGGGGGGGGGGGGTGGTAATGGATTCACGTACCATCCCGGGTGGTAAAGGATTCACTGTACCTCCCGGGCCGCTAATTGGGTTTACTGTCCCTCCTGGCCCGGTAAAAGGATTTACTGTACCATCCTGTCTTGGTAAAGGATTCACTGTCCTCCCGTTTGGTAATGGTTCACTGTACCCTCCTGGCCTGGAAAAGGTTTCCTTACACTGGGGGAAAAGGTTCACTGTACCATCCTGTCTTGGTAATGGATTCACTGTACCATCCTGGCCTGGTAATGGATTCACTGTACCATCCTGGCCTGGTAATGGATTCACTGTACCATCCTGGCCTGGTAATGGATTCATTTACCTCAGGCCTGGTAAGGATTCACTGTACCTCATGGTGGGATGGTTCACTGTACCACCTGGCCTGGTAATGGATTCCTGTACCATCCGGCCGGAATGGTTCACGTACCATCCGGGGGGTAATGGTTTTTACTGTCCATCATGGCCTGGTAAGGGTTTACTGTCCATCATGGCCGGTTGGATTTACTGTACCATCCCGGCCCGGAATGGATTTCCCGTACCCTCCTGGCCCGGTAATGGATTCACTGTACCCCTCCCCCTGGGGAATGGGTTCACTGTCCCTCCTGGCCCGGTAAGGATTCACTGTACCTCTGGCCTGGTAAAGGATTACTGTACCCTCTGGCTGGTAATGGATTCCTGTACCATCATGGCCTCTAATGGATTCACTGTACCATCCTGGCCCAGTAAGGATACACTGCCATCCTGGCCTGGTAATGGATTCCGTCCATCCCGGCCTGCAATGGATTCACGTACCTCCGGGGCCCAAGTAAGGATACCTGTACCCCCTGGCCCGGTAAAGGATTCACTGACCTCATGGCCCCGGGAAAGGATTCACGTACCACCTGGCCTGGTAATGGATTCACTTACCCTCCCCGGCCTGGTAAGGTTACTGTACCATCCTGTCTTGGTAAGGGTTCCTGACCATCCTGTCTTGGGTTTGGTTACTGTACATCAGGCCCCGCTAATGGGTTTACTGTCCATCATGGGGGGGCAATGGATTCCTGTTCCCTCCTGGCCTGGGAATGGTTTTTCTGTACCACTGGCCTGGTAAAGGATTTACTTACCTCCTGGCCTGGTAATGGATTCACTGTACCATCCTGGCCTGGTAATGGATTCACTGTACCATCCTGGCCTGGTAATGGATTCACTGTACCATCCTGGCCTGGTTGGTTCATGTACCATCCTGTCTTGGTAATGGATTCACTGTACCATCCTGGCCTGGTAATGGATTCACTGTACCATCCTGGCCTGGTAATGGATTCACTGTACCATCCTGTCTTGGTAATGGATTCACTGTACCATCCTGCCCTGGTAGTGGATTCACTGTACCATCCAGGCCTGGTAATGGATTCACTGTACCATCCTGGCCTGGTAATGGATTCACTGTACCATTCTGTCTTGGTAATGGATTCACTGTACCATCCTGGCCTGGTAATGGATTCACTGTACCATCCTGTCTTGGTAATGGATTCACTGTACCATCCTGGCCTGGTAATGAATTCACTGTACCATCCTGTCTTGGTAATGGATTCACTGTACCATCATGGCCTGGTAATGGATTCAATGTACCATCCTGGCCCGGGAAGGTTCACGTCCATCCTGGCCTGGTAATGGATTCACTGTACCATCCTGGCCTGCTAATGGATTCACTGTACCATCCTGGCCTGGTAATGGATTCACTGTACCATCCTGGCTGCTAAAGGATTTACTGTCCATCCTGTCTTGGTAATGGACCCCTTTCCATCCTTCTTGGTAATGGATTTCCCCCGACCTCATGGCCCCCAATGGATTCATGTACCCATGGCCTGCTAAAGGATTCATGTACCCCCCTGGCCCGGTAATGGATTCCCGTACCCTCCCGGCCCGGTAATGGATTCACTTACCCTCCCGGCCCGGTAATGGGTTACTGTACCCTCCGGCCTGGGAATGGATTCACTGTACCATCCTGGCCTGGGTTTAAAGGATTTACTGCCTCCTGTTTTGGTAATGGATTTATGTACCATCCTTTCTTGGTAATGGTTCACTGACCAACCTGGCCTGGGAATGGATTCACTGTACCACCCTTTGGTAATGGATTTACTGCACCATCCTGGCCTGGGAATGGGTTCCTGTACCATCCTGGCCTGGTAATGGGTTTACTGTACCCTCCGGCCTGGTAATGGATTCCTGTACCATCTGGTCTGGTAAAAGGATTCACTGTACCTCCTGGCCTGGTAAGGGATTTATTTTACATCATGGCCTGGTAATGGATTTATGACCTCATGGCCTGGTAATGGATTCACGTACCACCTGGCCCGGTAATGGATTCACTGTACCATCCTGGCCCGGTAATGGATTATGTACCTCTGCCGGTAATGGATTCACGTACCATCATGCCTGGGAATGGATTACTTACCCTATGGCCCGGTAATGGATTCACTGTACATCCTGGCCTGGGAAAGGATTTACTGTCCCTCCGGCCTGGTAATGCATTTACTGTACCCTCCTGGCTGGTAAGGATTCACTGTACCCTCGGGGCCCGGGAAAGGATTCCTGTACCATCATGGCCTGGTAAGGATTCACTGTACCATTGGCCTGGGAATGGATTTACTGTACCCTCATGGCCTGCTAATGGATTCCTTTTTACCATCCGGCCCAGTAATGGATACACTGTACCTCCGGCCTGGTAAGGATTCACTGTACCATCCTGGCCTGTAATGGATTCACTGTACCCTCCCGGCCAGTAATGGATACATGTCCATCATGCCTGGTAATTTGTACATGTACCTCCTGGCTGGTAATGGATTACTGTACCATCCTGGCCCGGTAATGGATACTGTCCCCTCCCGGCCCGGTATGGATTTACTGTACCAACATGGCCCGGTAAAGGATTCACTGTACCATCCCGGCCTGGGAATGGGTTCACTGTACCACCTGGCCTGGTAAAAAAAGGATTCACTGTACCATCCCGTCTTGGAAAGGGTTCACTGTACCTCCCGTCTTTGGGAATGGATTCAGTACCTCATGGTGCTAAAGGTTCCTGTACCATCCTGGATAAGGTACACTGTACCTCCCGGCCCGGGTAATGGATTCACTGTCCATCCGCCTGCTAAGGATTCACTGTACTCCTGGCCCAAATAAGGATAACTTACCATCCCGGCCTGGTAAGGATTACTGACCATCATGGCCTGGGGAAAGGATTCACGTACCATCCCGGCCTGGGAATGGTTACTGTACCCCTCCCGGCCTGGTAATATTCACTGTACCATCCCGTCTTTGGGATGGATTTCCCTTTCATCCGTTTTGGGAAAGGATTCACTGTACCATCTGGCCTGTAATGGTTCACTGTACCATCATGGTGCTAAAAGGATTTTACTTACCACCTGGCCTGGTAATGGATTCACTGTACCAACCCGGCCTGGTAATGGGGTTCCTGTCCATCCCGGCCTGGTAAGGATTCACTGACCCTCCGGGCCCGGTAATGGATTCACTGTACCATCCGGCCTGGTAGGATTCACTGTACCCCTGCCCGGGAATGGATTCATGTACCCTCCCGTTTGTAAAGGATTTTCATGTACCATCCTGGCCCGGGAAAGGGGTTTCTGACCCTCCTGGCCCGGTAATGGTTCCTGTTCCCCTTGTCCCTTTGGGAAGGATTTCATGTACCTCCTGCCTGGTATGGATTCATGTACCCTCCCCGGGTGGTAATGGTTCACTGTACCCTCTGGCCTGGTAAGGGGTTCACTGTACCCTTCTGTCTTTGGGATGGTTCACTGTCCACCCCGGCCCGGGAATGGATTCCCCTTACCCTCCGTCTTTGGGAATGGGGTTTACTGTACCACCTGGCCTGGGAATGAATTTTACTTACCATCCCGTCTTGGAAAGGGTTCCCTTTACCATCATGGCCTGGTAATGGATTCAATGTCCATCCTGGCCTGGTAATGGATTCACTGTCCCTCCTGGCCCCGGTAATGGATTCACTGCCATCCGGCCTGCTAATGGATTCACTGTACCATCCTGGCCGGGTAATGGATTCACTGTACCATCCTGGCCTGCTAATGGATTCACTGTACCATCCTGTTTGGTAATGGATTCACTGTCCATCCGTTTGGTAAATTTGGTTCCTGTACCATAGGCCCCGCTAAGGATTCATGTACCATCATGGCCTGCTAATGGATTCACTGTACCACCCTGGCCTGGTAATGGATTCACTGTACCATCCTGGCCTGGTAATGGGTTCATGTACCATCCTGGCCCCGGTAATGGATTTACTTACCTCCTGGCCCGGAAGGATTCACTTCCATCCTGGCCTGGTAATGGATTCAATTACCACCTTCTTGGGAAAGGGTTTACTGTACCCTCCTGTCTTGGTAATGGGTTCAGTACCCTCCTGGCTGGGAAGGATTCACTGTACCATCCTTCTGGTAAAAGGTTACTGCACCATCCTGGCCTGGGAAGGATTCCTGTACCCCTGGCCTGGTAAGGATTTATGTACCATCCTGGCCTGGGAAAGGTTCACTGTACCATCCGGTCTGTTTAAAGGATTCACTGTACCATCCTGCCTGGTTTAAAGGATTTATTTTTTACCCTCATGGCCCGGAATGGATTTACTGTACTCATGGCCTGGTATGGATTCAATGTACCCTCCTGGCCGGTAAAGGATTCACTGACCATCCTGGCCTGGGAATGGATTTACTGTACCATCCTGGCCCGGTAATGGATTCCTGTCCCTCATGCCCGGTAATGGGTTCACTGTACCCTCATGGGCCCGGTAAAGGATTACTGTACCATCCTGGCTGGTAATGGGGTTTCACTGTACCCTCCCGGTGGTAATGCATTCACGTCCACCTGGGCCGGTAATGGATTCACGTACCCATGGCTGGTAAGGATTACTGTACCATCATGGCCTGGGAAAGGATTTACTGTACCATCCCCGGCCTGGGAAGGTTACTGTACCTCATGGCCTGCTAATGGATTCACTGTACCATCCTGGCCTAGTAATGGATACACTGTACCATCCTGGCCTGGTAATGGATTCACTGTACCATCCTGGCCTGCTAATGGATTCACTGTACCATCCTGGCCCAATAATGGTCACTGTACCATCATGGCCTGGTAATGGATTCACTGTACCATCCTGGCCTGGTAATGGATTCACTGTACCATCCTGGCCTGGTAATGGATTCACTGTACCATCCTGGCCTGGTAATGGATTCACTGTACCATCAGGCCCGGTAAAGGATTCACTGTCCCTCCCGGCCTGGTAATGGATTCACTGTACCATCCCGGCCTGGGAAAGGGTTTACGTACCACCTGTCTTGGTAATGGTTTTCCCGTCCCTCCTGTTTGGAAAGGATTCACTTTTCCCTCATGGCCTGTAATGGGTTCACTGACCATCATGGCCTGCTATGGATTCACTGTACCATCCTGGCCTGGTAATGGATTCACTGTACCATCCTGGCCTGGTAATGGATTCACTGTACCATCCTGGCCTGGTAATGGATTCACTGTACCATCCTGGCCTGGTAATGGATTCACTGTACCATCCTGGCCTGGTAATGGATTCACGTACCATCCGGCCCGGTAATGGGTTCACTGTACCATCCGTCTTGGTAATGGATTATGTACCCTCCTGTTTGGTTAAAAGGTTTACTGTACCTCCGTTTGGTAATGGATTCAGTACCATCCTGGGGTGGAATGGTTTTTTGACCTTCCTGTTTTTGGGAAAGGATTACGTACCATCCTGGCCTGTAATGGGGTTTACTGTACCTCCCGGCCCGGTAATGGATTCACTGTCCTCCTGGGGCCCGGTAATGGGTTCATGTACCATTTTTTCTTGGTAATGGGTTCACTGTACATCCTGGCCTGGTAATGGATTCACTGTACCCTTTTGTCTTGGTAAGGAATTACTGTACCCTCCTGGCCTGGGAATGAATTCACTGACCATCCTGTTTGATAATGGATTCACTGTAAACCCTCCTGGCCCGGTAAGGATTCACTGTAACCTCCTGGGCCCGGAATGGATTCACTGTCCCTCCTGGGCCTGCTAATGGTTCCCCTTACCATCCCGGCCTGCTAATGGATTACTGACCATCCTGGCCCGGAATGGATTCACTGTACCATCCTGGTGTAATGGATTCACTGTACCATCCGGCTGGGAATGGATTCACTGTACCATCCGGGCCCGGTAATGGATTCACGTACCCTCTGGCCTGGTAAAGGTTCCGTACCACCCGTCTTGGTAAAAGGATTCCGTACCATCCTGGTCTGGTAATGGATTCACTGTACCCTCCTGGGCCCGGTAATGGGTTCTTGTACCATCAGGGTGGTAAAGGATTTACTGTACCATCATGGCCGGTAATGGATTCCTGTACCATCATGGCCGGTAATGGTTGACGTACCCTCCGGCCTGGTAATGGATTCACGTACCTCCGGCCGGTAATGGATTCACTGTCCATCATGGCCTGGGTTTAAAGGATTACTGTACCAATGGCCTGGTAATGGATTCCTGTACCATCCTGGCCTGGTAATGGATTCCTGACCATCATGGCCTGCTAATGGATTCCCCGTACCCCTCCTGGCTAGTAAGGATACACTTCCATCCCCGGCCTGGTAATGGTTACTGTCCATCCTGGGCCCGCTAATGGATTCACGTACCCCCTGGCAAATAATGGAACACGTACCATCCCGGCCTGGTAATGGTTCCTGTCCATCATGGCCCGGTAAGGATTCCTGTTCCCTCCTGGGCCCGGTAATGGTTCACTGTTCCATCCCGGCCTGGTAATGGATACTGTACCATCATGGCCTGGTAATGGGTTCCTGTCCATCCTGGGCCCCTAAAGGGGTTCACTGTACCATCCTGGCTGCTAAGGATTCACTGACCATCCTGGCCTGCTAAAGGATTCCTGTACCACCTGGCCTGCTAATGGATTCACTGTACCATCCTGTCTTGGTAATGGATTCACTGTACCATCATGGCCTGCTAATGGATTCACTGTACCATCCGGGGGTCTAATGGATTACTGTACCACCGGGCCCAAATAATGGATAACTGTCCATTTGGGCCCGGTAATGGATTCCTGTACCATCCCGGGCCTGGTAATGGATTTACGACCCTCCTGGCCCGGTAATGGATTCATGTACCCTCCTGGCTGGGAATGGATTCACTGTACCATCCTGGCCTGGTAATGGATTCACTGTACCATCATGGCCTGGTAATGGATTCACTGTACCATCCTGGCCTGGTAATGGATTCACTGTACCATCATGGCCTGGTAATGGGTTCACTGTTTTCCTCCTGGGCCCGGTAATGGATTCATGTACCATCCGGCCTGTAATGGATTCACGTACCATCCTGTTTGGTATGGGTTCCTGTCCTCCCGGCTGGTAATGGATTCACTGTACCATCCTGGCCTGGTAAAGGATTCACTGTACCATCCTGTCTTGGTAATGGATTCACTGTACCATGCTGGCCTGGTAATGGGTTCACTCTAGCACCTGTCTTGGGATGCTTACATGTCCATCCCGGCTATCTACAGTGTAGCTCCTAAAATGCATTTTCTACCCGTACCATCCCGGCCTGGTAATGGGTTACAAACCTTTCCCGTTTGGGACTCTTACCTGTACTATCCTGGCCTGGGAATGGATTCCTTATACCCTCCTATCTTTGGTTTCTGCTTTCATTTACTATCCTTTCTGGGAATGGATTCCTTTACCATCCCATCTTGGTACGCTTTCACTGTACCACCTGGGCCTAGTCCTACCTAAAGTGATCCCGACATCTTAATACCCTGTGCCCCTCCTGGCCTGGTAATGGATTCACTATCCTCCTGTCTTGGGGAGCTTATCTGACCATCGGGATGGCGTACACAGTGTACCCCCCTGACACCATTACACGTCTACGTAGCCCGGTATACGTCAGTATATATTTGGCCCGACTCCACTTACTGTACCATCTTGACCCGACGTAACATACCATGAACATCCCGACCCGACACTCGAACACATAAACGCAGCACTATGAAAAACTGTGCTGCTTGGTTGGTTTGGGAGGGAAGATTTTAAAAACGGGAAAAAGGACAAACGTTTCCTGACGGGGTGTTAGGTGTGACCCCCTTGGGCTCTTGGGCCCTCTTGCTGCAGTGGTCAATCCTAAATTAATCCCGTATGGCACGTTGCCATTACTGCCAAGCCGAGGGTCGACTAAGGGATCGGGAAAAAGGATTTCGGAGGTCGGGGAAAGCAATTTACTAGTCTAAACCTGCGGGTTATTGGTGCTTCGTGTAATGTGGATCATTCGTAACTACCAGCTTGGTTCTTAGCCTCAAGGCGAGGCTCACCTTTCAAACCTAACTTCTCCTTTCATCGAGGTTCATTCACTAACGCCATTTTTGTTTATTTCTGGCGCACGCATGCATTGATTTATCAAAAACATTATATCCTAATAGTGATATTTAATTAACTATTAGACCATGTTTTAGAAATTATGACACTTAATGTAGTAAATATGATGAAGCAGCTTAACAAAGATTCACTAATTAATAATCTTGAGGTTAATGATGAGCTTGGGGAAAGTGATCACAAATCACTTAGTTTCAATATATTATGGAATTACCCAGATAACTGCAATCAAATCTCTGTCCCAGATTTTCGCTTGGCCGACTTCATGGGACTGAAAAATTACCTGGGTGGGCTAAATTGGGATGTCCTGACTATGGGTCAAGTAGGTGATCTTGGTTGCCAATATGACGTTTTTCAGAGCATAGTTCTAGCTGCCCAGACAACTTTTGTTCCGAGTAGGGAAATTAGATCTAACAAAAATGATCCCAAATGGATGAACAATAGATTAAAACATCTCACTGGTCAAAAGAGAGGCATATATAAACATATCAAAAGAGGGGAGGGGCAGTTAAGAAATCAATATATTAAATTAAAGAGAGAAATAAAGAAAGGAATAAGAAAAGCAAAAAGGGATTATGAGGCTAAGGTCGCAAGGGATTCAAAGACTAACCCAAAAGGGTTCTTTCAGGTATACAGAAGTAAGATTAGGGACAAGATTGGCCTACTTAAAAGTAACTCTGGCCAGATCACTGGCAGTGATAAGGATATGTGTGAAATTCTAAATACCTACTTCCTCTCAGTTTTCACCCAGGAAAATACTAGCGATATTCCTGAAATAATAGATTATGTAGAACAGGACGATGATAAACTATGTACGATTGCAGTAACTAGTGACATGGTTTTCAGACAAATAGAGAAACTAAAACCTAATAAATCCTCAGGCCCTGATGAACTGTTTGCAAGGGTGTTAAAGGAATGTAAAGAGGAACTTAGCATACCTTTGGCTAATCTTTTTAACATATCACTACAAACTGGCATAGTGCCTGATAAGTGGAAAATGGCAAATGTAATACCTATTTACAAGGCAGGTGACAGGTCCTTGGCTTCGAACTATAGACCAATAAGCCTTACCTCCATAGTGGGAAAATTTATGGAATCAATAATTGCCGAAGCAATTCGTAGCCATCTTGATAGGCACAGATTGATTAATGATTCTCAACACGGTTTTACAAAGGGGCGTTCCTGTCTTACAAATTTACTAACTTTTTTCACTAAGGTGTTTGAGGAGCTAGATCATGGTAATGAATATGATATTGTGTATATGGACTTCAGTAAGACTTTCGATAGAGTTCCACACCAGAGGCTATTGAGGAAACTTAAGGCACACGGAATAGGAGAAATTTTTTCCTGGGTAGAGGCATGGCTGACAAATAGACAGCAGAGAGTTTGCATAAATGCGGAGAAATCAGAATGGGGGCACATCACAAGCGGTGTTCCTCAGGGGTCAGTGTTGGGCCCGTTGTTGTTCACAATATACATAAACGACATAGATGAGGGAATAAATAGCGACATAAGCAAATTTGCTGATGACACCAAAATAGGCCGTCCAATTCATTCTAATGAGGACACTAGAGCACTCCAAGATGATTTGAATAGACTGATGCAATGGTCGGAGAAGTGGCAGATGCAGTTTAATATTGACAAATGCAAAGTTCTAAATGTTGGACAGTTAAATAACCATGCCACATATAAACTAAATAATGTAGATCTTAATACTACTGATTGGGAAAAGGATTTAGGAGTTCTGGTTAGCAGTAATCTAAAACCAAGACAACAGTGCATTAGTGTTCGCAATAAAGCTAACAGAATTCTTGGCTTCATATCTAGAAGTATAAATAATAGAAGTCCTCAGGTTGTTCTTCAACTCTATATATCCTTGGTTAGGCCTCATTAAGACTATGCTGCTCAGTTCTTGTCACCGTAGTACAGAATGGATATAAATGCTCTGGAAAACGTACAGAGGTGGATGACAAAGATGATCCCATGTATCAGAAATCTTCCCTATGAGGATAGACTGAGGGCCCTGAATCTGCACTCTCTAGAAAGGCGTAGAATTAGGGGGGATATGATCGAGGTGTATAAATGGAAAACAGGAATAAATAAAGGGGATGTAAATAGCGTGCTGAAAATTTTCGGCCAAGACAGGACTCGCAGCAATGGTTTCAAGTTGGAAAAATTCAGATTCAGGAAGGATATAGGAAAGCACTGGTTTGGTAATAGAGTTGTGGATGAGTGGAACAAACTCCCGAATACAGTTATTCAGGCTAAAACGTTGTGTAGTTTTAAAAATAGGTTAGGTAAATACATGAGTGGGTGTGGGTGGGTGTGAGTTGGACCTGACTAGCTTGTGGTGCTGGGTCTGGTGCAGTGCTCCATCCTTGAGTGGAGGTGACCAGACTGGATAGGTCATAGGGCTAATCCGGAGGGGTCATTGCTCTAATCCGGGGGGGGGGACATGGATCTGCTTCGCATGGGTCAGTAGGCCTGTTGCAGTGTTCCTTCTTTATGTTCTTATGTAAATAAAATTATAGTTTCATAGAATTTCAGCCTTATCGAATTCGTTAAATAATACATATAAACGGTCGAGCTTGAAAGTTCCACAAATGTCAGTGATTAAACGGAAGAGTAGCTGGGACTCGAACTGTGGTTCATATAGCAAGCCCAACCTTGTAACCACTCAGTCACGGAGCTGAGTGGCTACAGTAAGGTCACAGTTGATACCGATAATACAAACATATCCTACAAGTAGTTTGTCAAGTCAGCCTATTGTAAGCTTCGTGGGTAAATGCTTCCAGCATTAAGCTTGCTAAATGCATGACCTTCCTTCCAGTACCAGTCCATTCTCCTATTTATTCACTGACAGTCGTTTAATACGACTTATCTTGGATTTCTAGGCTATATGGATTCGATGGGTATTAGGAAAGATATACCACGATAGCTTCCAGAACTGTGGGATGAGACGGTTGGGTCACAGTTTGTGCCACTGATAAAACCTTGTTGCAATTTTAGGTCTATCACGTGTAAAGACCACGGTTAGAGTCCCCGTCCAGTCTTCTGTATTCAACTGAATATATTTACTCCCTCCATACTCCCTTCCTCCAATCTGATATCCAATCTTCTATTGCCTAGATTATTTATTTTCACTACCTTGCTTTATCCTAGTTCTCTTAATTTCCTTCTTTTACCTGCCCTCCCAAATTCCTCCAGTAATCTCTGCAACTTCTCTTCAGAACCTCCTAGAAGAGCCGTGTCATCGGCACAGTGACAGACAACTCCCGCCTCCTATTTAAAATTATCTTTTACATCTACATCTCTTCCTAACATCCTAGCATTCACTTCTACAATCTCTATAAATATGTCAAAACCACCAAGGTAACTTCACACAGCTCTGGAAACTAACTCGAGGCGGCTCTCTGTTAGTATAACTTTTTGCAAGACCGTGTCCACATCTTTCCCCACCAAGTCAGTGACTAATATGTTAGTCGAAATATTAATTAGAATGCAAAAGCAACTCCAGTATGAAGGAAATGTGCAAAGGTAGTAGTATTGTCCACACCGTGAGAGGGAGTCCATATTATTGGACGGGGAGTCCTAGCGAAGATGACCCTATATTGGACTGACTGCTTGGAACAATCTGGTACCCAATGATAGTGATGGGCACACTACTTCGGTTTAAAATTCTGCCGCTCTGGTTGTCAAGTCTTCCGAGGTTCAAATCCTGGAACTCCCTGACAAAGACTGTTTCTTCCTGAGTCGATATTGCGATGCTTGACTGTGTCCTTTTATCTTTACTGCAGTCTCAAAAACCCACGCTTACAGAATCATTTTAACAACGTGTGTGATGTAACATGCCTTAAAACTTTTTAAATAATATTAACTTTAAATTAGCATATCCAGTCGTAGTACGGCGTCAACGCCCGAAAATCTGCAGATTAAAACAAACGAGTAAAGGCAAGACTCGATATAAATGATTAAGGTAAAAAAATGAAGAGAAAGATGGCTCTTAGCTCACGACAGACTGGCTCAGAGTCAGAGTTACGAAGAGAAATTGTACAGCGCTTTATGGACCCTAACGGGTTTAGCTCTAAATTTGATGATAATAATAATAATAATAATAATAATAATAATAATAATAATATTTAATATTGGGGGCGGATGGAGACATATGGGCAACTCTCCACACACCTGTTGCCTCTGTTCACCTTGCAGTAAATGGCTACCTGGGTGTTTAGCAGGTGATGTGGGTGGTATCTGAGGATAATGGCAGTATACCCGAGAGCTGGAACTTGAAACTAGACGAGGCAGGCTAATAACACCTCAACATGTACATTTAATGATGAAAAAAAACAAAAAGAGGACTTCTTTTGGCAAACATGAAGAGCAGAAGACACGACAGACACACAATCTCTCTTTCTCCACACCTCTGTCCCAGTGCACACGACTGGAATATAAATTGTTACTGGACCAGCTGTTAAGATTCATTGTGTCTCCTCCAGTTCCCCTCCATTTCCTTCTCCCCTCCCACCCCTTCCCTTCTCCTCCCATCCCTCTCCCTCTCTTCCATCTCCCTTCTTTCCAGCGGAACAAAGCCACAGGACTAAAGAGGAACATCCCACGTGAATATAAAACCCACAAAGTAAACCAGATTTAGTTCGTTGTCAAATAATGGGGCGGCGTAACACGCAGGAGCCATAAAAGCTGCGGGGAGGGAACCCTCGCTAATGGAGGCTTCAAGTAGTGGCGCAGTCTGGCTCTAATGTCAGGGGAGAGCCAAACACCAGAAAAAAGGTGCCAACTCCTGGGTAGCACCAAGGAGGCGGGGGGGGGGGGAGGAAGGGGCTCCAAAGATTTCATCAGCTCTCAAAGCCCAATAATAATAATAATAATAATAATAATGATAATAAATAATAATAATGCTTCGAGACAGGTCCCCTAGCCACCACTAAGACCCCATGTAAAGCTCCTGGAGCCGTCCCTGGCCACCTTGCATACCAAACAAAATCATTTTAAACCTCATTATACATTTTAATTTTTCTACATAAAATAAAAATAAAAACAGTTTTACATTACACTTTATTTTGCATATAAACTCCACGCAATATAAAATAAGAAAACACGTTTTTATGTCATTAGTAAAATCAAAACAATATAAGAAGATACTAGAATTTGCACGAGTCTTCCATCGAGGACATTGGAAATCTTCAAGTGGACATTAACCAAGTCTTTAAATAGGCGTCAGAAAACAATATGAAGTTCAATGAATTCAAATTTCAATTACTCCGCTATAGAAAACTCGAGGAAATAAAAACTGTATCGAAGTCTACAACAAATTCCAATCACACAGAGCGAAAAACTAATGTGAAGGACCTGAGAGTGATAATGTCAGAGTATCTCACTTTCAAAGATCACAACAATGATCTACCAAATCTGCTAGGAAAATTAAAGGATGGATAATGAGAACCTTCAAAACTAGGGATGTCAAGTCAGTAATGATTCTCTTCAAAAATGCTTGTTCTTTCTAACCCCTTTCAAGGCAGGCGAAACTGCAGACTTGGAGAATATACAGAGAACTTTCATTGCATGCATAAGCACCTAAATTACTGGGAACGGTTGAAGGCCCTTGACCTGTACTCCTTGGAATGCAGGCGAGAAAGATACATGATAATATACACTTGGAAAATCGTAGAGGGACTAGTCCCAAATATACACAGGGGAAATCACCCTTTACGAAAAGACTCGGCAGGTGACGAAACATCACCACAATGAAAAGCAGGGGCGCCATGAGTACATTAAGAGACAGCACAAAAAGTATCAGGGTCCCAAGGCTGTTCAACTGCCTCCCAGCATACATAAGGTGGATTACCAATAGACCCCTGATTGTCTTCAAGAAGGCGCTGGACAGGTATCTAAAGTCAGTACCTGACCAGCCGGGCTGTGGTTCGTACGTCGGTTTGCGAGTGGTCAGTAGTAACAGTGGTTGATCAGTAACTGATCCACCGCGAGGCCTGGTCATGGAACGGGTCGCGGGGGCGTTGACCCTTATAATACCCTCCAGGTATACTCCATCTGTACTCACCTATTTGTGGTTGCAGGGGTCGAGTCATAGCTCCCGGCCCCGCCTCTTCACTTATTGCTACTAGGTCCTCTCTCTCCCTGCCCCATGAGCTTTATCATACCTCGCCTTAAAACTATGTATGGTTCCCGCCTCCACTACGTCACTTTCTAGGCTATTCCACGGCCTGACTACTCTATGACTGAAGAAATACTTCCTAACATCCCTTTGATTCATCTGAGTCTTCAACTTCCAATTGTGACCTCTTGTGTCTGTGTCCCATCTCTGGAACATCCCGTCTTTATCCACCTCGTCTATTCCGCGCAGTATTTTGTATGTCGTTATCATGTCTCCCCTGACCCTCCTGGCCTCCAGTGTCGTCAGGACGATTTCCCTCAACCTTTCTTCGTAGGACAATCCCCGTAGCTCTGGGACTAGTCTTGTTGCAAACCTTTGCACTTTCTCTAATTTCTTGACGTGCTTGACTAGGTGTGGATTCCAAACTGGTGCTGCATACTCCAGTATGCGCCTGACGTAAATGGTATACAGAGTCTTGAACGAATCCTTACTGTGGTATCGGAACGCTATCCGTAGGTTTGCCAGGCGCCCGTATGCTGCAGCAGTTATCTGATTGATGTGCGCCTCAGGAGATATGCTCGGTGTTATACTCACCCCCAGATCTTTTTCCTTGAGTGAGGTTTGCAGACTTTGGCCATCTAAACTATATTGTGTCTGCGGTCTTCTTTGCCCTTCCCCAATCTTCATGACTTTGCATTTGGCAGGGTTAAACTCAAGGAGCCAGTTGCTGGACCAGGCTTGTAGCCTGTCCAGGTCTCTTTGTAGTCCTGCCCGATCCTCATCCGATTTGATTCTTCTCATTAACTTCACATCATCCGCAAACAAGGACACTTCTGAGTCTATCCCTTCCGTTATGTCATTCACATATACCAAGAACAGCACAGGTCCTAGGACTGACCCCTGTGGAACCCCGCTTGTCACAGGCGCCCACTCTGACACCTCGTCACGTACCATGTCTCGTTGTTGCCTCCCTGTCAGGTATTCTCTGATCCATTGCAGTGCCTTTCCTGTTGTGTGCGCCTGATCCTCTAGCTTTTGCAGTAACCTCTTGTGAGGAACTGTGTCGAAGGCCTTCTTGCAGTCCAAAAAAATGCAGTCGATCCACCCCTCTCTCTCTTGTCTTACTTCTGTCACCTTCTCATAAAACTCTAGTAGGTTTGTGACACAGGATTTTCCCTCCTTGAAACCATGCTGGTTGTCAATTATACACTTGTTTCTTACCAGGTGCTCCACCACTCTCCTCCTGATGATCTTCTCCATGACCTTGCATACTATACACGTTAGTGATACAGGTCTGTAGTTTAGTGCCTCATGTCTGTCTCTCTTTTTAAAAATTGGGACTACATTTGCCATCTTACATACCTCGGGGAATTGCCCAGTTTCAAATGATGTGTTGAAGATCTTTGTTAATGGTACACACAATATCTCTGCTCCCTCTTTAAGGACCCATGGAGAGATGTTGTCTGGTCCCACCGCCTTTGAGGTGTCAAGTTCGCATAGCAGCTTCTTCACCTCCTCCTTGGTTATATGTACCTCATCCAGCACTTGCTGGTGCACCCCCCTGCTCTGATTTCCTGGAGTCCTACTGGTTTCCACTGTAAATACTTCTTTAAATCTTGTGTTAAGCTCCTGACATACCTCCCGGCCCTTTCTTGTGAATTCCCCATCATCCTTCCTCAGTCTGATTACCTGGTCCTTGACTGTTGTTTTCCTCCTGATGTGGCTGTACAACAGCTTTGGGTCAGTCTTGACTTTCGATGCTATGTCATTTTCGTATTGCTGCTGAGCCTCCCTTCTTATCTGTGCATATTCGTTTCTGGCTCTTCGGCTAATCTCTTTATTTTCCTGAGTTCTCTGTCTTCTGTACCTTTTCCATTCTCTAGTACACCTAGTTTTTGCCTCCCTACACCTTTGGGTGAACCAAGGACTCGTTCTGTTCTTCCCATTATTTCTGTTTCCCTTGGGAACAAACCTCTCCTCTGCCTCCTTGCATTTTGTTGCGACATAGTCCATCATTTCTTTTACTGGTTTTCCTGTCAGTTCCCTCTCCCACTGAATGTCTTGAAGGAAGTTCCTCAAGCCTGAGAAGTTCCCCCTTTTGTAGTCTGGTTTTTCCCACCCTATTCCTGCTGCTCTCTCCACTTGGAGCTCAACTATGTAGTCGAAGCACAGAACCACATGATCACTAGCTCCCAGGGGCCTTTCATACATGATATCCTCGATGTCAGAACTACTCAAGGTGAATACAAGGTCCAGTCTTGCTGGTTCATCCTCTCCTCTCTCTCTGGTAGTGTGTCTAACATGTTGATGCATGAGGTGCATGGTGTGTGTGTGTGTGTGTGTGTGTGTGTGTGTGTGTGTGTGTGTGTGTGTGTGTGTGTGTGTGTGTGTGTGTGTGTGTGTGTGTGTGTGTGTGTGTGGTGTGCGCGCGCGCGCACTATTTGTGGTTGCAAGTGTCGAGTCATAGCTCCTGGCCCCGCCTGTTCACTGCTTGCTACTAGGTCCTCTCTCTCCCTGCTCCATGAACTTTATCAAACCTCGTCTTAAAACTATGCATGGTTCCCGCCTCCACTACGTCACTTTCTAGGCTATTCCACTTCCTGACTACTCTATGACTGAAAAAATACTTCATAATCCTTTTGACTCATAGGAGTATTCAACTTAAAATTGTGACCCCTTGTTTCTGTGTCCCATATCTGGAACATCATGTCTTTGTCCATCGAATGCTGCAGCAGTTATCTGATGGATGTGCGCCTCAGGAGATGTGCTCGGTATTATACTCACCCCAAGATCTTTTTCCTTGAGTGAGGTTTGCAGTTTTTGGCCACCTAGACTCTGGGGTCTTCTTTGCCCTTCCCCAATCTTCATGACTTTGTATTTGGCTGGGTTAAATTCAAGGAGCCAGTTGCTGGACCAGGCTTGTAGCCTGTCCAGGTCCCTTTGTAGTCCTGCCTGATCCTCGACCGTGTGTGTGTACTCGCCTATTTGTGGTTGCAGGGGTCGAGTCCTAGCTCCTGGCCCCGCCTCTTCCCCGGTTGCTACTAGGCCCTCTCTCTCCCCGCTCCATAAGCTTTATCAAACCTCGTCTTAAAACTATGTATGGTTCCTGCCTCCACTACGTCACTTTCTAGGCTATTCCACTGCCTGACAACTATATGAGTGAAGAAATACTTCCTAATATCTCTCTGACTCATCTGTGTCTTCAACTTCCAATTGTGACCTCTTGTTTCTGTGTCCCCTCCCTGGAACATCCTTTGTCCACCTTGTCTATTCCGCACAGTATTTTATGTCGTTATCATGTCTCCCCTGACCCTCCTGTCCTCTAGTGTCGTCAGGCCGATTTCCCTTAACCTTTCTTCATAGGACATTCCCCTTAGCTCTGGAACTAACCTTGTCGCAAACCTTTGCATTCTCTTTAGTTTCTTGGCGTGCTTTATCAAGTGCGGGTTCCAAACAGGTGCTGCATACTCCAGTATGGGCCTGACGTACACGGTGTACAGTGTCTTGAACGATTCCTTATTAAGGTATCGGAACTCTGTTTTCAGGTTTGCCAGGCGCCCATATGCTGCAGCAGTTATCTGGTTGATGTGTGCGTTCGTTCGTGCGTGCGTGTGTGTGTTAGTTACCATTTTGTCCTAGGCACATGTCGATTAGACACTAGGCCTGTTGTATATGCGTGTGTGTGTGTGTGTGTGTGTGTGTGTGTGTGTGTGTGTGTGTGTGTGTGTGTGTGTGTGTGTGTTTGTGTCATATACACCAATAACGAAGCTTATTCTCTTCATACGTATCTTTCTCTAATCCTCAATTCCGTCTTCGTCTCTCTCAACTGCTTTCTTTTCACCATCAGTGACTTTCTTAACTTGCTGAAAGTTTGGACCAGGGAATTCGCCGCCCACACCCCCCTCCCCTCCCCCCCCTCCCCCCCCACCATCCACAATTTTTACAGTCTTGATATAAAAGTGAACTCTGACTTTTTTTCTTTTCCTTCACTAGAGCGGCACGGCTTTTATGGCATTTTTTCACCGGCGTTTTTGTTCATGGCTGTTTTATCTCTGTCTCTGTCTGTTTGTCTGTGTCTGTCTCTCACTCGCTGCTGGATAACAATGCTTCAACATCCTCATAATTCAATAGTTGTTAAAGAATAAGAAGCGGAATACCGTGGGCTGGAACAATACACAAATAACTCGCACTCACGTAGGAGACTGAAACATGACGACGTTTTGGTCCGACTTGGACCATTAACCAGTTATATTTCAATTGAAAATGGGATTTTGTCCAAGCGGCGAATGATAAAGCTCTTCCGAGGCAACGTTACTTTTTTGGGGGTTCTTGTACATAGGCTGTGTGTTATCGCGACCCAGGCCCAGACCATGCCTGCGAGAGTAACAGAGTTGTCTGACTGACCTCGGCTGCCAGCGTGAGGCAGAGGAAGCATGGTGCAGGCTGAGCTTGGTAGGCCTATAGGTGGCAAACCAGCATGGTGCGGAACATGAACCCAACTGGGCATACATCACTCAGCCACCTACCCATGGTCGTCCTCGACCATGCTTGACTGAAAAAAAGCTTGGTCTCTATCTTTCAGGAACAGGGCACAGAACGCAGAATAAAAACATATATACATGTGGACATGGACAAAAAAAAATTGCTACAGGAAGGGAAGAAAAAAAAAGGGGGGGGGGGCGGATGCTGAATATCGTGGTCCAAGACAGTGAGCTTCGGTGGGCGTCACTGCACGCCTTCCTGCGTCTGGACAGATACTGCAACACCAGAGACATCGCTGCTGCTGGGCTATGACGCGACAGGGTACGGTCTCCTCTGGAACCGAGGAACAGTCATCGTGAAGTAGTTGCTGCAGAGTTCACTCATGCTGGGGCACAACTTGCTGGTGCCTTGAGTGAGGTATCGTCAGTACTCAGCAGCTGGGCAGGACTTCTTCTAGCAAGTGACTCAGGAGGACATTTCTCGACTGGTATTGTCGCTGGGTCTGTCACTGCCGGCTAGAGTGAAGCAAGTCGTAGCAGGGATGACTCGGGCAAAACATCTGGTAGTCGTAGCAGCAAACACCCTAACTGGAGTGGGTGGGCTAGCAGCCAAAGTGACATTATCTTTGTGCAGGCTGCTCAGTGAAACCATGACAAGAGTCAAGAGCCGCCTGCCTACAGGGCTACTGTGGCGTGACGATGTTATCCTTTCAACAGAGTTGGAATCATAGCAGAGGTTAGTTTAAGCATCCTCCGACTGGTTTTCTACACAAAACTGCACTCTGACGGTCAGGAGGTGGCATGAAACAAGTCTCAACGAGAAGTCGCAGCAGAATGACTCAGGCACCTGGAAAATCCTAGAGTGACTAGTACCGAACTTGCACACGAAAATCACTCACAACGAAAACAAAAGACTCGGCAGACGATGCAACATCCCCCCAATGAAAAGCAGGGGGTGTCACTAGCACGTTAAGAGACAATACAATAAGTGTCAGGGGCCCGAGACTGTTCAACTGCCTCCCAGCATACATAAGGGGGGATTACCAATAGACCCCTGGCTGTCTTCAAGGAGGCACTGGACAAACACCTAAAGTCGGTGCCTGGCCAGCCGGGCTGTGGCTTGTACGTTGGATTGCGTGCAGCCAGCAGTAACAGCCTGGTTGATCAGGCTCTCATCCACCAGAAGGCCTGGTCACAGACAGGGGCGCGGGGGCGTTGACCCCCGGAACTCTCTCCAGGTAACTCCAGGCATGGCGTCAACGAGCGGCGAGCTATACTTGAGGCTCAAAACTCGTAATCTGACACCTAGACTGAGTAGTGTCAGTTGTCAGACGGTCACAACGTGATGTGTAACACGAGGGTGTTACCTATGGTCTAGGCTCGGACCACACTGGTCTACACACATCTGGGCTCAGACCACTTCTTCAGGGGACACGCGTAATACTGCACACACCCGCGCTGCACATGCAGTTACATGGCTTACACTAGCAAATGATGCTTTTCTATGCAAAAATCGACACTAAGGCATTCGCGAACATGTGAGAACACTGGTACAAGAACACTGCCTGAGAGGAATTAACATGTGACATATCTTCTTTCAATCCTCTCTACAATACTGATCAAATTGCTCACTGTGAAACTATGACACTGTCGATGTGACATGTGATGTCAAGCGTGATGTCGTGAGGGATATCATGGGGTGATATCGTGAGGTGACGTCTGGGCAGATGTTCAGGGTGACATCGGGCAGCAAGATGATCAGTCAATCAATCAAGTTTATTCTCTATAAGGATTACAATGCGGAGTTTACAGATTTTGGATATTGTGCGGTTTACATGTTATAAAATACTAATTACAGAGGGAGCCACTAGGACACCTAGCATGGCTAGGCATTTCGGGCAGACTTAGATTAATTCTTAACTTTAAATTATTACAGATTATGGTATTAAGGCTAAGTGACTATATTATAGTTTGTGAGTTTAGCAATGTGAATGCTTTTGTTTTGGCACAATACATAGTGTCTATATTGGAGCATCATAGGCAAACTTGTGACTTGTTAGGATTCATTATTTTAAGATTAAGATTCGTATTTCTGTGTTTATAGTCAATGGGTGAGTAAGTGTGAACTACCAGGTGGTTTTCATGTAGTTAATTGACGGGGTGTATCAGAGAGATAAGATGTTTTCTAACTGCAGTTTTGAAAGTGATGAATGTGTCTGCAGTTCTAGAGTTTTCAGGTAGGGTGTTCCAGATTTTAGGCCCTTTAACACACATTGAATTTCCGTAAAGGTTTAGTCGGACACGGGGAATGTCAGAGATGTTTGTGTCTGGTGTTATGCCTGTGGATCCTGCCACATCAAGAAAGCATTTTAGGTCAAGGTTAATATTGGAATTTAAGGTCCTGTAGATATAGATTGCACAGTAGTAAGTGTGGATGTTGTGAACAGGGAGTAAGTTTAGATCTATGAAGAGTGGGGGGGGGGGTGTTGCCAGGGATGGGATTTAGTGATTATTCTTACTGCTGCTTTTTGTTGGATTATTGGCTTTAGGTGTGTTGCTGCAGTTGATCCTTAAGCACAAATAACATAGGTGAGGTATGGATAAATGAGTGAATGATACAGTGTGAGAATGGCAGTTTGCGGCACATAATATCGTATCTTGGAGAGGATTCCCACTGTTTTGGATACTTTTTTTTTGTTATGTGTTGGATATGGGTGCTGAAATTTAGGTTGTTGTCGAGGTATAGGCCAAGGAATTTGTCCTCATTATGTCTGGCAATTAGAGTGTTGTCGATCTTAATGTTAAGTTGCGCAACACCTGCTCTGCTACCAAACATAATAAAGTAGGTTTTGTCAGTGTTAAGTGTAAGTTTACTGGCTGTCATCCAAGTCAATATTTTGAGCAGCTCCTCGTTGACAATGGTATGATGCCAGATGTGGGGTGACATCGTGAGATGACGTCGAGGCAGACGTCCAGGGTGATGGGTGACGTCAGGCAGATGTCCACGGTGACGTCGGGCAATAGTGACTTAGCGAGGTGACGTCCTGGAGTGACGTCGCAGAGTCAGGCAGCATGGTGACGTCGGGGTGACTTCAGGAAGCATGACGTCATGGGTGATGTCAGGCAGCAGACAACAGCATGTGGCTTTAGACATGTGGCTTTAGACATCTGGCTTGTTAAACCACGTGGCTCGCTTCACGTGGCTTTTAGATCCACGTGGCTACGCTAGCCACGTGGATCGGACCACATCGGACCGAAACCTCGTCATTAGTTTCAGTCTTGTACCTGCAGGCTATTTGTGTAGTATTAGTAGTAGTAGTAATAGTAGTAGTAATAATAGTAGTAGTAATAATAGTAGTAGTAATAATAGTAATAGTAGTAGAAATAGTAGTAGAAATAGTGGTAGAAATAGTAATAGTAGTAGTAATAGTAATAGTAGTAGTAACAGTAATAGTAATAGTAGTAGTAACAGTAATAGTAGTAACAGTAATAGTAGTAGTAATCCTTATTATAATTATTGCAAGTGCTACATTCGTATGCATCACTCGACGTGAGGAAAGGTGAAGGCTCGATCCTCTGTCCTATTACTCGGACGATGAAGTATAACTGAAAGGCACGAAATGCTTCAGTGTAATTTTTTTCTGGTTTCACTTTGCTAAATTAAACCTTCAGCCAAAAATCAGGTAAATCTCTCCGAGGACGCTCGCGGCAAAGATCGCTCGCGGGATCGTCGCGGCAAAGATCGCTCGCGGGATCGTCGCGGCAAAGATCGCTCGCGGGATCGTCGCGTCAAAGATCGCTATCAGGCAAATTGAATTTCATCAGAGGGGGGAGAGGGGGGAAAGCTTCAAACCCGTAGGAGTCGCACAGCACCATGATAATAGACAACCAAGTCCAATTCCTTATATCAAGAAACCCTCCCCCCCCCCTTTTCTTTCTCCAGCATCAAGAGACCTGTTTTCTCTCCTTCAAGGTTCCTTGATGCCGTCGAGGACTCTGAACCAAGAAACTGGATTCATCCTGCCTTCCCCCGAGCTGACCTTGGTTGTCAGCCGTGCTCCTGACGTTGCTCGTCATTCTTGTCCTGTGCTTCTTGATATCAACGTCAGCGTGTTCTGTCTGTGTGCTTGTACTGCTGAAGGTGATCCTGGAGTGCTTGAACGTTCGTACTTCTCCAGAGAAAAGGTTTTTATGCTGTATCTGCCCCAGAGTGAAGGAACTTTTACGTTCCTTCTCCTCAGAGTGAAGGAGTCAGCATACCGTTTCTCCCCAGAGTGAAGGCATTAGCGTATTTCTTCTCCCCAGAGTGAAGGCGTTAACATACCCCTGTTCCCCAGAGTGAAGGCGCTAACATACCCCTGTTCCCCAAAGTGTAAGAATTAGAATATCCCTTTCTTCCCCACCCCTGAGTGGTGGAGCTGATGCAGCTCTGGTCCCTCGAGTGAAAGACCTAGTTTACAAATCATTCCTTTGTCAAGAAAAGACACACTGCTTCCGTGCTTGCAGCAAGCTGTTCAATGACTGAACAACTGTCAACCTTCAAACAACCGCTGAACAGCGTCACTCAAATTTACGACTAAACATAAAGATTGAAGGAGAGTTGATCAGTTGATTTTTTTTTTAATAACCAGTCTGGCTTAAGATAATCCCGAAGGTGGGGACTTTTATGAAGTCACGTCGGTGTCAACCAAAATGCGACGCTGTAATAAATTTGTTCGATCAGTTTGCATACGTTTTATTAAACTGTGAAGCATCTTACTGGAAGACAGGTGGCGCAGCCATCGTGATGAGAAAAGCGAGATAAAACCAGTAAGATCCTATGTAAAATGGTATAAAATACCGACAAGTTGATGATTAAGACGCAACAGTTGGGTACCTTTATTATTGAAACGTTTCGCCTACACAGTAGGCTTCTTCAGTCAAATAGTCAGCAGGTGTACTAGTGAAATGAAGATGCACGTCTCTCTTAATCATCAACCAGTAGGATCCTCCCGAAAGACACGGCCCAGTCATCGTGATGAGAGACGGGGAGATAACACCAATAAGACCATCTTTAGATACAGGTGGCCAGGCCATCGTGATGAGAGACGGGGAGATAACACCAATAAGACCATCTTTAGATACAGGTGGCCATGCCATCGTGATGAGAGACGGGGAGATAACACTTAAAAGATTTCAGCGAGATTTATACTTGACGTGAAAATTGCAGGATCTGTGAGGACATCAGGCTCAAGGGAGACCCTGTCCGTGACACATCATGGGAGGGCTCTCCAAGCCTGAAGTTTTATCAGTAAAAGACTTCCTGTCCTCAGTCCTTCATAGGAGGACTTCACATCCTCGATCCATAGAGTACTTCACAGTCTTTATCTCTGAATAACTCCACGTCTTGTGTCCTATCATAAGAAGACTCGTTCAGCTCGTGGGAAGCTGCATGTGAAGTAATGTGAGAACAAGTCTGGACTACCCCCAGACTGCTGAAGACCTGCCTATGGTGATTCCAGCACCAGATAAATAAAGAACAGATGTTTAAACACGGTATGTCATGCTGGGTAAGTCTGTCACAGCATATGTTAGAAATACAACACAGTTTTAGTATATAATATAGGTTACTGCAGCTGAGAGAAACAGAAAACGAGAGAGAAAACGAGAGAAAAGGAGAAAAAAGAAAGAGAAAAGAAAAAGAGAAAGAAAAAGAAAGAGCAGGCAGGCTCTTCACTATGGCCCCTCAGTGATTACCTTCCAGGTAGATCTCTAAGTGTAATTATCAATGGGCCAGTCAGCAAGACATCCTACTATGTCAAGTGTTCCACAGGGAAGTGTGCTAGGGGCATTGTTATGGAATGTCTACTTCAATGACCTTCATCTCATCCCAGAATCCCATGCATATGCAAATGACCGCACTCTGACATTTACTTATCCAAGGGAGGAAATGCCAGCTGCTTTAAGTTACATCACCAGCTAACAGATATCTCAGCCTGGGGAAACCGATGGCAGGTAACATTTGTTCCTGAGAAAAATGATGATGGTCCCTAGGCACCATGATGGTAATGCCGGACCAGTAGTATGAATGGGAGAGTGTTGGTACCTGGGGGACTAAGTTGATATCTTTGGGGTGAAACTCGACTCTAAAGTGACCATGAAGAACCACGTTTTAAAGCTTGCAAATAAAGCGGCCAAGAAGCCTACGGCCTTCAACGTATTTAGCATCTGCTTGACAGTAGAGGTTGCAAGATTCTGTACGAGGCACAGGTGCGCTCACACCTTGAGTATGCTCCGCTTCCTTGGATTGCCTGCCCCCATCGCATCTGCGAGTTCTTGACAAAGTTGAGAACAGAGTAACCGCCTCATCTCTTGCCTGGACCCAGCCTTGACAGATCTGTCATTTCACCAGAGCATTCAACACCGGAGGGATGTTGACGGCCTTGCTGTTATGTACAAGGCCAATATTTTAAAAGTACCACACTTGGCTACACTCCTAGGACAGCGAAAAGTGAGCTTCTACACCACAAGACGGGTAGCAAGCAGCAACTACACTCAGACTGTAACATCCAGAACATCGCTACATCTGAGATCATTTATTCCCAGGATAACTCGAGTCTGGAACATGTTCATACTGCATAATATCAACGAAATAAAGTCAGTTGACTAAATGAAATTGCTGGCCCACAGATGGCTCTAACTTCATCCTATTTTATATTTGTACGTCTCTTAATGATAAAAAGGCTTTTAAATGAGCTGATGTAGGTAACAGTTCTTACCTTGTAAATAAAGTTAGGAATCCTTACCCTAACCTTGTTAAACCTAGAGAGAGAGAGAGAGAGAGAGAGAGAGAGAGAGAGAGTTATATCCACACAGACCAGGTTCAGTTATGGCTCCGGATCATGCACATTTCCCAGGAACTCCTCTACGAGCCTGGCAGGTGTCCTTCAATGATATCACAATTTTGCTGCGTCGCTGTCTCGTAACTTTCCCCTCCTATACGAGTTTACGATCAGCGGGGTAAAGATAGGCGAGGCCGAGGCAAAAAATGTTAGATTACAGGCATCATCTTCCTAGAGGCAGGAGGAAGTGCCTCGCTGCTGATTAGTTTACGAAGATGATCAAGGGAGGTCTTAAGACATGGCCTCTGTGATGATACAACGGCGGGGGCGGCAGGGAAGAGGCGCTGTTATCATCGTCAGGAAGTGGTAATGAAGGTATACGAGGCTGACAAGTACGGGTAGAGGTAGGTTCGCCAGGACGGGTCCAGACTCGGGTCTTCTCCATGCACTGACCTGGAAATAAGACTCAAAATACAAACATTATTTAGGACTTTCGACTGGAATCCCATTCTCATAGTCCTTATCCCTCAGTTCCAGCAACAATCTCATTGCGAACCTCTTGATTTTTTTTTTTTTGGGTGTGAACGTACTCACCTATATGAGACTGCAGGTGTCGATTCACAGCTCCTGGCTTCGTCTCTTCGCTGGTCGCTTATAGATCCGCTCCCGGCTCCAAGAGCATTATCTTGCTTCTTCTTAAAGCTATGTATGGCTCTTGTCTCCACTGCTTAACTCTCCAGCGTGTTCTACTTCCTGACAACCCTAAGACTGAAGAAATACTTGCAAACTTCCCTATGACTCATCTGAGTTCTTAGCTTCCAGTTATGTTCCCTTGTTCCTATGTCTTATCTCAGAAAAATTCTGGCCCTGTCCACTTATTCGGTTCCTCTCAGTATTTTATATGTCGTTATCATGTCATCCCCTAATCCTCCTGTCCTCCAGTGTCGTAAGGTTGGGCTACCTTAATAACATCTCATAAGACATGCCCCTTAACTGCGAAACTGGCCTTCTTGCAAACTTTAGTGCTTTCTCTAACTTCTTGATGTGCTTGACCAGATATGGGTTCCATACTGGTGCTGCATATTTCAATATGGGCCCGACGTAAAATGTGTAGTGTCGTGAATGACTCCTTACTTGGAAGCTGAAACGCAATTCTTAGGTTTGCCAGGCGCCCATAAGCTTCAGCGGTTATTTGGTTGATGTGCATCTCGAGCGATGTACACGGTATGATGCTTACTCCAAGATCCTTTTCCTTAAGTGAGGTTTGCAGCCTTTGCCCCATCCCTTAGACTGTACTCCGGTTGCGATCTTTTTCGTCCTTCCCCAAGATTCATGACTTTACACTTGGTGAGGTTAAATTCCAGAAGCCATACGTCGGACTAGGCTTGCAGCTTGTCCGGATCCCTTTGTAGTCTTACCTGGTCACCGTCCGCTGGTATTCTCACTAGTTTCACGTCGTCAGAGGGACACCTCTGAATCTATTCCTTCCGCCATTTCATTCACAAATGAAAAAAAAAAAAGACTAGTGGAACACCACTCGACACATGCGCCTACTTAGATACCTCGTCACGTACCACCACTCGTTGTTTCCTTTCTCTCAGGTATTCCTTGATCCATTGCAATGCTTTTCCTGCCTGCTCCTCTAGCATTTGTACCAGTCTCGTGTGGCACTGTGTCGAAAGCCTTCTTACAGTCCAAGAAAAGGCAATCTACCTATCCCTCTCTCTCCCCTGTCTTACTTCATTACCTTGTCCTAGAATTCCAAAGGAAAATCCCGTCGCAGACCATGTATGAACCCATTTTTTTCTAGTTGCCGCACCACTCTTCGGGCAAGCTTCTCCATGGCTTTACATACATGTCAGTGACATTGGTCTGTAGGTTAATGCAGCCTGTGTCTCCTTTCTTAGAAATTGGGATTATATTTGCTGTCTTCCACACCTCAGGTAGTTGCCCTGTTTCCATAGATTTCTTGAAGCTTGGTCAACAAATCTATCGAAACAAGGCAACTGCCTGACGTAGATAGGTAGGGAGAGGGTGGGCGAGCGAGCGAGTGTCCACAAAACATCGCTTCTTGCATTCCATTCCTGAAGGCACCACAGCAATAAACTTCCACGCAATACTTTGCGTCCTGTCAATGTTAGGCAAGGGGCGGCCGCTCCCCCCCCCCCCCCGAGTGAGGTATTACACTGCTGCCAACACTCGCTGCCCACCACTCTTCATTTTAGTGCAGACGCCACTCCTGTTCATGGGAAAATCCGCATGCTGAACAATTTTTTTTATTTAAAAAACGAGAACAAGTGTAAAGCTTGTATGGGACACACCTCTTGTGAACGAATCGATGGTGACGTTTTCCACAAAATAAACAATTAAAGGTCACATCATAAAATATGGTGGTACAGGAGGGCCCCGCTTATCCAGCAGGTTAGGCTTCTTGCTACTGCTGTAAAGAAAAAATCGCTGTAAAGTGAATCGTTGTCTTTATTCACCTTCAAATGCGTATGAAATCTTGATATATTTACACTATCATATATTAAGTGAGCAATATAGCTAGGCCTTAAAAATGCATATACAGTACACATATTACTTAAAATATTTTCGTCCTTAGCTGATAGTGAATGGTGATTCCATTTATTGTAGGAAGTCTGAATAAATGAAGAATGAGTATGACTGAAAACCGCTGCATTAGCGAAACGCTGTAAGGTAAGCGCTGTAAAGCGGGGTCTGCCTTTATGTTGTTCACCCCAGTAAACAAAAAAGATTACTGTACAATAGCAGCCTAGGACTCGAGAGTCCTTGCTTGTACTCTGTAACACGCGTACTTTTATAACCCTTTTATGTACTTAGGAATATACTCTTGTGAATATTCCTGCATACTCTGGAATATATGTATATTTAACATTAATCATTGTATGTATTCTAGAACATACGTATTTTTACTTGTTATATTTCCCGTCTGCTGAGACGCACAAACCTCCAGGTCTCTCCTGAGCTCCCCAGATCCCGTTATTAGCTCCCTTGCTCACGCTGATAGTACCGATAATAATATTGGCATTAACATTACTATAACTCCTGATAGCACGACTGTCCTCACTCTGGTACTTACACTCTCAATAACGACACAGACACAATGACACTCACCTGCTCCACCCACAGGTTGGTCGTCATGATCTGGTTCTTCAGATTCTGTCAAAGAAACAAAATAGACAGGTTAGTGGGACAGGTCTTTGACGGGGCAAGTATTGTGAACGTGAGTAGTAGAGACGGCGTGACAGGTGTGGATAGTGTGAGAAGTGTAGTGCGCGAGGCGTGTATAGTGTGGCAGGTGTGGATACGGTGAAAGATATGGATACTGTCCACAAATGCGGATAGTTATCAACTTATTGCGAGTGTAGGATGTGTGGATGGTGCCAAGAATTAAACAAAAAGTATTAATCTTGCAGTATCCCCCATCCCCAGAAGATCACGGAAGATTAATGGAAGATGCCAAACGTTATCTTTCCCCAGAGAGAATTTAGGAATCCCTTCCAACCCTGACAAATTTAAAACCATGTATAATATTTATATAATGTCGTGCCGAATATGTAAAACTTGCTATTTTAGCTTAAACAGCAACGCTCATCTTGCAATACAAGACAAGCGAAAATTTGTGTTTGCAATAATTTCGCAAAATTCATCCTGAACCTAACGAAAAAAATATATTTCATTGTGTTCGTTTAGTATTAAATTATTGTAAACGTTTCTAAGATTCTCTTGGTGCAAAATTATAAATTTTTATATTAACATTAATGAAAAAAATATATCTTTAAACGTATAAGAGAAAATTTTAGAAACGATTTAATTTTAAATGAGTTCTTGCTAACCGACCAGTTTTATCAATGGTTAGTGAAAAGCCTCATCAGTAAGCTGCCCAAGTACATGGGCCTTTTTTTAATCATCTTGTCAGTATTGTAAACTACTGACCTACTGATACTGACAGATACTTCGACAAGTGTTTACTCCGAGCGCTGGGGATTACACTTCAGTGTAGAGCTCCACGTTATAACTACAAAGCTCTACACAGTGAGACTGCTCCAGTAAACGCTTATACACTAACCTGTGCTTTTGTCTTCATTCGCATCAGCAGTGTACCATTCCATTCAGATTTCTCAGTACCGCCACACGGCTGTAAACTAGAATGACATGCGAGCAGTGTCAGACACTGCAACATCATGGAATCTTGGTACAGAAGACATCTCCACAACCTTCTTGCTTACTACTAGTCCATCCCTTTGGTGTGACTTACTTCCACATGGGAATGCCACCTACCAATGACATTGCCTTCGTCTGTTAGAAGTTCCTCACTTGACGCCGGTATATACGCACCAAGGTTCATACCTGTGCTTCAGATTCTTCGAGACTATTGTGGTCCTCAACTCCAAGGCTGAAGGATTGATTACTTCAACTTTTGTATATAATTCGACATTCTTCACATTGTGTCAGTGTATTGATAAAGCCACTGGATGGCGAAACGTGTACAAATAAGATACCCAGATGTTGCAAATGTGTTTAATTTTTCACGAGTGAGCAGCAAGGACGCTATCGAGCCTTGTTTACCATACGTAGTGAGATACAACTTGAATGTGATCTCCGGGAGAGGCAAAAATGATCTATATGGACACAGCCACAAGTAAACAAGAAGCCGTTTTTTAGAGACAGTTTCTCTCTAAAGAGAAACTTTTCCCCAAGTCATGCCTTTGGAGAAGTTTTACCGAAGAGGCAAAGGTTGTCCAAGTCAGGTATTATGCATACCTGTGTCATTGTTAAAGTACCATTCTGTCGACGTTACCCACTTAAGAACAGCGTGTTGTACAACGTGTACTTCAGTGTACTACATCCAGTGTGTACTACAACCACTAGAGACTTTAAAATAGGTACAGTGGACCCCCGGTTAACGAACTTTTTTCATTCCAGTAGTATGTTCAGGTGCCAGTACTGACCGAATTTTTTCCCATAAGGAATATTGTGAAGTAGATTAGTCCATTTCAGACCCCAAACATACACGTACAAACGCACTTACATAAATACACTTACATAATTGGTCGCATTTGGAGGTGATCGTTAAGCGGGGGTCCACTGTATATCTGACCAACTAAATTCTGAACACAAGCATAACTCTGCTCCTTAAACAACAAACACTGAAGACTTGGATACCACAAGCACAACTCTGCTGCTGTAGTCGTTAGACGGGTACTCCCACAAGAACCTCTGATATAGCGTGCACTTCTAGACGTTCTGGTTTCGTATTCTCGCCATACGCGAATGAGAAAACTTTCGTGTCTCATGCTCGCGTCCTGTGGGTGCAATGAGAAAGATATGCTGAGAGTCGTTGGCACAGAGGGAGGGGGAGTGCCAAGGAAGGGGAACAGGTGCCTTCGTGCAGGACGAGGAAGGAACAACGTGACCTGCATGGAGGGAAGGGAGAAGAAAAAGAAAAGGAAAAAAACTAATATTAAAGTAAAACCAAGACGAAGAAAAGGAGAAAAATAGATATGAGGGAGAGAAAAAGGAAAAAGGAAATGGGAAAGGGGGAGAGGAAAACAGAGAAGAGGAGGAGGAGAGAGGAGGAGGAAAAAATAGAAGGGGGGGAAGAGGAGAGAAATGTGTACGTGTGTGGAGTGGTGGTGGTCAGACAGCACAACACTACAGTGGTGGTGGTCAGACAGCACAACACTACAGTGGTGGTGGTCAGACAGCACAACACTACAGTGGTGGTGGTCAGACAGCACAACACTACAGTGGTGGTGGTGGTCAGACAGCACAACACTACAGTGGTGGTGGTGGTGGTCAGACAGCACAACACTACAGTGGTGGTGGTGGTCAGACAGCACAACACTACAGTGGTGGTGGTGGTCAGACAGCACAACACTACAGTGGTGGTGGTCAGACAGCACAACACTACAGTGGTGGTGGTCAGCAGCACAAACTCATGGTGGTGGTGATCAGGCACAACCTACAGTGGTGGTCAGACACAAAAACCTACATGGTGGTGGTGTCGACAGCACAAACTACAGTGGTGGTGGTGGTCAGACAGTAAAATACAGGGTGGTGGTGGTCAGACAGAAAACCAACAGTGGTGGTGATCAGCAGCCAACATCAGTGGTGGGACGACAGCAAACACTCGTGGTGGTGGTGGTCATACAGCACAAACAAAAGTGGTGGGGTCAGACAGACACACTCGGGGTGGTGGTGGTCAACACAAACACTCGTGGGGGTGGTGGTCAGACGCACAACAACTTGGTGGTGGTCAGACACAAACACTCAGTGGGTGGTGGTGGTCAGACAGCAAAAACCCTTACAGTGGTGGTGTTGGTGGTCAGCAGCAAACATACAGTGGGTGGGTGGTCAGACAGCACAAAAACAGTGGTGGGAGCAGACAGCACAACATTACATGGTGGTGGTCAGACAGCAAACACTACATGGGGGGGTCAGAAGCACAACACTACGTGGGGGTGGTGATCGACAGACAATACATGGGGGCAGACAGCAAACACTACAGTGGGGTGGTGGTCAGACAGACAAAAACCATGGTGGTGGTGGTCGCAGTACAACATACGTGGTGGTGGGGTGAAGCACAAACTACAGGGGTGGGGGACAACAGCACAACACAAAGTGGGGGTGGTGGTCTAAGCAAAACAACAGGGGTGGTGGGGGTTACAGCACAACACTCAGTGGTGGTGTCTACAGCACAACACACGGGTGGTGTCGCAGCAAAACATTTACAGTGGTGGTGGTCAGACAGACAACCACAGTGGGGGTGGTAAAGCGACAAATACAGGGGTGGTGGTCAGAGAGCAAAACCCTACGTGGTGGTGGTGGTGGCAGACCCCACAACACTACAGGGTGGTCGACACCAAAACCTAAGTGGTCCTCCAAAAAATACGTGGTGCAACAGCAAAACACTCAAGTGGGGGTCGACAGCAAAACACTCAGTGGGGGTCAGACGCACAACACTACAGGGTGGTCGACGCAAAAACACTACAGTGGTGGTGGGGAAAGCACAACACTACAGTGGGGTTTCAGACACCCAAACAACACTACAGTGGGGGCAGAAAGCCAACACTCAGTGGTGGTCAGACGCACAACACTACGTGGGGTGGTGGTGGTCAGACGCACAACACACAGGGGTGGTGGGGGCGACGCACAAACTACAGGGTGGTCAGACGCACAACACTACAGGGTGGTCGACCCGCAAACACACATGGTGGTCAACACCCAAAAACAACCAGGGTGGTCGACAGCCAACACTACAGTGGGGGTCAGACAGCACAACACTACAGTGGTGGTGGGGCGACGAAAAACACTACAGTGGTGTTGGTGGTCAAAATACAACACTACGTGGTGGTGGGGGTCAGACACAAAAACACTACGGGGGTGGTGGTAGACGCACAACACTAATGGGGTCAGACCCAACACCGTGGTGGGTCAGACGCCAACAACAGGGTGGGGGGGGTCAGACAGCACAAAAACAGTGGGGGGTGGTGGTGGTCGGGACAACAACAACAGGGTGGGGTGGTCAGACAGAAAAAACACTCGTGGTGGTCGCAGCCAACATACGGGTGGGGGGTCAGACAGCCAACACTACGTGGGGGGTGGCGACAGCAAACACTTCAGTGGTGGTCAGACGCACAACACAAAGTGGTGGTGGTTCAGACAGCACAACCTACGTGGTGGTCAGACAGCACCCCACTACAGTGGTGGTGGTCAGACACACAACACTACATGGTGGGGTAGACACCCAACATACAGGGGTGGGGGCAACGCAAACACTAAAGTGGTGGTATCAAACAGCAAACACAAAAGGGTGGTGATGGTCAACAGCACAACATACGTGGTGGTGGGGTCGGGCAGCACAAAACTACAGTGGTTGTCAGCAGCACACATACGGGGGGTGGTCAGACAGCCAACACTACAGGGTGGGATGGTCAGACACACACACCAGTGGGGTGGTGGTCAGACAGCAAACATCAGGGGTTGGTGGTGGTCAGACGGCAAAACACACAGTGGTGGTGGTGGTAGACACAAACACTACATTTTGTGGGGGTGGTCGACGCACACAAAAGGGGTGGTGACGACAGCAAAACACTACGTGGTGGGGTCAAAGCACAACAACGTGGTGTGGTGGTGGTCAGACAGCAAAACATACGTGGTGGTGGTGGTCAACAGCACAACAAAAAGGGGTGGTGAGCGACGCACACACACGTGGTGGGGGTAAGAAGCAAAACATAAAGTGGTGGTGGTCGAACCCTACACTAAGTGGTGGGGGTAGACGCACAACCTACAGTGGTGGTGTCAGACGCAAACACTACTGGGGTGATCAGAAGCAAAACACTACGTGGGGTGACAGAAAGCACAAACTACATGGTGGGGGTGGTCAGCCACACCTACAGGGGGGTGGTATAACAGACAACATACAGGGTGGTGGTGATCAGACAGCACAACATACAGTGGTGGTGGGGCAGACAGCACAACACTAGGGGTGGTGACAGACAGCAAAAAACACTACAGTGGTGGTGGTGGTCAGACAGCACAACACTCCCATGGTGGGGGTCAGACGCACAACACTAAGTGGGGGATCAACCAACACAAGGGGGTGGTGGCAGACGCCAAATACAGGGTGGTGGTGGTGGTCAGACAGCCAAAACACTACGTGGGGGTGGTGACGACAGAAAAACACACGTGGGGTATCAACAGCAAACACTACATGGTGGTGGGGTCGACAGCACAACATACATGGGGGTGGTGATCGACAGACAAACTCGTGGTGGGGATCAGAAGCAACATACAGTGGTGGTGGGGCCAGACAGCAAAAACACTACAGGGTGGTGATCAGACAGCACAACCTCAGTGGGGGGGTGGTCAACGCACAACCTCAGTGGGGTGGTGGTGGTCAGCAGCCAAACACTACAGGGGTTTGGTGGTGTGGTCAGACGCAAAACACTCAGTGGTGGTGGTCAAACACACAACACACGTGGTGGGGGGGTCAGACAGCCAACACTACAGTGGGGTTTTGACGAAAAACACTACAGTGGTGGTGGTGGTCAGACAGCACAACACTACAGTGGTGGTGGTGGTCAGACAGCACAACACTACAGTGGTGGTGATCAGACAGCACAACACTACAGTGGTGGTGATCAGACAGCACAACACTACAGTGGTGGTGGTGATCAGACAGCATGACACTACAGTGGTGGTGGTGGTGGTGGTCAGACAGCACAACACTACAGTGGTGGTGATCAGACAGCACAACACTACAGTGGTGGTGGTGGTCAGACAGCACAACACTACAGTGGTGGTGATCAGACAGCACAACACTACAGTGGTGGTGGTCAGACAGCACAACACTACAGTGGTGGTGATCAGACAGCACAACACTACAGTGGTGGTGGTGGTCAGAGAGCACAACACTACAGTGGTGGTGGTGGTCAGACAGCACAACACTACAGTGGTGGTGGTCAGACAGCACAACACTACAGTGGTGGTGATCAGACAGCACAACACTACAGTGGTGGTGGTGGTCAGAGAGCACAACCAAAAACAGTGGGGTGATCAGACAGCACAACACTACAGTGGTGGTGGTCAGACAGCACAACACTACAGTGGTGGTGGTGGTCAGAGAGCACAACACTACAGTGGTGGTGATCAGACAGCACAACACTACAGTGGTGGTGGTGATCAACAGCACAAACCTACAGTGGTGGGGGTTGATCAGACAGCACAACACTACGTGGTGGTGGTGATCAGACAGCACAACACTACAGTGGTGGTGGTGATCAACGCAAAACACACAGTGGTGGTGGTGATCAGACAGCACAACACAAACAGTGGTGGTGGTGATCAGACAGCACAACACTACAGTGGTGGTGGTGATCAGACAGCACAACACTACAGTGGTGGTGGTGATCAGACAGCACAACACTACAGTGGTGGTGGTGATCAGACAGCACAACACTACAGTGGTGGTGTGGTCAGACAGCACAACACTACAGTGGTGGTGGTCAGACAGCACAACACTACAGTGGTGGTGGTGGTCAGACAGCACAACACTACAGTGGTGGTGGTGGTCAGACAGCACAACACTACAGTGGTGGTGGTGGTCAGACAGCACAACACTACAGTGGTGGTGATCAGACAGCACAACACTACAGTGGTGGTGGTGGTCAGACAGCACAACACTACAGTGGTGGTGGTCAGACAGCACTACACTACAGTGGTGGTGGTCAGACAGCACAACACTACAGTGGTGGTGGTCAGACAGCACAACACTACAGTGGTGGTGGTCAGACAGCACAACACTACAGTGGTGGTGGTCAGACAGCAAAACACTACAGTGGTGGTGGTGGTCAGAGAGCACAACACTACAGTGGTGGTGATCAGACAGCACAACACTACAGTGGTGGTGGTGGTGGTGGTCAGAGAGCACAACACTACAGTGGTGGTGGTCAGACAGCACAACACTACAGTGGTGGTGGTGGTGGTGGTCAGACAGCACAACACTACAGTGGTGGTGATCAGACAGCACAACACTACAGTGGTGGTGGTGGTGGTGGTCAGAGAGCACAACACTACAGTGGTGGTGGTGGTCAGACAGCACAACACTACAGTGGTGGTGGTCAGACAGCACAACACTACAGTGGTGGTGGTCAGACAGCACAACACTACAGTGGTGGTGGTCAGACAGCACAACACTACAGTCCACACTAACGTTATCTAGATAAAAGATTATAATTATCTCGACCTGCAAGGCAAGGCTAGTGAAGCAGAGGGCTCTCCCCCTCTCTCTTCCCCCTCCTACCACTGCTGGCATAAAACGCAGAAAAAACATAACATAGCACGTTAAACAGCAACACAAGTCAACAAGATGTAACAAATATATTCAGAAATAAACCTTTTATTGTGACGTAATTAAAGGCTTCTCTGATACCGGTATCTGTATCATCATAACAGTGCAAAATAAAGGCGTGGAATTTACATTAGACATTGTCTACCACATGTATATTAGACATTGTCTACCACATGTATATTAGACATTGTCTACCACATATTAGACATTGTCTACCACATGTATATTAGACATTGTCTACCACGTGTTTATTAGACATTGTCTACCACAACTAGCAAAGATAACGTTACCCTGCTACTCTCCACGGTGCTACGTCTACCAGTATTTTTTTTTTTAGTTAACAGTGTATCCCCCAGCAGTCACTACCCCGTGTATCCCCCAGCAGTCACTACCATGTGTATCCCCCAGCAGTCACTACCCCGTGTATCCCCCAGCAGTCACTACCCCGTGTATCCCCAGTCACTACCATGTGTATCCCCCAGCAGTCGCTACCATGTGTATCCCCCAGCAGTCACTACCATGTGTATCCCCCAGCAGTCACTACCCCGTGTATCCCCAGCAGTCACTACCCCGTGTATCCCCCAGCAGTCACTATGTGTATCCCCCAGCAGTCACTATGTGTATCCCCCAGCAGTCACTACCATGTGCATCCCCCAGCAGTCACTACCATGTGTATCCCCCAGCAGTCACTACCCCGTGTATCCCCCAGCAGTCACTAACCCCGTGTATCCCCAGCAGTCACTACTATGTGTATCCCCCAGCAGTCACTATGTGTATCCCCCAGCAGTCACTACCATGTGCATCCCCCAGCAGTCACTACCATGTGTATCCCCCAGCAGTCACTACCCGTGTATCCCCCAGCAGTCACTACCACCGTGTATCCCCCACAGCATCACTACCCCGTGTATCCCCCAGCAGTCACTACCCCGTGTATCCCCCAGCAGTCACTACCCCGTGTATCTCCCCAGCAGTCACTACCATGTGTATCCCCCCAGCAGTCACTACCATGTGTATCCCCCAGCAGTCACTACCCCGTGTATCCCCAGCAGTCACTACCCCGTGTATCCCCCAGCAGTCACTACTATGTGTATCCCCCAGCAGTCACTACTATGTGTATCCCCCAGCAGTCACTACCATGTGTATCCCCCAGCAGTCCACTACCATGTGTATCCCCCAGCAGTCACTACCATGTGTATCCCCCAGCAGTCACTACCCCGTGTATCCCCCAGCAGTCACTACCCCGTGTATCCCCCAGCAGTCACTACCATGTGTATCCCCCAGCAGTCACTACCCCGTGTATCCCCCCCAGCAGTCACTACCATGTGTATCCCCAGCAGTCACTACCCCGTGTATCCCCCCAGCAGTCACTACCATGTGTATCCCCCCAGCAGTCACTACCATGTGTATCCCCCCAGCAGTCACTACCCGTGTATCCCCCAGCAGTCACTACCCCGTGTATCCCCCAGCAGTCACTACCCCGTATATCCCCCAGCAGTCACTACCCCGTATATCCCCCAGCAGTCACTACCATGTGTATCCCCCAGCAGTCACTACCCCGTGTATCCCCCAGTAGTCACTACCCCGTGCATTCCCCAGCAGTCACTATCATGTGTATCCCCCAGCAGTCACTACCATGTGTATCCCCCAGCAGTCACTACCATGTGTATCCCCCAGCAGTCACTACCATGTGTATCCCCCAACAGTCACTACCATGTGTATCCCCCAGCAGTCACTACCATGTGTATCCCCCAGCAGTCACTACCATGTGTATACCCCAGCAGTCACTACCATGTGTATCGCCCAGCAGTCACTACCATGTGTATCTCCCAGCAGTCACTACCATGTGTATCCCCCAGCAGTCACAACCATGTGTATCCCCCAGCAGTCACTACCCCGTGTATCCCCCAGCAGTCACTACCCCGTGTATCCCCCAGCAGTCACTACCCCGTGCATCCCCTAGCAGTCACTACCCCGTGTATCCCCCAGCAGTCACTACACCGTGTATCACCCAGCAGTCACTACCACGTGTATCCCCCAGCAGTCACTACCCCGTGCATCCCCCAGCAGTCACTACCATGTGTATCCCCCAGCAGTCACTACCATGTGTATCCCCCAGCAGTCACTACCCCGTGTATCCCCCAACAGTCACTTCCATGTGTATCCCCCAGCAGTCACTACCATGTGTATCCTCAGCAGTCACTACCATGTGTATCCTCAGCAGTCACTACCATGTGTATCCCCAGCAGTCACTACCATGTGTATCCCCCAGCAGTCACTACCATGTGTATCCCCCAGCAGTCACTACCACATTTATCCCCCAGCAGTCACTACCATGCGTGTTCCCAGCAGTTACTACCCCGTGTATCCCCTAGCAGCCACTACCACGTATATCCCCCAGCAGTCACTACCATGCGTATCCCCCAGCAGTCACTACCACGTGTATCCCCCAGCAGTCACTACCCCGTGTATCCCCCAGCAGTCACTACCACGTGTATCTCCCAGCAATCACTACCACGTGTATCCCCCAGCAGTCACTACCCCGTGTATCCCCCAGCAGTCACTACAATGTGTATGCCCCAGCAGTCACTACCACGTGTAGCCCCCAGCAGTCACTACCACGTGTATCCCCCAGCAGTCACTACCACGTGTATCCCCAGCAGTCGCTACCACGTGTATCCCCCAGCAGTCACTACCACGTGTATCCCCTAGCAGTCACTACCACATGTATCCCCCAGCAGTCACTACCACGTGTATCCCCTAGCAGTCACTACCACATGTATCCCCCAGCAGTCACTACCACGTGTATCCCTCAGGGTGGAGTGAGACTTCTTGCTGCGAAAATTGATTGACGAAGGAGAGAGGGAGGAGGAGGAATTGAGGGAGAGAGGGAGAAGGCGGGAGGAGGGCGGTTGAGGGAGCTGGTGGGGATTTAGGTGGTAGGAGGGAGTGAGGTAGGAGATGGATTGAAGGAAATGGGGGTGAAGAAAAGTGGGTGACGGAGGAGGAAGAGGAGAGAGGGTGAGGATGGATTAGGGTGACGAGGGAAGGAGGGGGTGAGGGAGAGGGGGTGAGGGAGGGGGGGTGAGGGAGGGGGGGGTGAGGGAGAAAGCAAAAGTGGAAATTTGATTTTGTTAATATGTCAGAAGGTTCATGATACGGACGTACGTGGAGAGTGATGTGTGTGTGTGTGTGTGTGTGTGTGTGTGTGTGTGTGTGTGTGTGTGTGTGTGTGTGTGTGTGTGTGTGTGTGTACTCACCTAGTTGTACTCACCTAGTTGAGGTTGCAGGAGTCGAGTCCAAGCTCCTGGCCCCGCCTCTTCACTGGTCGCTACTAGGTCACTCTCCCTGAACCGTGAGCTTTATCATACCTCTAAAGCTATGTATGGATCCTACCTCCACTACATCGCTTCCCAAACTATTCCACTTCCTGACTACTCTGTGGCTGAAGAAATACTTCCTAACATCCCTGTGATTCATCTGTGTTTTCAACTTCCAACTGTGTCCCCTTGTTGCTGTGTCCAATCTCTGGAACATCCTGTCTTTGTCCACCTTGTCAATTCCTCTCAGTATTTTGTATGTCGTTATCATGTCCCCCCTATCTCTCCTGTCCTCCAATGTCGTCAGGTCGATTTCCCTTAACCTCTCCTCGTAGGACATACCTCTTAGCTCTGGGACTAGTCTTGTTGCAAACCTTTGCACTTTCTCTAGTTTCTTTACGTGCTTGGCTAGGTGTGGGTTCCAAACTGGTGCCGCATACTCCCATATGGGCCTAACGTACACGATGTACAGGGTCCTGAACGATTTCTTATTAAGATGTCGGAATGCTGTTCTGAGGTTTGCTAGGCGCCCATATGCTGCAGCAGTTATTTGGTTGATGTGCGCCTCAGAGGTGTGTGTGTGTGTATGTGTGTGTGTGTATGTGTGTGTGTGTGTGTGTGTGTGTGTGTGTGTGTGTGTGTGTGTGTGTACGTACTCACCTAGTTGAGGTTGCAGGGGTCGAGTCCGAGCTCCTGGCCCCGCCTCTTCACTGATCGCTACTAGGTCACTCTCCCTGAACCGTGAGCTTTATCATACCTCTGCTTAAAGCTATGTATAGATCCTGCCTCCACTGTGTGTGTGTGTGTGTGTGTGTGTGTGTGTGTGTGTGTGTGTGTGTGTGTGTGTGTGTGTGTGTGTGTGTGTGTGTGTGTGTGTGTGTGTGTGTGTGCGCGCGCGCGCAAGCGTGCTTGCTAGAGACGAGATGGAGTGGGAATGGGGAGGGTGGGAATGGAGTGGGAATGGGAGTGGGGGAGGGGGAGGGAGATCGACTGAGAGGGGGGGGGTGAGGAGGAGTGAGAGTGAGGGTTGACACGGTGAGGCAGACTGGAGACATCTTGCGTGTGTGTCGAGGGAGAACTAGGAGTTGCCACCAGCAGCAACATCCCAGCCAGAACCACTCGACTCTGGACAACAGTACGAAATTTCATACTTCAGTATTGATTCCCGATTCAGAGATACTCAGTTCTCACTTGTTCAACCCTCGGCCCATGTTGTCTCTACAACCTCACATTTCTATCCCAACATTTCGTTTTTCAAAATTTTAAGCGTCTGAACCTTAGTTTATAACGGATTCTCCAAATTTGGAGTTTACTTCAAGGACAACTATGTTGCTTAAACATCTGCAACACAACTGTCCTCGAAGACTTAAGTTATACCATGAATTAAGATCCTAGACTTCACCTTGGGAAAGTAGATGAAGGAAATGCGATAGTAATTATGGACTGCAAATTATAGGGGAAAAATCACACACAAAACTGGGGAACTGACGTGCCCCTTAATGAAAGATTGCAATTAAATAACCGAAGATTTTGGCCAAGCGTTGGGAATCTACCCTGATTCCTTCACCATTATCAACATGTAACAGATCGTATTATGACACTTTGTCCAATCTTGGTCCTGTTACCCCGCTCAGTTGCGAACGACCGAAACATCGTCAGAAGTTTCCTCTCTCAAGGGCTGATCATTTGTAACTTGTTCCAGCCAACGTATAGTGACTCGTTTTATGAACCAAATAAAAAAAAAGGTGCCATATCTAGACACTGCACAAAACATCAAGGCATACAAGAAAGCATCAGGTGACCATTGTGTTTTGATTTTTTTATAGATGAGTGATGCGGTATAAGATTGTTAGTATTATTTTGAGTGTTACGTCTTGTGCCGTAGGGAGAAATACAATTTATCAGACTCTTCCCGTACCCGAGTTAAATTTAAAATATCGTTGACCGGCTTATCCCCCACAATAGTTCAACTCGGGACCTACTTCGGCGGAAGATTTATATTTGCAGATAAATATATCTTTGTTTGTAATAGGACTAGTTCTGGAGGAGAGGTTAAGGGAACTCAACTTACTGACATTGGAGGACTAGGAGATATGATAACGACGTACAAAACACTGAGAGGAATTGACAAGGTGAATAGGGGCACAATGCTTCAGAAATGGGACACAGGATCAAGAGGGCACAACTGGAAGTTGAAAACTCAGATGAATCATAGTGATGTTAGGAAGCACTTCTTCAGCCTTAGGGTTGTCAGGAAGTGGAATAATCAGAGAGTAGTAGCAGAGGCAGGATCCATACATAGCTTTAAGAAGAGATACGATAAGCCTCTTGAAGCGGGAGAGAGTGGATCTAGTAGCAATCAGAGAAAAGTTGGTACCCGGAGTTATGACTCTACCCCCTGCAACCACATATAGGTGTACACACACACACACACACACACACACACACACACACACACACACACACACACACACACACACACACACACACACACACACACACACACACACACACACACAAATGCAAAGTCATGGAGAAGATTATCAGGAGGAGAGTGGTGGAGCACCTGGAACGGAACAAGATTATAAATGACAACCAGCATGGGTTCATGGAAGGCAAATCTTGTATCACGGTCCTTCTGGAGTTTTATGACAAGGTAACAGAAGTAAGACACGAGAGAGAGGGGTGGGTGGATTGCATTTTCCTGGACTGCAGGAAGGCCTTCGAAGGCGCATATAACAGAGAGGGCACTGCAATGGCTCAGAGAATACCTGACAGGGAGGCAACAACGAGTCATGGTACGTGAAGAGGTATCACAGTGGGCCCCTGTGACGAGCGGGGTCCCACAGGGGTCAGTTCTAGGACCAGTGCTATTTTTGATATATGTGAATGACATGATGGAAGGGATAGACTCTGAAGTGTCCCTGTTCGCAGAAGATGTGAAATTGATGAGAAAAATCAAATCAGAGGAGGATCAGGCAGGACTACAAAGAGACCTGGATAGACTGGACACGTGGCCCAGAAAATGGCTTCTCGAATTCAACCCTACCAAATGCAAAGTCATGAAGATTGGGGAAGGGCAAATAAGACCGGAGACAGAGTATAGGCTAGGTGGACAAAGACTGCAAACCTTACTCAAGGAGAAAGATCTTGGGGTGACCATAACACCGAGCACGTCTCTGGAGGCACACAACCAGATAACTACTGCAGCATATGGGCGCCTGGCAAACCTGAGAATAGCGTTCCGATACCTTAATAAGGAATCGTTCAAGACACTGTACACTGTGTACGTCAGGCCCATACTGGAGTATGCAGCACCAGTTTGGAACCCACACCTGGTCAAGCACATCAAGAAGTTACAGAAAGTACAAAGGTTTGCAACAAGGCTAGTTCCAGAGCTCAGGGGAATGTCCTCCGATGAAAGGTTGAGGGAAATCGGACTGACGACACTGGAGGGGAGAATTCAATGTACATCGAGGAGGATTTGACTAAAAAATAATGTTATCTTCCACTACCTCCTGTCAAAACTAATTACCAACACTTCTCTCACTCCCTAAGAACTGTATAGCCCACACCAGCTTAAAGTGACTGCCTTTAATATAACAAAACCCTCAAGGTCGATATACAATACCAACGAGTTGAAGATCAAGAAACATATGCACAAGATTTGAGGTATAACTGTCGTGTCGAATAGGTAAAACTTGCGATTTTGGCTTAAACAGCAACGCTCTTCTTGCCGAATAAGGCAAGCTAAAATTTGTGTATGCAATAATTTCGCAAAAATTATTCAGAGTTTGACGAAAAAAATATATTGCATTGTGTTATTAAATTATTGTAAACTTATCTAAAATATATTTACTTGGATTAGGCTAAATTAAACTGCACTTTTTATAATAAGGTTAGGCAAGTTTTCTAAGGTTCTTTTGGTACAAAATTATTAATTTTTACATTAACATAAATGAAAAAAATATCTTTTAAACTTACAAGACAAAATTTTAGGACTTAATTTTAAATGAATTCTTGCTAATTGACCAATTTTACTTATTAGGTACGACAAAACCATCGGAAAGGTGCCAATATAACTATAGGGTTGAAGGTGCTGATTTAAACATAGGATAGAAGGTGCCAATATGATCAATGAACGTCGTGGTCCAGGTAAGGAAGAATGTGCAGAAGCTTTGGGCCGGTAAATGACTTTCCCTCAGATGTTATTCTTACATCCTCTCCTGTTATTCAACCTGGCTAGTGTTGTGAGGGAGAATGATGGTATCTGGTGTATTGTGAGGGAGAATGGTGGTATCTGGTGTATTGTGAGGGAGAATGGTGGTATCTGGTGTATTGTGAGGGAGAATGGTGGTATCTGGTGTGTTGTGGGGGAGAATGGTGGTATCTGGTGTGTTGTGAGGGAAAATGATGTATGGTTGGTGTATTGTGAGGGAGAATGGTGGTGTCCACATTCAAGTACCTACACATCAGCGCCCACATGCAGGCACCAACCATCTCTCACATATGTTCCAACAACAACCATTCTCACTTAAACCACCATGCGTGGTGAAGATCATGTCTCGCCTCACTAACGCTTCTTCATATATCAGCAGAGCTGAAACTGACCAGGATGGAAGCCATGCAGACACACAAGACTTCTAGTTTCCTATTATGTTCACGGGAAAGAGCTAAACCTGCATGGTTTATGCAGAGCCTGAGGAACGGGAGGCAACCTGGCTTGATGCAAGTAGGCAACTCAGCCTCACATTCACTGATTTCACACGAAAGGTTGCTGCAAATTTCTCGATTTTCGTAATTTAGATTGAGTTAACTTTGGGAAAGTTAGGTCATTATCTCAATTATAATTAACCAATTTTCATATTCCATAATGCCAATAAATAAGAAAAAGAAGGTAAATTCCGACACGCCAACAAAAAACGGGGTCTGCCCCTCCCGAGCGCATTAGAAAAATCCAAGTCACCATTTAAGACTAGCTAAGCAGTCACCCGCTTAATTGTCTTACAAGAGTGAATCAGTCCCTCATGTTAGACAGTTCACTAGTTAACAAATTTTTTTCTTCCAGTTCAAAAACTAAATTTAAGTTAATTTACCAATAGAGTTATTGAAGACGTTCTGTGTACCGAGATACCATGGTGGTGCTGTGTCACACAGAACAGTGGTATTCAATACCGACTAGTTGATGAGGATACCACAACATTGCGTCTGTCTCCAGGATTGCGATTCATCTTTTATATTCCAGTGATGAAGCCTGCAGCGCAGGCGAAGGGTTTTGTCAACAAAAATACCTGGTGGTGCAGCTGTGTCTTGCTCACCAGGGGAAGAGAGGATCAATTTCTTGCAGCCAGAGTTCTTCACCATCGTCAGGGTACCTACTATGAAGGCTTCTCGCCTGGCAAAGTCGTTTTATGCACATGGTAAGGCGTAATGTTTTCAAGTCTTAAACCACTCACAAAAAACATCACGTTTACTAGATAAGACTGATAATGATGCTTAGTCAGCTGTGATTGATAAACCAGACAACAGAACCGAAACTTAGTCTAAAGTTCCCTCTCCTGAGTACGAGTTGTTTATGGATTGTTCAAGCCATTGTATTGTGACTTATAAAAAGGAAATAAAGAAAACTCAGTGTGCACACAGACAAATAAAACACATCTACGCTTAAATCCCAGAATTTAGGCTAGATTAAGCTATCGTAAACACTGATCGTTGGTGCCAACACGTTAATTTGCTGGAGGCCGACGAGGGCAACAGCTGTGACTAAGCTGGTCAGCCTAATTAAAAGCTTTAAAGTTTAAAATTGTCAAGTCTTGTCACACACATTTGAAGGAAATTTTTTTTAAGCAACATTTTTCTCAGAAATTTGACTCTGTGGCTTCGAGGTGCATGAAACTAGATGTAGACTGAAAGCTTCTGGGGCTGTGGAAAGAGATAGTAAGGTCACGGTTTGTACTGTACCACTATATACTCGTGTCACACAAGTGTTGGCTGTAAAATTATCCTATGTAAACTCTCTGGCAGAGTGGTTATACAGCTTTGGGCTTGTGTTGTATTGTGTGCGAGAGAGAGAGCGAGAGAGAGAGAGAGCGAGAGAGAGAGAGAGAGAGAGACAGAGAGAGAGCGAGAGAGAGAGAGAGAGAGAGAGAGAGAGAAGAGAGAGAGAGAGAGAGAGAGAAGAGACAGAGACAGAGAGACAGAGAGACAGAGAGACAGAGAGAGAGAGAGAGAGAGAGAGAGAGAGAGAGAGAGAGAGAGAGAGAGAGAGAGAGAGAGAGAGAGAGAATTTATACCAGCCAGCAGCGGAACTTACCAGACTAGAGAATACTCGAGACCTAGTATGAAGATCTGATGCGGAACATTGTCAACGACAGTAAACTCAAACCACAGCCTGTACACACACACACATTTGTCTTAATCACCGTAACACAGTCATGAAGGGAGGCACGGTTAACAAATTCAACTTTAACAAGAACAACAGGAAGCTAATAAATCAGAAGCCTACTGAAATACACTCAGTGACTATTAGATATACCTGGCTGTTAATGAAAATATCTGATCAGCTAATCATCTGGCAGCTCTTCACTGTGATTTTGAATGTGGAATGATTGTTGGTGCCAGATGGGTGTGAGTATCTCCATCTGCTGGTTTCCTGTGATTTTCACGTGCAACAGTCTCTTAGAGTTTAGCAAAAACGGTGTGAAAAACTCAAAAGATCCAGTGAGCAGCAGTTCTGGGGGGCGCCAACTCCTTGTTAATGAGAGAGGTCAGAGGAGAATGGCCAGACTGGTTCAAGCTGACAGGAAGACGACGACAGCTCAAATAACTACATTATGCATCTCTGAATGCACGACATGTCGAACGCTGAAATGGATGGGCTACAACAGCAGAACACCACACTGGGTTCCACTCTTGACAGCTAAGAACAGGAAATTGAGGCTACGGTGGGCACAGGGTCATCAAAACTGGACAGAAGATTGGAAAAACATCGCCTGGTCTGTCGAATCGTAATTTCCGCTGCAGCATGCAGATGGTAGGGTCATAATTTGGCGTAAACCTTTGGGATGGGCTGGAACAGAAGATTCGAAGCATGAATGTGCAGCCGACAAATCTGCAGCAAATGTGTGATACCGTCATGTCAACATGGATCAGAATCTTTAAAAAACATTTCCAGCACCTTGTTGAATCCATTCCATACTTAGTACTAGAAGGGTGTACCCAGTAAAGTGGCCACTGAGTGTATGCTCTGAAGACGAAATGATAAACTAGAACTAGAACCAGTATTCTGAAAGGACGAGTTCAATGGTACTAGAAGTCTACTCTAGGCACATACCATTACTAGAAGGTGCAGGCTGCAAGAGAAAAGGCGTGCCATTTATAGACGAAGACTACAGTTAACAAGGTTCCTTAAACACAGCAGACTCTCTGAGGAACAAGAAGTAGGACTGGCTAGAGAAACAGAAAATGATGAGCACAGTATGAATGCCTTATACAATCCAGGAGAGAGAAAGAGCACAAACTCATAAATGAAATCCAGAGAAATCCAAAATACTTCTTTTCACAGACAAAATCCGTCAAAAAACATTTAGTATCGGACCTTTTATTACGGGCGATGAAACATACACTGATAAGAAAGAAATAAGCGAAATTCTTAAATCCTAAAGCGACTCTGTGTTCAGCGAGCCATTATTGGACCTAAAAATTGATGACCCAAATGAGTTATTCATGAACGAGACGCAAAATGTTACAGCCATCTCCATAATCTCTGAAAAAAACTCAAACTCCAAGAAGCTTGTCAGATGGTGCAAGATACCTCCAATGAAAACTAAGTTAGTGATGAGTACACAGAGATCAATAAGTGTACAAAGACCACGACTCTTCAATGCCTTCCCTTCATGCATAAGGGATAATCAACAAACCTTGGCAGTCTTCCAAAGAGAACTCAACAAATTCCTCAATTTCCTGATCAACTGTGCAGATCAGGCACCAACAGCCTGGTCTGGGACTGAGGTACAGGTTACCTACAAGAAGCGATGTTGAAAGCTTGAAGCTGGGACTTTCACATTTAATTTCCATGAGAAACAAAACGATCTGCGTAAAAACTCAAGACTTACAAATGTACAAGACCATCATTTGTCTGGTTTGGTGTCAGCTTTTCTGGAGGTCATAAATAAGGCAACCTTGGAGTGACGAATTTCCTTAATTTATGGTCCAGGCGACCACGGGAAAGGTCGGGAATGGGACGTGGGAGGTAGTGGAGGGTGGATGGGGGGGGGGTGATGGTAGTGGGGTGCGGGAGGTAGAGTTAGCACAGAAGACTAAAAATGAGAGACTTGTGTAATATTTGGGTACCTACCTACCTGGAGGGTATTCCGGGAATCAACGCCCACGCGGCCCGGTCCATGACCAGGCCTCCTGGTAGATCAGGGGTATCTTTGAGAAAACGTTTCACCAGCCAGTAGCTTCTTCAGTCCAATAAAGAGAATAACAGAGGAAGATGAGTACGAGGTAACCAGTCCCTCAGCCTGGAGTCTGTGTTCATTCCATCAATCTTGTAAAAAGTACAGCATATGCTGGGAGAAGTGGCTTATATACCGTAGTCAGTTGAGTAGAAGCAGGAGGCGGCTGCGTCACCATTGGACAAATCCACTTGTGTAAGTTTTCATGATTGCTTTACAGAACTCCGAGCAATAACATTGTGTGTGAAGCTACAATCTCAGCTGATGTATCGGCTGAGATTTAGTGCCACTCTGACACTAAACAATCGCAAAATGTTTATTTCCATTAATATAATATATTTTTCAAAGGTCAAGGGAGGAGGTCGGTAGAGTTGCTCAACCTTCTTCCATCCCCTATCTCATCTACAACTCCTCCCTTAACTCTCTCTCTGCCTCCATTCTAAGCAGCAGCCTCAGCCTCAGCCTCAGCCTCAGCCTCCTCCTCAGCCTCCTCCTCAGCCTCCTCCTCAGCCTCCTCCTCAGCCTCCTCCTCAGCCTCCTCCTCAGCCTCCTCCTCAGCCTCCTCCTCAGCCTCCTCCTCAGCCTCCTCCTCAGCCTCCTCCTCAGCCGCCTCCTCCTCCTCCTCCTCCTCCTCCTCCTCCTCCTCCTCCTCCTCCTCCTCCTCCTCCATTTAAGTCACAGTAATGTACCATGGTGGTGAGGGAAGCAGTCGTGTCTCCAATTTCCTGAGTCGTGTTGATTGAGTCCAGTGAGGCGAGAGTTTTCCCCCGAGTCTCACCTCCTGCCTCCAGTGACCCAGTTTTCTACGCACCAGAACTACCTACACACTTTCCAAAAGTAGACCACCACACTTTTCCCAAGAACCAGAACACTTCTTACTAAAATGAACTCAATGAAAGACACCATCTCATAATATTTTTTTTTTTTTAGTGGACTCTTAACGAGTGACAAATTCACCGTTTAGATCGGTTTCTTCTCCCTTATTTCTTACCAAGCTAAACTGAATATATCAGCAATGTGCTGTTAACTTCACTGTACATGATAATTTTCCTACTGATGGTTGGAGATAGGGGAAGGGAAGGGGGAAAGGGGAATGGAGAGGGAGAAGAGAGAGAAAAGGGAGGGGAAGGGGAGGGGGTGTAGCAGGAGAAGGGGGTTGTAGGAGGGGAAGGGGGTGTAGGAGGGGAAGGGGGGTGTAGGAGGGGAAGGGAGGTGTAGTAGGGGAAGGGGGGTGTAGGAGGGGAAGGGGTTATGGCTCGCGCACCTGATCCTGGACGATGCCTCCTGGTTGAAGGCCTGATCAGTCACTCGGTGTTATCAACGGGCTGATCAGAGACTGCCTGGAGGGGACAGGGTCAAACAAGTGCCTACGTTATCAGGAACAATTTTATGCGCATCACTATTGTTGAGCTGGTCTGGCAAGTGCTCCCGACGAGTAGTTCATATGAGGAGAAAGAAATGGAATAAATTTGTATTTATAGCACTCTCATTCATTCAACTTTGTTTTTCTTTCGCTCATAACTCGATGTCTCATCTGACTGGCTTCTAATTTTCATTGCTTGTGAACGGTAATTAGGACTAGATTTCTTGGAACAATTGGTATGTGCAGGTGACCTGTGAACAAAGTTGTTGAATTAAACAAGCCATACCACGGGCGGAGTTAGAACCTGCAATCAGAGTCTCAAAACTCCAGACTGTTGCATTAGCCACTGGACCAGCTAGCCACAATAAGATTCATCCAACTAGGTATATTTATACACCATAGGAAGGTTAGCATAGGCACCACTGTCACGCTAGCTGGAGATTCGTCTGTAAAAAACTTGCATTTGTGGTCACAGTTGTGCCTATGTTAACCTTCCTATGGTGTATAATTATACCTAGTTGGATGAATCTTATTGTGGCCAGCTGGCCCAGTGACTAACGGGTCGGTATGGAGTTTTGAGACACTCTGATCGTGGGTTCTAACTCCGCCCGTGGTATGGTTTGTTTGCAATCGTGTCATTGCGATTTTGAGAGTTATTGAATTTATTTCAAGCATCCTGGATTACCTTCCAACACCTACAGCAGCATTGCCTCAGCTGTTTAAAAAAAAACCGCTGCCTCGTAATTCCACGACAGCAGAGAGTTAAGTCAGGCAAGCTCCGTCGGGAAAAAGACAAGTGTTTCCTAACGCTGGTCTTAGTCATTTGATGACCGGCCACTAGAGCTTTTGGTCATCTGACCGTGGCAAGCAAGTTTATTCAGATATACACAAATACAGTTACATAGGCTATCATACATAGCAGCATGTGTGTAGAGATCCTAGGATAACCCAAAAAAGTCAAAACAAAGTGACTTATTTCCATTGGGGTCCTTTAAGGCTTTCTACTAACGGAGAGTGACACGAGTGTGTGGGCTCAGATCTGAATATTGGGTGTACAAAATGCGAGAATTATCAATTTTTATTCCAGTTAAATGACTTTAAAAATTTCACTTTACCACTTCTGAACAGCTTCAGTATTTAATGGCTGACGCATCTTAGTGCCAGGAGAGTACCAGCTAAGTTTTGTTTGTGTGAGGCAGATTCGTCAATACAGTAAAACGGCTGCAAGAGTTTGGATTCTGAAGAATCCGCATAACTCGAGAATGCTTTTTCTGATCAGCTTCAAATTTTTACCATGGGTGGAGTTTCCTGAAGGTAATGTTTGCACTGTTATTGGGTGGTACAAGTTCCAATTTGCAAATTTTGAAAAAAAAAAAAAAAGCGAAGTTTACTTATACTCAGTAACAAAAGAATGCTTCTTCTGATCAGCTTCAAAATATCAATGATAATGAATTTATCATAATTATAATCAAAACTAAGTGTTAAACCCACAAGGGTCATACAGCACTGCAGGGAGGGTGTGCTAACTATGTATTTTGCTCGATCTGAAACTAGCAAGGGTGGAAAGTATAACGGAGGTAGAGTTAGTAAGGATGGTAGAGTCAAAGGCTGCATAATAAATCTACTGATATGAAAGAGGGAATCTGTGTCAAAGGTGGGGCCATCAGCAAGGAGGGGAAGATAAAGTGAGGGTGTTAGAGCAGTGATGGCATAGGAGGTAAATTCTGTATGCTCATTGGTAAATATGACAGTCCAATAGATTATGGCAAACTAAAATTGGAACCTGACAACACACTCACACTGGAACTGGGCACCTCCCCATGAGATACCCCAAGAGCAAGACAGGTGTGCCTGATGCGCAGACGGGAAAGTATAGTCTCCCAACCATGACATCGATGATAAGAAAACGAGGATCCTAAACTTGGCTTGATAGAATGTAATTTGCTATGAATCAACTCAGAAAACCGTTGTTGTCAATGACTGCGAAGGTGGTTGGAGATTACAGCAAAATAATCTGAGAATGGAATACCTCTATATGAAACTGGAAGGTCATGTACTGCTGACTGTGCAGCAGAGTCTGCCTGCTCATTGCCCTGAACATCAACATGACCAGGGACCCAGCAGATTATTTCTTTGTTTTTGCTAGAAATGCGCATAACCAAAGTTGTATATGACAAACTAGGGGACTAGGCAAATTAATTTTTTTGCAAAGCTCTAAAGGAATCAAACTACTAAAAATGTTGAGGTAGGCCTGTATGCATTGCATTACATACAATTTCTAGGAAAACTGCATACAGTTCATCTGTGAAAATGCTAGAAGAATCTAATAAATAGCTTTGCACAACACTGTCCAAGAACACTGCTGCAAACAGGACACTGTCAAAGGATTTAGAACCACCAGTGTAAACTGCAACGGTATGAGAAAGATCGGAAGTGGTTGAGAAAAAGGGAGTGAGAAGCAAATGCATGTATTAGAGCTTTTACACACGGCAGTGGGGAAGAACAGACTTGAACTATCAGAACCTCCCAAGGGGAAAATGAAAAATTAGATGCTAGATTAACATGTAAAAGAGTGATTTAAAAGAGGCCAAGAGCAAGAGAAGATGAAGAGAAAAGGGGCGGCAAACAAACAATGGACCTCTACTAATGTCCATTACCATCCTGTATATAGAAGGATCGCAAAGGTCATGAGAGCCGACAAAATAATGGAGACAATGAGCATCATGTTGATCATTCAAGGATGGAACATTTGCCTCTGCATATAAGTTCTCCACAGGGAAGGAGTGAAAACCACCTAGACAAATGTAATCCCTGATGATGAATGGGATTAAGTTTAAAAGAAGTTGCGGGAGAGGTCACAGAATAAACGTGGTCACCCATAGTCTAGTCTAATCAAAATTTCCTCTCTGGCCAACAACACCACGTAGCTGGGTCTAGCCCCGGCTCTTTCCCTTAATCTCGTATCCTTTCCTCTCCCTCACTTCTCTTCCACTATCCAAGTCTCCCTTTCACCCACATGGGTGTGCTTCTACAACCACATGAGTATTCTACTACAACTAGGGCTGGATGAAGTTGGAGAGTTCAACGACCTGCCCTTCAAAAAAGATGAGTTAGGGTTTTAAGGAGGTTCAGCCGAAAGTATTCTGAAGTGAGGTGGCTATTAGGTGGCAGTCGGCACCTGCACAAGCTATAGCAAAGTCATTAAGAAAGTGGTGACCAAATATTAGATGGGAAAACAGAGGCTAGAAGCAGAAGCTAGAAGAAGAGTGGTGCCAAGGACACATCCCCGAGGGACACCCTCAGCTTGCACAAAGTCCAGGGAAAACAAATTAACCCAAATACAGAAATATCTTTCAGATAATAAGTTTTTAAGGAAAAGTGGTAGATTGCTCCGGAGATCTAAGGAATGAGCTTGGGCCAAGATGTTATTTATCCGTGTAGTGTAATGTGCCATTTCAAGATCAAAAAAGATTGAGATAACTGAGTGGTCATTAGCAAAGGCATTATCAACGTAGGTAATTAAGCGGAGTAAGCAGTTAATAGTGGAGCAGCCCTTACAAAAGCCAGATACCACACCAGACATTATTTACTAGTCATTCCATCAACTTGCAAACTGTACTGGTAAGAGCAATTTGACTACAGGCATCATGGCCCGAAGTACCTATTTATGAAAAAGCAAAACAATGGCAGTTTTCCTTGTGACCAAATAAGGTTAAAAGGATGTAAGAATGCAAGGGCTGATGGATGTAAATGCTGGAGCATACGAATATGATTGCCATCAGGTCTAACTGCCGACAATTGGTGAGTGGAAAATGTTGACTGGTTCCAGAAGTGTAAAAGGCACATAAGACTTCTTTGCTAGAGCAAAAGTTTAAAGGTATTAAATCTCTGGCAGATTTAGAGGAAGAAAACGAGGTGCATAGATGGATCCCCTGAGAAATATGGACAAAATGACTCCCAGTTTCTGTAGAATCTTCAAGTGGGATTGCAGTGCTGACACTGGCAAGGCACGCATCTCTGAGAATGCCTACCTGAGGTTTGAGGGATTGTATTCAAGACTCCAGTTAAATCTGAGGACAAAAATAGTTGTAGTAGCTCAGCAGCAGAGAACAGAGGAGTCAGTTCTTCACTAAAAACAGTGATGTGAGTAAAGGGCCAAATTCATCCATTCACACTACCAACGTGGGCTATGAGGAGGTCGAGAATATGAATGAGAAGTAGGAGAGGAAAATGATAACTGTCGTGTTAATCAGGGAAGAGGAGCAAATTGAGAGATCTATCCAAGTGTGTTTGAGTGTGAGGGTTAAAATGAGTGAAAGTCCCTGTATTTAAAACAAGGAGGGGAAGAGTAGCAAGGAGAGCCTTTAACTGATCACAATGAGAGTCACAGTGAGACCTTCCCCAGAGGAAATGTGCATTAAAATCTCCTAATAAGAGGAGGAGGAGGTAGGGAAGAAATCAGAAATGCCACATCAGGTATAGTGGCCTAGAAGGAGAAAGATATACAGAACAGACTGTATACCACTTGTCCAAGTAGATACAAGCTGCAGTGTAACGCAGTGAAGTATGGACAAGGACCCGAGAATGTGGTATACTGTGGCTCACAAAAAGTACATTTTCATTAAAAGTTCCATTGGGAAAATGATTCAAGGAATGCTATAAAATATAGCCCGAGATGGGATGAATAACAGCAGAGTGCAATTTAGGTTTTTGTAAACAGACACACATGGGAAAACCGGGAGAGCAACACCCCAGTTACCCGAGGCCTCGAATATTCCACTGTAAATAAGTCATGATTTGTGAATAGAAGTATACTGATAGCATGAAGTAGGAGTCTATGGACTAGTATGATTAATAAAGTCTATATGTGGAGGTAGCAGAAAATTAGTAAGCAGCGATGGATTGAAATGCTGCGAAGGTGGTGTGTAGAAAGTTTGGTAAGGTGTGAAGTAAGAGTGATGGGAGGTGGATCTGCATCTCTTCAGTATATTCAGAGATGGCTTCAAGCATTTCAGATGACAAGGATGATGCAGATAGTACATAAGAGATAGAAGGTGGAGAGTGAGGAAAGATTGGAAAGACAATGGGAGTTACCTGGGAAGAAACTTTGGACGGGACAGGAGGGGCAAGAACTTGAGTGGGGACAGAAGAGAAGGGAACTGTAAGAGGGAGAGGATGAACCTCCACATTTAACAGATTCAATAAGAGGTTAAGTACTAGGCTCTGAGCCTAGTACTTTACCCCATATTGAATCTGTTACAGGTGTGGAGGTTCATCCTCCCCCTTGCACAGGATGGAGGGGTTAAAGGAGATTTGAACTTTGGTGACATTTTAAACTTCAGAGTAGTAGGGATGCGAGGTGATGTAGTTGTGGGAGGTCGTAAAGGCACAGAAACCATGAGAGCAAGATAATGCAGATGAAAAGGATGGTGAGAGTCGATGAGGTATGGACCTCAGAGCCCAGGGCTGCAAAAGCACTAGACACAGAGGTGACTGTGGAAATTTGGATAAGAGAGGAAATTGAGGAAGTAGATACCACCAAGGATGGACATTGGTGAGTAACTTTAGAATAAGAAAGCCATGGCATAAGAGAAACCTTTCTCTTTGAGAGAGCAAATTCCTCATTCTTTTAAGGAAACTTGGCAATGGCGAGAATAAGCTGGTTGACCCTCATTACAATTAAGGCAAGAGGGAGGTCGGCTGTAGGATGTATTATGGTCAGCAGCACCACAGACCATGCATTCCACCATGGATCTGTAATATTCTGCCGTGTGGCTAAAGTGTTAGCAAATTTTTACACTGCTGAGGTATAGGAATCAATTCCAATACCTGTAAATGGTGTCCTGCAATATACAGAGGACGGAAGTTCATGACAGTCAAAAGTTAACTGAACTATATTGCAGGGAAAGTGTGTCTGCCCATGGGCAGGTAGTACATAAGGATTGGGAGGTCTTGGAGCTCAAGTTGTTTCAAAATATCAGCACTGCATGTCTGGAAATCACGTTGAGCAATCTCAAGTGGAAGAACTATGGTTCCACTGCATGAACTGATTATCGTGTTTATGAATCGTGACCAGAGTATTGTCAATGAAAATATGGAGGGAGGGATTGTGAACCTGGCCAGCATTTCATACCATGATGATGCACCATTCTTAAGAGCATGAAATTAAATATTTTAACCAACATGGCATAAGAATTCCTTTCTGTTACTATAATAGAAAGATAGTCATGTTAGCTGTAGAATGAAAACTTAGTCCATTGTGTACCTCAAAACGTAGATATAAGGCAAGTGTCATGTTGGTCTTTTCTGGGAAAGGAGAGGTAATAGAGTGTCAACCATTAATGGTCATGGTTTGTTAGGTCCTGGAGGTGGTCCATCCTGAGATGGGTGGGTGATATGAAAATTGTATCACTGTATGGGAAGAAACTGGAAGAATGGTCAAAGATGTGTTGAGGTTGGACATGTCAAGAGTCAGGCAGAACCTTGGTACTAGAGGCAGGCAACGAAATGTTACCTGTAGAAGGTACTGAGGTGTGAAAGGGGTCCAAAGAATAGTCTAACAATGAGGCAGGGTCGTGAGAGGGTGGCAGCAAGAGAGATCCAGGAGGCATATATTGGGCATGGGGATCCATGCTTAGGTATTTTCTTTATCAGAAAAAAAGGGGTACATGGAGTGGTAGGTCCTAGGAAGAATGAAAGGGATCGTATATTTCCTCTCTATGCCTCAGTGCAGCCAAGAGTGCAGATGTGGCATGTAACCCATACTCTGCCTTGCCCTACCCTACCCTTCATGCTGGTAAACTAACAGTCCAAGATAGCAACCTCACATCTACTGAGCCACCTTGGCGGACAAAAGAGAGGGCGGTCAGAAACACCACATGGCATACCTCCTTCGGCCACCACCTCCCAGAACCAAAAGGCAGCCTCCAGAGATTCACCCATCACCCAAAGGACATCATAAGCCGCCCTCCCCCAGAACTCCAGCAGGGGTAGGGACATTTCCATATGATGAATGAATATAGTTACAGGATATATGGTCATGCAATAGATGGCTTCCTCAAAGTCAACTTGATACAGAGCCACATCAGAAACTGTGGAGATGTCAGCTGTGTTTTGAGTCTCGTTCATGAAAACTCAATATGGTCATTGACTGATGAGTATTTCACTGAACACAGTCATGCTGTGACCAGTATTTCACTCACTTCCTTATAGTCATCACAGCATGATTCATCTTCCTTATGGAAGGCCCAGCGCTGGACGTGATTATCACCCTGGATTCTGCACGAGGTGAAGTATTTGGGATTTCTTTTAGTCTTATTTATGGTTCTTCCTGTCTCTCTCTCCCATCTCTCTCTCTCTCTCTCTCTCTCCCCCCCCATCTTTCTCTCTCCCCAGTCTCTCTCCCTGTCTCTCCCGTCTCTCTCTCCCCCGTCTCTCTCTCTCTCCCCCGTCTCTCTCTCTCTCCCCCGTTCTCTCTCTCTCTCTCCCCATCTCTCTCTCTCTCCCCCCAGTCTCTCTCTCTCCCCCATCTTTCTCGTCTCTCTCTCTCTCCCGTCTTTCTCCCACCTCTCTCCGTCTCTCTCTCCCGTCTCTCTCTCCCGTCTCTCTCTCCCGTCTCTCTCTCCCGTCTCTCTCTCCCGTCTCTCTCTCCCGTCTCTCTCTCCCGTCTCTCTCTCCCGTCTCTCTCTCCCGTCTCTCTCCCCCGTCTCTCTCTCTCCCCCGTCTCTCTCCCCGTCTCTCTCTCTCTCCCGTCTCTCTCTCCCGTCTCTCTCCCCTGGACTCTATATGATGCAATCAGTTTGTGCTTATGTTCTCCATTTCTCTAACCGTCTCTTCTTTCGTGCTTCAGAGAGTCTGCTATCTGTTATCTGTGGTCTTCGCCTGTAGAGGTGTGTGTCTGGAGTATACTTCCAGCATCAGTCAGCTTATTCCTCCGAGAAACTGGTTTACTTATCTTATCTTATCTTACTGTCACTGTGGTCACATTGTCTTCCCAGTTCATTAAGGTGGAAATTCATTTGGTTCCGTTGTTCTTCCTGTTGAAACTGAATTTGTTGCAATTGCCCTCCTTACTGGTGGTGTTTCTCTGTCCCATGCCACTGTATGGGAAGCAAACTCAATATATAGCTTCAAGAGTAGCTATGATAAAGTGGACAGGAATCAAGGATGGTGAATCACAGTAATGTAGAAGGTTGGGTCGGGAACCAAGCCTCGTGTGTACTCGGTGAGTACACATGCAGGCGCACCAATATGCACATACACACTCAAATGTACATACATGTGAAAACACTTGTAAGCACACACACGCGCGCACACACACACACACACACACACACACACACACACACACACACACACACACACACACACACACACACACACACACAGGAAAGAGTAACAAAGCATGTTGGAACGTAAGTGATGGTAAGTGTCAGGAGGCAGCCAGGCCTTGTTTAGCTAAGTGTAGGAAGCAGGGCACAGGATGCCAGGGGAAAGTATATATGCAGATTTATAAAGGATGCTAATGTGAAGGGTTTGTGGAAACGGTTTCAACTCACGCTGGTGAAAAAGAACTGGTGGCACTGCAGATATTTCTGACAAATAATGACGGCAGATGGAGAGAACTGAGAAAGAAGACTAGTGCATTTAAAATATAACACAAAAGAATGAAGAGGTGAGGGAATCGTTGCTATCTACCAAAAATAAATTAAAAAAAAAATGCAGACACAATATACCGTATTTTCAAGCATATAAGGCGCACCTCTTTCCCCACAAAAGTCTTGGAAAATCACCCTGCGCCTTTTATATGCTCAAGATCAAGGGTTTGCTTTGTGTTAACGTTAGTAAACAACTGCTAGAGCGTAGCACAAAACCAACCCTTTACCTTGAGTATATAAGGCGCAGGGTGACTTTCCAAGACGTTTAGTGGGGGGGGGGGGGGAAGTGCGACTTATATGCCGGAAAATACAGTAACTCGTAACAGAAAACGATACTGGTAGATATAAGAGCCTGCCAATATTAATGTAAGAGAGAATGCAACGTAGCTAACAGATTGTGATGCTTGTCACAGAGAACTGCTACTGTGAAGACTGCAAGGTCTAAACTAACAGTAAAAACTGGTGTCTTGAATCTTTAAGACTGGATGCAGGGCATGTCGTAGTCTGGCGGCGTCTCGCTCAGTGGAGAGCTTCGCTGCCTCGCTCTGTGGAGAGCTTCGCTGCCTCGCTCCGTGGAGAGCTTCGAAGCTGCCTCACTCCATGGAGATTTTCGAAGCTGCCTCGCTCCGTGGAGATTTTCAAAGCTGCCTCGCTCCATGGAGATTTTCAAAGCTGCCTCGCTCCGTGGAGACTTTCGAAGCTGCCTCACTCCGTGGAGACTTTCAAAGCTGCCTCGCTCCGTGGAGAGCTTCGTTGCGACATGTTATGGCTTGATAAAGCTCCGTAGAGCTTTATCAAGCCATAACATCTTGACAGAGCTCCTGGAGAGCGAAGCGTTACCGCAGTGGCACATTAGTCGCATCTGTGTCCTTTCACCTAACAGGAGGCATGCAGCCTTATTGACCATCGTGTAGTCAGTAGGCTTGAAACCCCATCAAGACGAGCTCTAGCAACCAGTTATAGAAAACGACCTAGATCCCCATAAACTCCTAATCTGTCTAGAAAACTATTTCCGAACAGAATAATAAGACGGGATTAAGAAAAAGAATATTCGAACAGGGAACCGTGTGAAAAAAAAAATATAAAAGCAAAAGCCCAAGTTACCTTTTACACTATTTAAGAAAAAAAGGTTGAGAGGTAAATGGCGAGACATTTAGTTTTTCTTTTTTCTTCTTTACTACTGTATTTATATGAAATGTTAAACCTGTACGAGCCATTCAGCGCAAGCAGTGATGGAAGCTCGATCCTCCGACTGCTAATCTCGAGATGCACACTTGTTTGTGCACTCAAGACGAGGACACGTGTGGACATTTTGCACACACGATATCCGTAACCGGTTGTGCGAGGTCTGTAGCTGGTTTCAGCTACAGGCTCTTCTGCTGATAGCCTGTTCAACCAGACCATCGTTACTGGTGACATGCCTTGTTAATCTGGCACTAGGAACAGGTAGTGATCCAGTTTAATTGACATTTCGACATTACAGAGCAGTTTTGAAGAACGGATGTTGATACAGTGTTCCCTTATCGTACCCGTGGGGCTCCTATTTTTACCGAGTTTATTTTACACTTCCCCCGATATCTCTCACTTTGATATAGTAGCTTGTAAATTTGGGGTTAGGCCCTCGAGTGTCTTCGATGTCAGATAGACTTAGTAGATTATATGTTTTATAGCCTTTTTGCTGTCAGTAAACCATCTGTGTACTTTTTCGGGCTCTGTTATCTCTCCTTCACTGAATGGAGTCATCCACACGGAACAATATTTTACAGGAGAGTACAAGTGATTATCCCCCGTGAGGAGGGACAGGCACCTAGCAACATCTGTTGTTCAGGCAATGATGCATCCCCTACAATGTTTGTTAGCTGCTCATTACTCTGTAATTTCTTCATGACTGTAACTATGTATGGACGTGTTTATGATTCATTACCTTCGTAACTTGGTCATGAGTGTGACTAGCTCTACCTGGAGCTCATTACCTTTGTAACTTGGTCATGATTATGGCCAGATCTAGTTCATTACCTTTGTAACTTGTTCAGCTATCAAAACTTTGGAGTCCAGTCCCTGGACCAATTATGTACCTCTGTAATCTTTTGACTACCGCCCACAGGATGGGTATGGGGTGACTACCGCCTACAGGATGGGTATGGGGTGATTACCACCCACAGGATGGGTATGGGGTGACTACCGCCCACAGGATGGGTATGGGGTGATTACCGCCCACAGGATGGGTATGGGGTGACTACCGCCCACAGGATGGGTATGGGGTGACTACCGCCCACAGGATGGGTATGGGGTGATTACCGCCCACAGGATGGGTATGGGGTGACTACCACCCACAGGATGGGTATGGGGTGATTACCGCCCACAGGATGGGTATGGGGTGACTACCGCCTACAGGATGGGTATGGGGTGATTACCGCCCACAGGATGGGTATGGGGTGACTACCGCCCACAGGATGGGTATGGGGTGACTACCGCCCACAGGATGGGTATGGGGTGACTACCGCCCACAGGATGGGTATGGGGTGACTACCACCCACAGGATGGGTATGGGGTGACTACCGCCTACAGGATGGGTATGGGGTGATTACCGCCCACAGGATGGGTATGGGGTGACTACCGCCCACAGGTGTGAACATTTTTTTCTGACATGAGCAAACCCTTGAACAATTAACATTCAGATGTGGATACATGTGAACAACAACAGTTCACGCTGCGGAACACATTTGCTCAACTAAAAATGTTTAAGGTTGAGGCTTTTATTCACACCAGCCAATTTAAATAAATGAAATTGTAATGACGGGAGAGAGTCGAGCACCAGTCATAAGAGACTCGGACATCAACGTATCAACGAGACATCAACCGGGAACGTGAAAACACAGCTAGAGAGAGACAAAGATAACGCGACATCACAGCTTATCTCTGCTCCCCCTCTCTTTCCCGAGTTCACTAAATCACCGCATTTAATCGCGGTAATGGTGGGTCGTGTTTTGACCTGAGGTAAATAATGCTTGTGAATATATCTTGTTTCCCCCTCTCAGGAAAGGGGAAAAAGTGGGGGGTGAGGAAGGGGAAAGGGGGGAGAGTGAGGGAGGGAGGGGAAGTGGGGGGTAGGGTGGTAGCAATGGCAAATGGTGGTGGTCGTGTTGGTAATAACAGTGATGGTCGTGGTCGTCAGGGGAGGTGGTGGTGGTCGTAGCAGCAGTAGTATTTACAAATAAGAAATTAACAAATAAAAAGATGATCAAACGAAGCAAAAATATCCAGCGTCGATTAATAAAATTAAAGGGCCAAAAGATTTCCATTAAAGCCCCCCGGGGAACCTTCATTTTTCCGTCATTAGACCTGGAGGGGCGAAACACAAGTGGGGGGAAAAACTTAAAATGTTTTTCAAGTCAGATTTAATCACGCTAAAATGTGGAAAACCCCTGGGGAAATTGCTGTGGTGGGGTAAGGTGGTGGTGGGACTGGTGTGTGACTCACCTAATGTGGTTGCGGGGGGTCGATACTCCCCCTAGTGCTATTTGGTCCTCTCTCCCCCTTTTCGAGCTTTATTCCCCTCATCTTAACTAGTAGGGTTTCCTGCCTCCCTATTCACTTGCTAGGTTTTCCACTTCCTGACTCCTATGACTGAAGAAATATTTTCCCTTCTGTGTGTTGTGTGTGTGTGTTGTGGTGTGGTGTTTGTGTTGTGTGGTGTGTGTGTGAGTGTGAGTGTGTGGTGGTGAGTGTGTGTGTGTGTGTTTTGTGTGGCGTGTGTCAGTGTGGTGTGGTCAGTGTGTTGTGTCATGTCAGGTGTGGGGTTGTGTGTGTGTCAGTGTGTGTGGTGTGTGTGTCAGGGGTGTGTGTGTGTGCAGTGTGTGTGTGTGTGGGTCATTGTGTGGTGTGGTGTCAGTGTGTGTGGTGTCGTGTGGTGTGTGTTTGTCAGTGTTGTGTGTGTGTGTGTCGTGTGTGTGTTGGTGTTTGTGTGTCGTGTTGTGTGTTGTCATGTGTGTGTGTGGTCAGTGGTGTGTGTGTGTCGTGTGTGGTGTGTCAGTGTGTTGTGTGGGTGGGGGTGTGTGTGTGTTGTGTTGTGTCTGTGTCTGTGTTGTGTGTGTGTCTGTGTGTGTGTCAGTGTGTGTGTCTGTGTGTGTGTGTGTGTGTGTCGGTGGTGTCATGTGTGTGTCATTTGTGTGTGTGTGTGTTTTGTGTGTTTGTGTGTTTTTTTGTGTGTGTTGTGTTTGTGTGTGTGTGTGTGTGTGTGTGTGTGAGTGGTGTGTGAGTGTTCATGGTGTGTTGTGTGTGGTGTGTTTACTCCCCTTTTTGTACCACCTATTTGTGGTTGCGGGGGTCGAGCACAGCCCTGGCCCCGCCCTTTTTGTATCCTCCCTGATCCTCGTCCGTTTTGATTCTTCTCATTAACTTCCAAATCATTGCAAACAAGGCACTGGGTTTCCTCTCTCCCGCCCCATGACTCTATCATCTCCCCTTAAAACTATGTATGGTTCCTGCTCACTACATCACTTTCTAGGCTATTCCAGGGCCTGACTATTTATGACGAAAAATACTTCCTAACATCCCTTTGATTCATTGGTCTTCAACTTCCAATTGTGACCTCTTGTGTCGTGTCCCATCTCGGGAAAACACCCCGCTTTTTTCCCACCTGTCTATTCCGCGCAGTTTTTATTTTCGTTATCATGTCCCCCTGACCCCGTTTCCCATGTCGTCGGGGCCGTTTCCCTCAACCTTTTATGGGAAAAACCCCCGTAGTCTGGGATATTTGTTGCAAACCTTTGCACTTTCTCTAATTTTTGACGTCTTGACTGGGTTGGTTTCCCAAAACTGGTCTGCATACTCCAGTAGGGCCCTGCGTAAGGTATCGAGTTTTTAATGATCCTTACTGAGGTATGGAACGCTACCATAGGTTTGCCCGGGCGCCCGTAGTGCAGCAGTTATTGATTGATGTGCGACGGGAATATACTGGGTGTTAACTCCCCCCAATTTTTTCCTTGAGGGGGTTTGCAGTTTTGGCCTCTAAACTTATTGTGTCTGCGGTCTTTTTGCCTTCCCCAATCTTCATGACTTTGTTTTGGGGCAGGGAAAAATTAAAGGGACCAGTTGCGGGACCAGGCTTGTACCCTGTCCGGGTCTCTTTGTATCCTGCTGATCTCGCCCGATTTGTTTTTCATTAATTCACACATCTGCAAAAAAGGAACTCAGCACCCCCTTCCGTTTTCGTTACAATACCAAGAACAGCACGGGCCCAGGACTGACCCCTGTAAAACCCCGCTTGTCACGGCCCCCACTTGACCCTCGTCGCGTACCATGATCGTTTTTGCCTCCCTGTCGGGTTTTCTCTGATCCATTGCAGTGCCTTTCCGTTATGTTTGCCTGGTCCTTAGCTTTTGCAGAAACCTTTGTGGGAACGTATGAAGGCCTTTTGCAGCCCAAAAAATATCAGTCATCCCCCCCCCTTTTCTTTTGGTCCACCTCGTCACCCCGTCATAAAACTTAGAGGTTTGGACACAGGATTTTTTCCCAAAAACCGTGCTGGTTTCAATTAACACTTGTTTTTTTTCCCAGGTCCCCCACCTCCCCTCCTGATGTTTTCCCATACCTTGATACTATACCTTTTGGATCCCGGGTCTGTTTTTTAGTGCCTCATGCTGCTCCCTTTTTAAAAAATTGGGGACTACATTTGCCAATTTCCATACCTCGGGGAGTTGCCCATTTAAAATGATGGTTAAGATCTTTGTTAATGGCTCACAAAAAATTTTGCTCCCTTTTTAAAAGCCCTTGGAGAGATGTTTTGGGGTCCCCCGCCTTTGGGGGTGTCAAGTTGCAAGCAGTTCTTCCCCTCGGGTTTTAAAGTACCTTATCCACACTTGCTGGTGTGCCCCTTTCTGATTTTTGGAGTCCTATGGTTTTCCCACTGTAATCCCTCTTTAAATTTTGTGTTAGCTCCTGAAAAACCTCTCGGCGTTTCTTGGAAATTCCCCCCCCCCCTTTTCCTCAGTTGATTACCTGGCCTTGACTGTGTTTTCCCCCTGATGTGGCTGTACAACACTTCGGGTCTCTTTACTTTTGGGGCTATGTCTTTTTTCATATTGTCTCTGACCCCCCCTTTTATCTGTGCATTTTCGTTTCTGGCTTTCGGCTGTTTCTTTTTTTTTCCCGAGTTCCTCTGTCTTCTTACCTTTTCCATTCTCTTCACCTATTTTTTTCCCTCCCACACCTTTGGGTAAACCCAAGGGACCTTTCTTTTCTTCCCATTTTTCTGTTTCCCTTGGGGAACAAATCTCCTTGCCCCCTTCATTTTGTTGCTAATATCCTCTTTTTTTGTAGGGTTTTTTTTCCTTCATTCCCCTCTCCCGAAGTCTTGAAGGAAGTTCCTCATGTTGAGTGTTCCCCTTTTTAGTTTGGTTTTCCCACCCTATCCTGCTACTCTTCCACTTGGAGCCAATTTGTGTGAAACAGAACCACATGACCCTGCTCCCGGGGGCCTTTAGTGATCCCTCATGTCCGAACTACTCTGGTAAATACAAGGTCCAACCTTGGGGTTTCATCCTCTCCTTCCTCTCTGGTAGGTCTTAAAATTTTTGGATGCAGAGGTTTTCCATACCACATCCATCATTTTGGTTTCCCCATTTTGGGACCCCAGGGGCTCCGGGGTTTTCCGCAATCTCCTTGTGATTGAAATCACCCATAATAGTTCTTTGCTCCCCCATGTGTGCTCTCCTGGGCCACCTCGGTAGGTGCGTCATTGCTTTTTGCTCTCTCGTTTTTTTCCCTTTTGGCCCCTGCAGTTCGTGGTGGGTTGTCATTAGAAATTTACCTTTTCCCCTCAGACGGGATTGTTCTACTAAGTAGCCCCTTTCGCCCGTGCCACCCTTTCCCTTTTCCATTTTCTAAAAAAAAACGCCACGGGTTTTTAATCAGCAGTGCAACCCCTCCCCCCCTCCTCCCCTGTCTTTCCTGAGGTTTTGTTTCCCGGGTGGAAAGATGAATTGTTTTTATTTGGTGGTTTTGTTTTTGGAGTGCTATTTGTCTGGGGATGTTTTTGATTTTTTCGTGCCACCCTCATACTTGTTTGTTATTCCCTCTGCTTTGTTAACCCACCTTTAACTTTTTTTTCTAAGACTGTGGTCTGGGGGTATTTTTGGGGGTTGGGGAAATGGGAGACCGGTAAGGAACATGAGTTGTTTTGTGGGGGGGGGAGTTTGTAGGTAGTGGGGGGGGGGCCCTTTGGGTGTGGCATGGGGTTTTGATTTTGGGTTTTGGGGTTGACCTGGGTTGGGGGTTCTATAGGAAGTTGTGAGGAGGCTGATTTTATCTTCCTGGGTCTGGACTCTCCTGTCTTCTCCATCCCCTCTTTCCTCCTTTCGCCTTTGTATATCTCTCTCAGTTTCTGCCTTTCTTCTTGTGTTCTGTCGCGGGCGAGATACACCTTCCTGATGCTGGGGGGGGGGGCAGTCCCCCTTAAACGTGCTTTTCCTGCAGGATCCCGGTCCGAGTCGCTTCTGCCTGAAGGTCACTCTCACTGCCCGGGTTTTTTTTTTTTTCAAACCCCCTATTCTCCCAAAAATTTTTCCCGCTGGGTCATATCTCTTCTCCTATTGTTTCATGATGCTTTCAATTGCTTTTTTTCCCCTTGTTTTCTTTTTCATATGTTTCCCCCTTTGACTTCTGGAGCCCATAACAAAAAACTGACCTCACCCTTTCATTCTCCCACTGCATATCCCTGTGTACCCCCCAGTTAATTTTTCCCACTGCCTTTTTTTTTCATCATTTACGGCTAATGTCTTTGGGTCATGGCCTGTCATTTCCCTTCTCGGCTTTCCCTTGGGGCTTGTTGTTGTTGTTGGGGTCCACTAAAGCTTAGCTCTTTTATTTGCTACAGTCTCCTCCTGATAGAGCTTCTCCCTGCATTGTGCCCCTTTTTTCCGCGTCCCCTTTTTTTTTTGAGGTGCATCTCGTTTTTCAATCCAAAAAGTTCTTTAGTTTTTTTAGGCTGTTTTGATTTTTCAATTCCCCTTCTAAATCTTTCCTGCTTCTGCTGCTTTTACATGCACCTCCCCCCCTTCTCTTTCCATATTATCCCTTTTTCCATTTTCATGCAAGTTCTTCTATTTTTTTTTTCCCCTTCTGATCCCTTTTTATAGCTCTGCTGCCCAATATTCCCTTTGCGTTTTCCCCCTCCTGTACCTTGGTTTTTTTGTTCTTTGGCAACCCCTTTTTTTTTATCCTGATTGCCTCGAGTGGGAAACCCATGTGTTCTGTAGTTGGTTAGTGTGTTGTCAGTGGGGGGGGAAGTATGGAGGAACGTGGCTATGTGGGAGCGGGTGGGGAGGGTTCAGGTGAACGGGGGGGAGGGTGATCGAGGGAGGGGGGGGATCAGGGGGGGTAGTGAGATGTCGGTGGTGGGGGGGGGGGTGTATATGTGCGGATATGTTGTGTGTGTGTGTGTGTGTGTGGTGTGTTGGGGTTTTGTTGTGTGTGTTGTTGTGTGTGTTGGTGTGTGTGTTGGTGTGTGTGTGGTTGTTGTGTGGTGTGGTGTGTGTGTGTGTGTGTGTGGTGGTGTGTGTGTGTGTGTGTTGTAATTTTGTGTGTAATTTTGTGTGGAAAATGGTGGGGTTTTTTATGTACGGGAAAAATAGGTGGGTTGTGCGTTGTAAAGTAAGTCTCATGGTCTTGGGTCCCACCCTTTTTGTGACCTGCCCCCAAACCCCCGGGACTTACCAGCACTTATTACAGTGGTGTGTTTGGGGGTGTGTGTGTGTGTGTGTGTTGTGTGTGTGTGTGTGTGTGTGGGGTGTAATTTTGTGTCGAATTATTGTGGGTTTTTTTAGTTCGAAAAGTTGGTGGCTTGACTTGGAGTGAATGTAGATTCTCATTGTCGCTTTTGTCCCAACCTCTTGTGGGCCCGACCCCACCCTTACAGTGTTGCTTTTCGACCTGCTTATAGTGATTTAAACGCCTTGTTCAAGGATTCCATTTTCTAAAACCTTATTGAATACTCTATGCCTATTTTTTCAGCTATGAGAGTTTGCCATTCACTTTTAGTTTTGGCGGTTAATTGGAACTGGAACCCCACACCCAAAAACCACTCAAGTGTACAGTACTTTATGCAGTGTAGCCTGTAGATTGTCCAGGTGATGGAGTCCTGGATAGATCCACCGATGTCCCTCCCCGTGATCCACCTCAATTTTTTCTCGTTAATAATTTCCCTATTACTGTTTTTTTCCTGGTCAACGGGGATTTTACTTTATTATCTTTCTTGGGGGACACTTTACAACGTCGCCTTAACATAGCCGCCCAGCTGCGCCACAACGTTCTATTTTTTAGTTCACTTACAAAAATTTTGCTCTCCCCAACTTATGTGGTCAGGGGATTAAAAATCACTTTTTGGGTTGTTTTTCACCCTACACAAATTTGAACCCCTTTCAGAACACTTGGGAGCCCCCAAAAACATACCCCGGGGCAGGAAACGTGACTAGCGTGCCCCTGTCCCTACAGTGTGTGTGTGTGGGGTTGTGTGTTGGGGTGTGTGTGTGTGTGTGTGGTGTGTCAGTGTGTGTTGGGCGTGTGGTGGGTTTTCAGTGTGTGTGTGTGTGTGGTGTGTGTTGTGTGTGTGTTGTGTTGTGTCAGTGTGTGTGTGTGTGCAGTGTGGTTGTGTGTCGTGTGTTGTGTGTGTCATGTGTGTGTGTGTGTAGTGTGTGTGTGTTGTGTCAGTTGGGGTGTGTGTCAGTGTGTGTGTTGTGTCAGTGTGTGTGTGTGTGTGGTGTGTGTGGGTGTGTTGTTGTGTGTTGTGTGTGTGTGTTGGGTTGGTGTCAGGTGTGTACTCACCTATCCCAGTTGAGGTTGCAGGGGTCGAGTCCAAACTCCTGGCCCGCCCCTTCATGTCGCTACTAGGTCACTCTCCCTGAAACCCTGAGTTTATCTACCTGGTGTGCATACCCGTATGGCCCCAACAAACACAGTGACAGTGTCTTGAAAATTCCTTATTAAGGTTTCGGAAAGTATTCTCAGGTTTTCCAGGCACCAATTTTGGCAGCAGTTATTTGGTTGTGGTGCCTGGTGATGTGTCGGTTATGGTCACCCCAAGGGCTTTTTCCCTGAGTGAGGTCCCCAGTCTTTGTCCACCCCCTATACTCTGTTGCATTTTTCTTTGCCCTCCCCAACTTTATGACTTTGCTTTGGCTGGATTTAATTCGGAAAAAGTTAGGACCACATTTCCCGCCGGGCCGGTCTTTTTGCAGTCCTGCCTCACCTCGTCCGATTTAAATTTTTCATGAACTTCACGTCTCTGGAAAAGGGGGAAATTTAGAGTCTATTCCTTCCCTCATGTCGTTCCATATTCAAAAATAGCACGGTCCCAAACTGACCCCCGTGGAACCCCCCTCGTAAAAGGGCGCCCACTGGAACCTCTTATACATGACTCTTTTTCGCCTCCTGTGGGATTCCCTTATCCCTTGCGTCCCTCCCTTTTACATGCCCTACCTCCAGCTTTGCCTAATCTCTTGGGGGGAAAATGTGTCAAAAAGGCCTTCCTGCGTCTGGAAAGCAATCTCCCCCCCCTCTCTCTCGTGTCTTATTTTGTTACCCTTTTCTAAACTCCGGGGTTTGGATACGGATTTGCCTTCCATGAACCCCTTCTGTTTTCCCATTAATAATCTTGTTCATTCCAGGTGTTTGACCACTCTCTCCTGATAATCTTCTTTCTCCATGGACATTGCACACAATACATGTCAGAGACAAACAGGTCCTTTATTAGTGCCTCGTTTCCTGTTTCCTTTCTTAATAATGGGACTACATTAGCTGTCTTCATTTCACAGGTTGTTGCCCAGTTTTTTCAAGGAAAGGTTTGAGATGTGTTTAGAGGGCACGCACAGCATCTCTGCTCCTTCTCTAAAGGACCGCATGGGGAGAGTTGTCCGTCCCAACACCTATTGAGTGTCAAGGCCACTTAAGAGAGCTTCTTCACCTCCTCCTCAGTTGTTCGAATGTCCATCCAACACTTGTGGTATATTCACTCTGATGTTCCCTTATGTGCTGTCCTTCCCCCACCCTTCTGTCTCTACTGCAAAAACTTCCTTAAATCTCCTGTTCAACTCCTCACATACCTCTGATCATTTCTTTGTGAGTTCTCCACCTTCTGTCCTTAATCTGATCACCTGTGTCTTTGACTGTTGGTCTTCCTCCTGATGGGCTATACAACAGTTTCGGGTCAGTCTTGATTTGTCGATGATGTCATTTTCATACTGTCGCTGGGCCTCCCTCCTTACCTGTGCGTACTCATTCCTGGCTCTGCGACTGATCTCCCTATTTCGTGTGTTTCTCTGCCTTCTGTACTTTTTTCCGTTCTCTATTGCACTTTGTTTTTGCCTCCTTACACCGTCGGGTAAACCAGGGGCTCGTTCTGGTCTTCCCATTGTTACTGTTGCCTTGGAATAAACTTTTTCCACTGCCTCCTTGCATTTTGTGTTACATATCCATCATTTCATTTACTGGCTTTCCTGCCAGTTCTCTGTCCCACTGGACCTCCCGCAGGAAGTTCTTCAACCCTATGTAGTCCCCTCTTTTATAGTCAGGCTTTTCCCATTCAACTCCTGTTATTCTCTCCACTTGCAGCTCTAACTATGTATTCAAAGCACAGAACCACGTGGTCGCTAGCTCCTAGGGGACTCTCATACTTGATGTCCTCAATGTCTGAGCTGCCCAGGGTGAACACAAGGTCCAATCTGCTGGTTCATCCTCCCCTCTCACTCTGGTAGTGTCCTTAACATGTTGGTGCAATGAGGTTTTCCAGCACCACGTCCAAAATCCTGGCTCTCCATGTTTCGGGACTTCCATGTGGCTCCAGGTTTTCCCAGTTGATCTCCCTGTGGTTGAAATCCCCATAACCAGCAACTTTGCCTGCTAGAATGAGCTCTTCTTGCCACCGTCAGGACAAAGTGTGCTCTCCATGGCTTCTGTTGCTCTCAACATATTCCTCGCTTGGCCACCTGCAGTTCTGTGGTGGATATACATCACGTGCAATGACCACTTATGTGTTCCCAGACTGGAAGTGTAGCCTCTATGTATTCTCTTTCTCCCATCATCATCTAAGCCTTACCATTTTCTCGAATTTCCGTTCTGTTTTTTTACGAGCAGAGCAACCAGCACCTCCCCCCCCGCCCCGTCTATCATTCCTCATGATCTGGTATCCGGTGGGAAATTCATCTTTTATTGGAGTCTGAGTTGTTCTGTACTGCTTTATGTCTGTGGACTTTCTCATTGATTCCTTTCTTGCCATTCCTCATGTTTATTCGTTAATCCATCTGATTTTGTGTACCAAACCTTCAACTTCTGTTCTAGTACTCTAACTGGCGCAGGGGTGAAACAGAGGATCGGTGTGTCGATTGGTTTTTTTGGATTATTCAGTTTGCCTTGGGGTGGTCGTGGCTGGAGTCCCTTCTGCCGTGTTTCTAGGGGGTGTGCTTGTCCTATCCATGTGATCCTGGGTTATTCTGCTTCTTCCTTTTCATTCCTCCCAATTCTCCTTTCGTTTTTGAACTCTCTTTCATCGTCCGTACCTAGCGTCCTGTGTTCTGTCCCCTCGATCGAGTACACCACTCCAGACCTCCTGCTTTGCCTCTCAGCCGGCTTTCCTCCTGCAGGACTATGGATCGGGTTGCTTCTTCATTCTGCCTTGAAAGATTACATTTGAAGGCCGATTTCTTTTCTTTGTGAACCACCCAATTCACCGAAATTTGCCACCTGGGTCATGTCCCCCCTTCGCCTATCACCTTCATAACTTTCAATCGCTTTTTCTCCTCCTGCTTTCTTTCATCAATAGTTTCCCCTTTAGACTTCGTCTAGCCCATAGACAAACATGGATCTCTCCCTTTTCCCACCTCCCAGTCTGTGACTCCCATTGCCTCCGCTGTGTAATAGTTCTACCCTGGAGTTTTCCTTCCTTCATACCCTTCCCTATTTATGGCCCCTATAGCTTCTTTGTTTGGTCCCTTTCTGCTGCACCTTGTTTTCCCTGGCCCCCACAGGTATCTGGTAAGTCCTTGCACATTGTCCCTGAGTTCCTTCAATTCTTCCCACCTCTATCATTCTGTCCAGTGTGCTCCCTGGCCTTTGTTTTGCCTCCATGTGGGTTTGACAGGACCTCAGCATAAAGTTTAGTTTCCATCTTCCTTCAGACGCTGTTGTCTGTTGTTGATGTACAATGCCGATGCTACTTTCTGTAATATCTTACTTTTGTCCTCTTGTGTTCTGATGTCTCATCTCCTCTTCTAATCTCTCTATCTTATTTCTGTTGCTGTGGCCTGGGGCTTCCAACCTTCTGCATTCTGCTGCTACCTCTCCTCTCCATCTTCCTTTCCATCTCATCTAGTCTCCTTCCCCCCAGCTTCCTCTTTTTTTGAGCTCTACCTCCCATTCCTCCCTTCCCAGATTCCCATGGAGCCACCTTGTCCTCAGCCTGGTTCTAGGTCCTGTGCCGACCCCCCCCCGTTGCTCCACAGAAGGGGGATGGTGGTTAGGTGAATGGAATAGATGGTTAGAGTAAGGGGATGGGATGGTGTGGGGGAGGGGGGAGGATGGTTATTGGAGGGTAAGATATTTAGGGGAGGGGGTTAGATGGTTTGAGGAGAGAGGGGACTGGAATGGTTATGGTGGAGTGGGGGATGGTTTTTGAGGGAGGTAAGTTGGGGGTTAACGGTTATGGGGAGGGGTTAGGTGGTTTGGGGGGGAGGGTAGTGGCTAAGGGAGGTGGTTAGGGAAGGGGGGTTACGTGTTTGTGTCAAGTGTGGAGGGTGTGGTTGGTGTGTGTGTGTATGGCGTGGTGCGTTGCGTTGTGCGTGTGGTGTTGGATGTGTGTGTGGTGTGGTTGTGTATGTGGTGTGTGTGTATGTGGTGTGTGGTGTGTGTGTGTGTGTGTGGGTATGTGGTGTGTGGTGTGGTGTGTGTGTGTGTTGGTGTGTGTGTGTGTGTGTGTGGGTGTGAGTGTGTGTGTGTTGTGTGGTGTTTGTGTGTGGTGGGTGTTTGTGTGGGGTGTGTGGAGTGTGTGGTTGTGTGTGTGTGGTGTGTGTGTGTGGGTGTGTGTGGTGTGTGTGTGGTGGTGTTGTGTTGGTGTTTTGTGTGGTGGAGTGTGTTGTGTTTTGTGTGGTTGTTGTGTGTGGGTTTTGTGGTGTGTGGTGTGTGGTGTGTGTTGTGTGTTTGTGTGTGTGTGTGGGTTGGTGTGTGTGTTTGTGGTGTGTGTGTGGTGTCATGTGTGGGGTGTGTGTGTATGTGTGGTGTATGTGTGGTGTATGTGTGGTGTGTGTGTATGTTGGTGTAATGTGTGGTGTATGTGTGGTGTGTTTGTGTGGTGTGTGTGTGGTGTGTGTGTGGTGTGTGAGTGTGTGTGTGTGTGGTGTTGTGTGTGGTGTGTGTGTGGTGTGTGTGTGTGTTGTGTGTGTGGTGTGTGTGTGGTGTGTGTTGTGTGTGGGTTGTGTGGTGTGTGTGGTTGTTTTTTGTTGTGTGGTGTGTGATGTGTGTGTGTGTGTGTGTGGTGTGTTGGTGTGTGTGTGTGGTGTGTGTGTGGGGTGTGTGTGTGTGTGTGTGTGTGTGTGTGGGTGTGGTGTGGTGAGTGTGTGTGTGATGTATTGTGTGTGTTTGGTGTGTGTGTGTGTGTGTGATTATGTTGTGTTGCATGTGTGTGTGCATGGTGTGTGTATGTGTGTATGTGTGTGTGGTGTGTGGTGTGTGGTCTACCCTGTGTGTGTGTGCCCTTGTGTGTGAGGAGGGAGGTTAGGGGGGTAGGTGATGTTTTGAAAGATCCATCGTGTCGTGTTCAGTGGGTGTGTGTGGTGTGTTGTGTGTTTGTGTTCAAGGGTGTGTGTGTGTCATGTGTGGTGTGTCAGTGTGTTTGGTCAGTGTGTATGTGTGGTCCAGTGTGTATGTGTGTGTCAGTGTGTATGTGTGTGTGTGTCTGTGTGTGTGTCAGTGAGGTGTGTCAGTAGTGGTGGTGTGTGTCATGTGTGTGTGTGGTCAGTGTGTGTGTGTGTGTGAGTGTGTGGTGGTGTTGTGTGTCAGTGTGTGTGTGTGTGTGGTGTGTTGTGTCAGTGTGTGTGTGTGTGTGTGTGTCCAGTGTGTGTGTCAGTGTGAGAGTTGTTGTGTGTTGTGTGTGTGTGTGTGTGTGTGTGTGTGTGTGTTGTGTGTGTGTCAGTGTGTGTGTGTGTGGTGTCAGTGTGTGTGTGTGTGTGTGTGTGTCTGTGTGTGAGTGTGTGTGTTCATGTGTGTGTGTGTGGTGTGTCAGTGTTTGTGTTGTGTGTCATGTGGGGGGTTGTTCAGTGTGTGTGTGTGTCAGTGCGTGTGTGTAGTCAGTGTGTTGTTGCAGTGTGTATTCACCTAGTTGTCCTCGCCTATGAGGTTGCGGGTCGAGTCCGCGCTCCTGGCCCCGCCTCTTCACTGATCGCTACTAGGTCACTCTCCCTGAGAGCCGTGAGCTTTATCATAACCATCTGCTAAAAGCTATGATATGGATCCTGCCACCACTACAATCGTTCTTCCCAAACTATTCCACTTACTGACGACCCTGTGGCTGAAAAATACTTCCTAACATCCCTGTGATTCATCTGTGTCGTCAGCTTCCAACTGTGGCCCCATTGTGAACTGTTCCAATCTCTGGAGCATCCTGTCTTTTGTCCACCTTGTTCAATTCCTCTCAGTATTTGTATGTCGTAACATGTCCCCCCTACTCTCCTGTCCTCCCAGTGTCGTCAGTTTATTTCCCATAACGCTCTCCTCTTAGGAAACATACCTTCCTTAGCTCTGGGAACCAGTCCCCTTGTTGGGCAAACCTTGCACTTTCTCTAGTTTCTTTAACGTGCTTGGCTAGGTGTGGTTTCCAAACTGGTGGCCGCATACTCCAATATGGGCCTAACGTACACGTGTAACAGGTCACTGAAATATTCCTATTAAGATGTCGAAGGCTGTTCTGAGGTTTTGCTAGGCCCATAGGCCTGCAGGCAGTTTTGTGATGTGCGCTTCAGAGATGTTCCTGGTGTTAAACTCACCCCAAGATCTTTTTCCTTGAGTTGAGTTTGTAGTCTCTGACCCCCTAACGGTACATCCGGCTGCGGCCTTCTTTGCCCTTCCCCCAATCTACATGCAATTTGCACTTGGTGGATTGAACTCCAGAACCAATTGCTGGACCAGGTCTGCAGCCTAGTCCAGAATCCGCTTAATTTCTGCCTGGTCTTCGATCGAGTGAATTCTTCTCATCAACATCACTTTATCTGCAAACAGTGACACCTCAGAGTCCTTTTCCTTCCGTCATGTCGTTCACAAATACCAGAAACAGAAATGGTCATAGGACTGACCCCTGCGGGACCCCGCTGGTCACGGGTGCCCACTCTGACACCTCGCCACGTACCATGACTCGCTGCTGTCTTCCTGACAAGTATTCCCGATCCATTGTAGTCCCTTCCCTGTTATCCTGTTTGGGTCCTCCATTTTTTGCACCATTCTCTTGTGTGGAACTGTGTCAAACGCCTTTTTGCAGTCCAAGAAAATGCAATCCCCACCCACCCCTCTCTCTTGTCTTACTGCTGTCACCATGTCATAAACTCCATAGGTTTGTGACACAGGATTTCCGTCCCTGAAAACCATGTTTGGCTGCTGTTGAGAGATCGTTCCTTTCTAGGTTTTTCCACCACTCTTCTCCTGAAATCTTCTCCATGATTTTGCATACATGTCAGTGACACTGTCTGTATTTTTAAATGCTTCATGTCTGTCTCCTTTTTAAAGATTGGGACTCATTTGCTGTTTTCCATCCTCAGCAATCTCCCTGTTTCGATAGATGTATGAATATTGTTAGGGTACACATAGCGCCTCTGCTCCCTCCCTCAATACCCATGGGGGAATGTTATCTGCCCCATTGCCTTTGAGGTATCTAAACTCACTCAAAGCCTCTTCACTTCTTCCTCGGTTGTGTGCCTGTGTCCCCGCACTTGGTGGGGTGCCCCACCTCTCCGTCTTTCTGGAGTCCCTTCTGTCTCCTCTGTGAACACTTCTTTGAATCTCTTGAGTTCTTCACATACTTCACGGTCATTTCTTGTTGTCTCTCCTCCTTCCTTCCTTAGACCTGATTACCTGGTCCTTACTGTTTTTTTTCCTCCTGATGTGGCTGTACAACAGTTTCGGGTCAGATTTGGCTTTCGCTGCTATGTGTGTCAGTGTGTGTCAGTGTGTGTGTGTCAGTGTGTGTGTGTGTGTCAGTGTGTGTGTGTGTGTGTGTGTGTGTGTGTGTGTGTGTGTGTGTGTGTGTGTGTGTGTGTGTGTGTGTGTGTGTGTACTCACCTATTTGTACTCACCTATTTGTGGTTGCAGGGGTCGAGTCTTAGCTCCTGGCCCAGCCTCTTCACCGGTTGCTACTGGGCCCTCTCTCTCCCAGCTCCATGAGCTTTATCAAACCTCGTCTTAAAACTGTGTATGGTTCCTGCCTCCACTACGTCATTTTCTAGGCTATTCCACTGCCTTACAACTCTATGACTGAAGAAATACTTCCTAATATCTCTCTGACTCATTTGTGTCTTCAACTTCCAATTGTGTCCTCTTGTTTCTGTGTCCCCTCCCTGGAACATCCTGTCTTTGTCCACCTTGTCTATTCCACGCAGTATTTTATATGTCGTTATCATGTCTTCCCTGACCCTCCTGTCCTCCAGTGTCGTCAGGCCGATTTCCCTTAATCTTTCTTCATAGGACATTCCCCTTAGCTCTGGAACTAACCGTGTCGCAAACCTTTGTACTTTCTCTAGTTTCTTGACGTGCTTTATCAAGTGCGGGTTCCAAACAGGTGCTGCATACTCTAGTATGGGCCTGACGTACACGGTGTACAGTGTCTGTGTACAGTGTACAGTGTCTGTGTACAGTGTGTGTGTGTGTGTCAGTGTGTGTGTCAGTGTGTGTGTGTGTGTGTGTGTGTGTCAGTGTGTGTGTGTGTGTGTGTGTGTGTGTGTGTGTGTGTGTGTGTGTGTGTGTGTGTGTGTGTCAATGTGTGTGTGTGTGTGTGTCAATGTGTGTGTGTGTGTGTGTGTCAATGTTGTGTGTGTGTGTGTGTGTGTGTGTGTGTGTGTGTGTATGTGCCAATGTGTGTGTGTGTGTGTGTGTGTGTGTATGTGCCAATGTGTGTGTGTGTGTATGTGCCAGTGTGTGTGTGTGTGTGTGTGTGTGTGTGTGTGTGTGTGTGTCTCCGTTCCTCGATCAACAGATATTCATCTCAATTGACGAATCCTGTTGAAGTAACAGAAACAAATGCCCACCACCAGCTCAACCCTGTACTACTTGCTGCCAGTCTGTAGGGCCCACCAGACCCGCTTCTTCCTGGGAACATACATGTAGATATGGCCCACGAAGTTACTGCAAAAAAAATAATTTCTACAGTGAGTGGGCCTGCTAGAGCAGCCTCTACCTTGGCATTTGACCATTAATTTCTCGGGACACCAGCAGAACTCTGTATCCTTGTGCCATGCTTCAGTAGACGGAGTGGACTGATGCATACTCTGCCAAAGCAGACAGATCACTGAGAATTTGAGTACACAGTGAACCAAGAATCAACTTATCCAACAATCAGGATAAAAGCAGTGAGGACCGCATTGAGCTCTGTGGTGAACAGAGGCTTCTCTTGGTAGATATGCAGAATAAGTCTTCATTGGCAATCACAGCAAGGTCAACACCTCCCTTACTCTGAGACCCTTGAAGCTTGAGCTGAATCATGCTCCAAGAAATAAGCCGAGATTATTACCAAGGTTCGACACGAATGACTCTCCATTCACTGCCTATAAAGATGAACATCAGACACCATCCAAGGAGGGCAGGGAGAGAAGCTAACCTCTCTTCTCCAGGAGGAGAGACCACAACTGAATGCCAAATGGCACAGGTAACTTTGCATGAAGAGCAAAGGATGGCTCCTCCTCCCCACCCCCTTCTAATTACATCAGCAAACTGGATTACCAGGAGTATACCAGACCCGAAACAAGCAGAGCAGGCCATGCCGTATCCCTAGCTGAACAGGGTTCAGCAGGAAGGAGCTGGCGAAGACATATCTGGCAGCTATACTTCAACCTGGATGGTATGATGAGAGAACACCATTAAAATAATGTAGTTATGATTACAACCTTAATTTTTAAAAGGTGGACGGTAAGCCAGTGGCAGGCCTTTGTTAGCTGACTAAAAGCTCCAGTGGCGGGTCATCATGTACCTATGACCGTGTCTAAAAACACTTGTCCTGTTTCCTGACAAATCTTACCTAACCTAACCCAAAAAATGTCTAACATTTTGAGCTTTATGTGATAGGCCCTCGTCAGGTGATGATCAAAGATCCCCAAAACTGTCATCTGTCAACAGACGGCTCCCACAGTTCCAGAGTCTGGAGATGGCGAAGAACACCAAATCTCCACAATGAAGAATTTTTTTTTTTTTTGACCTGGCCATCTGGCAAAACCCTCCTGGATGTCACCAGCCAGCCAACCACTGGGTCAGTTGTCGGATGGAACTTGCAATAGCCAACTAAACAAAGCAGATGAGCCTTCTGTTTCTAAATGCAAGATGAAACAAACATTCAATATCCTTTCCTTTGGGACAGTCAATCACAGGCTACCAAAAATTGTGGATAAGCACTGCACTTGCCAAAATAAAACTGTGTATAATAAAAGCGTTAGAGGGGAAGGAGAAAGGTGCTGTGGCATGGCAAAATAAAACCCATTTTTTTTCCTCCGGAGGCGTGGGGAACAACGCTGAAAAGGCAGTTTCCATTTCTTTTTTTACACCCAAACAGATCACAAGGATCCCCTTTACCTTTGCGGCCTGGTCCTTGGTAATAAACAGATTTAGCCTACAAAGTGTCTGGGTCACCCAAAGGCCGGAAATGGTTGGAGGGCCATGCTGTTTGGGAAGCGATCCCTAATTTTATCAGATGAAGGGGCCACAGAGGTATGGTAATCAGAGCTTTTTGAACAGCAGGAAGTAGACTCAGAGCATCTGACTGTCTCTTCCAGGCAGGGGCAGCAGGGGCATCCTAGACAGAAAACAGGCACTTGCCTGATTGGCAAGAATGCTGTCTAATGGGGCACTTGACACACTGTCCCAGCTAGCAGCAGAGGACCGCAGGTTGCTGTGGCATACGATGGAGCAGCAGAGTGGCGGACCTATGGCCGAGAGAAAGCTGTGTGGGGATGAGAAGGCCAATTGAAACTGGCTTCCCTCAATCAGGCATCCACAAGAAGCTAGGCTTCCCTCAACCAGGCATCCCTGAGAAGTTAGGCTCCCTTCAATCAGGCATCCCTGAGAAGCAAGGTTTTTCTCAACCAGGCATCCCAGAGGAGTTTGTCCCAGGAGGACGCAGCAGTAGCAACCCCTAATCAGTAGGAGTGGGAGACCTGAGGGAGTAGTATGCCGCTCATTCGCCCTGTGCTTCCCAATGGCAGATGCATCCCATGGGACCTTTCCTTAGTAGAGCCCCCATCAGCCTCTAGGCCACCTAGAGATGGCAACAGTGGTGATCGGAATGGGCCGGTGGTCGCCTGGACAGATGGTAGGGCCACTGGCAAGGTGCTCATAGGCTGAGCCAGAAAGTCCTCGAGGAAGAGGAAAGACACTGTCCCATCGAGGACTACCTAACATCAGCCAGGGAAATGTGGGTTGAGGCAGTGGCTACTTAAGATAGTCCAGTATGTATGAGGCATGTCCTATAGGCTTTTGAAAAATCCAGTTTCTCAGCACAAACAAAACACAGTGGTTTACTCTCCTTCATGTGTAGTACATGCACTCTGTTATTATGTTTAAGGGAGATACCACAGCCATGACATTGCAAAACTCTAGTGATGGAGTGAGTAGTGTCAAATTCGGCTCCACAATCCCAGGTATTAAGGGTCACCTTACACTTGCATTTCTGGTGGACACACTTCTAACACTTGAAGCAATGTACATGGAAGGGAACACAAGGCTTCACATCCAGATGCCTCCTCCCAAGATTCAACTCTAGGGTTAAGTTTGGGTGGTCGAATGCAAGGACTAATAAACTAGTATTCACCAGAATACCTACTCTTCTAAATCTTCCTAACCGCAAATGACCTCTATCTCATGCTCGAGTAACTATGGGAAACTATGCCATGACATTCATTCAAATAACCAGTGGTGAGCACATTCTTCATTGGTTCACCACGATACAAGAGGGCACAAACCTGCTAGGGGCCAGAAGTCTTCATCACCAGACTGTTCTTCGAGGCCTGATTGATGTTAAGCTGAAAGATGTCCCCACTTTGTGGCTCTGACTGCCACTAAGCTTACCAACTTGCAGCCTGGCCAGAGTTGGTCTAACTTACATAGGCATGTGGGTCTTTGAATTCGCGCTTATTAGCCCAGGAGCGGTAGACAGAAGTATCCTCCAAGGAACAGACATAAAGACACTGACCACTCACAGCTCAGCCATTGAATCAGGTAAAACAAAAATCAGCAAATACTTCTTCTGCGTAGGTAACAACCGCAAGCATAAAGTTTTTCATGGTAAGACATATCCTACCCAGTGTGGTAATAGATGGAGCCCACCACCCGGCCGTCTACAGAGTCAACTTCAGAAATGGGAGAGGTATGAAGGCCAGGACCAGCCACAGCAATGGGATGCCCGGCTGAGTATGGCTCTGGGTCCTTCCCATAAATCATGTCCACTAGTGATCAGGAGTCACTTCCACAAAGGGACCTGGGATGTGAGGTTTTCTTGAAAGACGCTGGGTTTTTCTTCTCTGTTTTATGACGCGAAAGAGAAAGAAATAAGAGAACAAAGGTGTAAAAAATGAGAGATTACCGGTAGACTACTGCGCTGCCACTAATCCGCACTCCATACCAACGCAACATGCAATGCTTACACCCTCTAGGGGGCCACTCCTCGCCTTACTCATAACATCCCTAGGGTAGCTCGTCCGGAATTAACAGAGCAAGTCTTAGCAAAATTGTCTATTTAGAAAAGGAGTGCCAGAGCCACCAGCAGCATATGGCTACTAATAGACAGAGGAGAACTGGCAAGAACTCAGAGAAGTGTTCACCAACAATCAGCTCAGTGGGTGGGAGCGCACACACCAACAGATGGTAACCTTAATAATTACCTAAGTAAAATTTAATGAATGGGAAAAATTCCCAAAATTTAATCCAAATTAGGGAAGGTGGTGGTGGAGGTGGGCTCTGGGCGAAGTTGACTGAGGGAGAGAGGGAGGAAAGGAAGGAGGGGGAGGAAAAGAGGGAGAGGGGGGAGAGAGTCGGAGATGGGGAGAAAAAGAGGGTGAGGAAGAGAGTAAACCATTCTCTCTCAAAGCCATCGGTAGGTTGGAACCTCACCTAGTCACAGTAAACAATGAGGAACCTTCCTGGCGACACCTAACTCGTGTTTGAATCTCATTTCGAGTCCCACAAATCCCTCTCCTCGGGAACCTGATCCCTCACCTATTACCTGATCCATCACACTTACACTCTAGTACCTGATTTCACACACCTACGTCCCAGTATAATGTAACTATCTCTCTGCAATATTTTTTTTTACTCTTTTAGTTGACGTGACTCGACTTTTTTTCATATATTGCAAAAAAATAGAAATTGCAGAGCGTCTATCAACGTGCAGAGAGATTCAATTTTATGCAATTACGGGAATTTCCCCCAACTATTCCCTGGATTCTGGGAAAAAAATCTGATCTGCCGTACGATATATGACTTAAAGATGTGGCACCACCAGTGACGGCGGCGCTGCCTTGCCCACCACACAACCCAGCTGTTGTCACCGCCACCACCCAACTGTTGTCACTGCCGCCACCACCAACGCCCAGCTGTTGTCACTGCCGCCGCCACCACCACCGCCCAGCTGTTATCACTGCCCTCTACACAGCCCGGCTGTTGTCACCGCCGCCACATCCCAGCTGTTGTCACCGCCGCCACATCCCAGCTGTCACCGCCGCCACATCCCAACTGTCACCGCCGCCACCTCCCAGCTGTTGTCACCGCCGCCACCTCCCAGCTGTTGTCACCGCCGCCACCTCCCAGCTGTTGTCACCGCCGCCACCTCCCAGCTGGCGTCACAACCGCCACCTCCCAGCTGGCGTCACCACCGCCACTCCCAGCTGGCGTCACCACCGCCACCTCCCAGCTGGCGTCACCACCGCCACCTCCCAGCTGGCGTCACCACCGCCACCTCCCAGCTGGCGTCACCACCGCCACCTCCCAGCTGGCGTCACCACCGCCACCTCCCAGCTGGCGTCACCACCGCCACCTCCCAGCTGTCGTCACCACCGCCACCTCCCAGCTGGCGTCACCACCGCCACCTCCCAGCTGTCGTCACCACCGCCACCTCCCAGCTGTCGTCACCACCGCCACCTCCCAGCTGTCGTCACCACCGCCACCTCCCAGCTGTCGTCACCACCGCCACCTCCCAGCTGTCGTCACCACCGCCATCTCCCAGATGTCGTCACCACCGCCACCTCCCAGCTGTCGTCACCACCGCCACCTCCCAGCTGTCGTCACCACCGCCACCTCCCAGCTGTCGTCACCACCGCCACCTCCCAGCTGTCGTCACCACCGCCACCTCCCAGCTGTCGTCACCACCGCCACCTCCCAGCTGTCGTCACCACCGCCACCTCCCAGCTGTCGTCACCACCGCCACCTCCCAGCTGTCGTCACCACCGCCACCTCCCAGCTGTCGTCACCACCGCCACCTCCCAGCTGTCGTCACCACCGCCACCTCCCAGCTGTCGTCACCACCGCCACCTCCCAGCTGTCGTCACCACCGCCACCTCCCAGCTGTCGTCACCACCGCCACCTCCCAGCTGTCGTCACCACCGCCACCTCCCAGCTGTCGTCACCACCGCCACCTCCCAGCTGTCGTCACCACCGCCACCTCCCAGCTGTCGTCACCACGCCACCCTCCCAGCTGTCGTCACCACCGCCACCTCCCAGCTGTCGTCACCACCGCCACCTCCCAGCTGTCGTCACCACCGCCACCTCCCAGCTGTCGTCACCACCGCCACCTCCCAGCTGTCGTCACCACCGCCACCTCCCAGCTGTCGTCACCACCGCCACCTCCCAGCTGTCGTCACCACCGCCACCTCCCAGCTGTCGTCACCACCGCCACCTCCCAGCTGTCGTCACCACCGCCACCTCCCAGCTGTCGTCACCACCGCCACCTCCCAGCTGTCGTCACCACCGCCACCTCCCAGCTGTCGTCACCACCGCCACCTCCCAGCTGTCGTCACCACCGCCACCTCCCAGCTGTCGTCACCACCGCCACCTCCCAGCTGTCGTCACCACCGCCACCTCCCAGCTGGCGTCACCACCGCCACCTCCCAGCTGGCGTCACAACCGCCACCTCCCAGCTGGCGTCACCACCGCCACCTCCCAGCTGGCGTCACCACCGCCACCTCCCAGCTGGCGTCACCACCGCCACCTCCCAGCTGGCGTCACCACCGCCACCTCCCAGCTGGCGTCACCACCGCCACCTCCCAGCTGGCGTCACCACCGCCACCTCCCAGCTGGCGTCACCACCGCCACCTCCCAGCTGGCGTCACCACCGCCACCTCCCAGCTGGCGTCACCACCGCCACCTCCCAGCTGTCGTCACCACCGCCACCTCCCAGCTGTCGTCACCACCGCCACCTCCCAGCTGTCGTCACCACCGCCACCTCCCAGCTGTCGTCACCACCGCCACCTCCCAGCTGTCGTCACCACCGCCACCTCCCAGCTGTCGTCACCACCGCCACCTCCCAGCTGTCGTCACCACCGCCACCTCCCAGCTGTCGTCACCACCGCCACCTCCCAGCTGTCGTCACCACCGCCATCTCCCAGATGTCGTCACCACCGCCACCTCCCAGCTGTCGTCACCACCGCCACCTCCCAGCTGTCGTCACCACCGCCACCTCCCAGCTGTCGTCACCACCGCCACCTCCCAGCTGTCGTCACCACCGCCACCTCCCAGCTGTCGTCACCACCGCCACCTCCCAGCTGTCGTCACCACCGCCACCTCCCAGCTGTCGTCACCACCGCCACCTCCCAGCTGGCGTCACCACCGCCACCTCCCAGCTGGCGTCACCACCGCCACCTCCCAGCTGGCGTCACCACCGCCACCTCCCAGCTGGCGTCACCACCGCCACCTCCCAGCTGGCGTCACCACCACCGCCGCCACCTCCCAGCTGGCGTCACCACCACCGCCGCCACCTCCCAGCTGGCGTCACCACCACCGCCGCCACATCCCAGCTGGCGTCACCGCCCTCCGCCACTGACCAGCTGTCGTCACCGTCCTCAGACACCACCCAGCTGTTGTCACAACCTCCCCCCCTCCCCCAGGTTGCTAGGGGTGTCACTAAGAGAAAAAGTTTTCACTGCTGTTTGGAACTGAGATCTCAATATAATTATCTAACATCTCATTTAAACCCCAAACAGCTGAGTCATTAGTTACACTGAACGGTTATTACCATGTATCATGTGTCAGTATAATGATAAAGCCAATGGTTGGCGAAACATCTACAATAAAGATACCCAAATGTTGCACATGTGTGTAATTCACGTTCATTTGTTAGTGTTAATTAAGGTGACTAGTTTTTAACTGCTAAATTCGTGTTCTAGGACCTAGAGAATATAATTTGATTCTGGCTACTGGTACTCTGTCCAGATCTTTGAATCACAGAACAGTATAACAAGATGAAATATCGAACAACATGGCTGTAAAAGTTTAAGGCTTACCTGCGTCCCCTAATCTGGTGCATAGGATAAAGCTGACATGTTAAGAGGATCCTACACTCTTCATGGCTGGCCAGAAGGTATTAACGGATAATGGTGAAATGTCTGATCCATCCACACTGAGCAGCCCCTCATTTTGAGTTATAAGACCGGGATACTCATCCCAGTGACATATCGTACGTAGATGCTTCCTAGGAATCACGATGAGGAGGCATGAGAGTCTTCAGGAACGTCAGTAGCGACTCCAAGAGTGGGTATAGTGGCTAGATGATGGCCGAGACTTTAAGAGGCACCTAAGTTCCTCCGTTTTCTAATAACATGCTCATTTGTCCACTATAATCTACATTGTCCATAATTACTAACGCATTTGCTTTGTTTCGTAAGTCCAGGATCTTTCCTTAATTCATGGTATAACTTAAATGTTGGAGGATAATTGTGTTGTAGAGGTCCGAGCTTTGTTCAGACAATTAAGTTGTACCATGAATTAAACAAAGATCCTGGACTTCACCTTACGAAACAGAAAACAAATACGATAGTAATTATGGACAAAGAAGATTAGAGTGGACAAATGAGCACGGTATTAGAAGACAGGAGTAATTACGTGCCCCTTAAAGCTCGCAGCCAAATTGTCAGTCCTGTATACATTAAAGAACGTATAACCACTCAAACATGCAACATAAATACATTGAAAACACAAAGAATAGATGAAAGACCATTCTCAAAACAGACAGATGCAATCATAATAGATTAAAACACTAACATCCATTAAAAAACTTTCAGATTAATTACATTGGCATCTTCTAAAATGTTGACGACGCGTCTATAACTAACACAGCGATAGTGGTGAGAACAGCGAGAAAACACGGAGTTCCACAGTGAATACAAATGATTCTATTAGTAGTTAGGCAGAGTGTAAGTCTCCAGAGAGAATCCCTGCGAAACCAACTCTTCCCCACACTCCGACCCATCAGTACAAACCCTGATCTTCCATGGAATCATGTTCTACCGAGTCAGGACTTCAAGATCGTTGCCGGTGTCAAGCTTTCATGGGCCCTTATCCACTATCCACCGAAACAAATATGATGGAAGAGCCAGCGACCATGTCTACACTAGTCTAAAAATACAGCTGTCCAAGGTTAGCATATGAACCAAGGAAGAACAAACCTGAGAGCCATATTCAAGGCTGAACTGGCACAAAGGCGCATTAAAACGAAGGAATATCGGGCGGTCTGTATCCCAGGAGCAACATTCAATATGTTAATAACTCACAAAAAATGTTTTAAATTTAAGCTGGGGGACCCGTGTCTGCGTAGGCATGAGCCGTCCTCCCCAAACATCATGTGATGTTCGTACTGAAGGAACACCCTGTCGAGCAAGACATGGAGAAACCGAGCTCTACCATAGAGATGCCACCGTATCTCCCTCTCCATTTCAACGAAACAGGGAAATAGTTCGAACTTTGCGTGAATCCAGAATAGATTAGGAATAGCCAGAAAAGCTAATAGTTGCGAGTTGCAAAGAAATATCCCACTAGATCAGATAATTTTAAACAGATGAAAAGGAATTGTGGTGAAGGAAGGTGCCGCAACGTTCCGGCACCCACGGAGCCTTTCAATGAAACGCTGACACAACCACTGTCAATTACCTTCATGTTGAACTCCAGGTTTCAATAAACTTGCCTATAACTTTCCACATAAAACAGGGGAAAACACTCCCCTCAACCACAGATCATTGAAGTCATTACCGTATGCATTAGATGAAGACCCAAGTGAAAACCTCGCCAAGGATATCAGGTACCTTCGAGAGGTAGCTGATATCCTTGGCGAGGTGAATAGACGAGGTAGTAAACCCTGGAAGTATGTCCCATTTTCATGCTCGAGAAATGTAGTAGAACTTTCCTCCTCTTCACCACAATACAAGACGCCTGACGGGTCTTCACGAAATAAGTTCCTCTGAAGGGTTTAATACTTGTTGGTGAACTTGCTTGCAAATCTGGGTAATTTCCAGATGCACAATGTAACTTGAGATATATCAACAAAGAAATAGGAAAATTATCACTAGCCCACAGATGGCTCCAACTTCATCCTGTTCCCTACTTGTATGTCTCATAACAATAAAAATGCTTTCAAATGAGCTGATGTAGGTAACAGCTCTTAGCTTGCCAATAAAGTTAGGAATCCTTAACCTGTAAATAGCTTGTCAAAAAAGCTAGGGATCCTTAACCTAACCTTGTCAAACCCTGTGTAAAAAAAAAAAGTCAGGGGCTGCACACGACCTGGAGTTCAGGAACAGCAGTTCATACCTGAGAAAGTGCCTGTATAGATATGCCAGATCGGAGTGTTAGTAGTGAGAATGGTATTAAAATTATCTCCAAATGATCAGTCCCACGTGGGATGAGAACGCCTTAGGTCACCCCAGGAGAAAAAAAAAAGATGAGATCCCAGAACAGGTTTTCCAGAGCAGAATAGTCAGACAATTCGAAGGGAATCAGAGAGCAACAAGTCAACTTTGCAAGTGAAGCCTAAGCAGGAGAAGCAGACTGTAGGCGCGTGGCCAAGGAACCCACTTGCTGGTTGGCGACCGGGCTTGGAGTTGCGAGCACAGGCATAAAATACACACATGAAACCCAGGAACGGCCTGTTGTCAAAAGTTTAATGACCTGTAAACAGAATGACACACCAGGTCTCTCATGAGGACACACATACACACACCCTTAATGTGGGGCCGAACGCGCCAGCAGTTACTGGAGGAGAGAACAAAATGGACCAACTGGAGCATTAGAACGCCTCTTCTATCAACCACTTAGAGAGATTAGATCTCCTTGATGATGCCATTGCAGAGTTAACATTGAGAATGAATCCACTTGATACACAAATTAATTTTAATAGTATAATGAACCAGTTATTTAAAGGCAATAAATCCTAGATAAATAAGAATAAGAAAGCTTGCGTGTCAGGCTCGTATAGAGTGATCAAAATCCACAAACTGAATAAATCTGTCAGATTGATAATCAGCTCAAATGGACCATTTTCCGCATCTTTCCAAATGGTTAGGAAGGATTGTAAACCCAACTGTGGATATAATTTCCTTCTCATACATAAAAAGAACATCGATTTGATTAAGCAAATAAAAGTAATTGCAAGGACACAAACTTCACATTGTTTTTGTTCTGACGTCACTATCTTGCATAATGAATAATTCTTATACTTGATTATCTGGGTACCTCGAGGAAGTCGTACCCTAACAGAACCCTCAATTAGACAACAACTATTATAGAAGTAATAAAATTAGCTTTAAAAACGATAAACTTGAATATTCAAAGAATTTCGATATGGTTTCGAGAAACTGTTTATCGCCTCTTGGATAATTTTTTTTATGGAATTCTTCCAAATAAAGATACTTAATGACACATTCAATGCAGATTTTCTGGTGTTGAGAAAATTGTTGGTCTTTAACTGATATCAGTTCTGTCTTCCCACCTAAATATTTTTTTTAACTCATTAAATTAAAAAGCGAAATAGAACAGGAAGGCTCTTTGTCATCCTTGTATATTTATGTTTGTGGATTTGAGAGAGATTTATTTAGCAGTTTGATAAAACTCACGAGTGACTGTACTCTTGTTCTCAGCATTCGAAGGAAGTGAAAAAAAAAAATCAATATTTTCGTTCCTGAAAGCCTAACACGTCACCAGCCGTATATTCATAACTACACCACCAGGATGCTGAGAATCACCAGCTGGCACTCAAAAATTTATATAGAGATCGCTACTAAACTACTGTAATCAAAAACATTCCTTCCAGTTTTATTCCAAGACACAAACTGTTTCCCGGTTACAAAGAACAAAGTATTCCCAGTAAAATCTATCAGTTTTACTCCGTACTGAAATATATCCCAGGTAATTAAAACTCTCGAGTATCAATCTGAATTTTAAGAACTCTTGCTCTGTCAAAACTTCACTAATTAAAACTTCACGTTTCTCTTAAGTTTGTCTATAGAGTCCCATGTATGGGCTGTGATTTGCTCTGTCTGGGCCAAACGAGTAAAGGTTTATCTTGCTTGGTCATGCAACATCAACATTTTGAGAGATCTGAATAGGCTTCCAGTGGTATTTTCCAACACTAAGCTTCATTTTCAGTGTGAATTGGCAGCTGACAAAGTCGTCGGTCTCCTCAAATTTTAATGTAAAGTTGTAACTTCAGAAAATAATTTAACATTGTGAACATTTTAATTATAGATTGGAAGTCTGCTCAAACATATGATACTGTATGTGTGTGGGCTCGTGTGTATATACACAGTTGACATGTGCAACGGTATATTTGTGTAAGTTTTTGAAAGTTTTATACATTGTATAACTATAGATTATACCGCGTTCACTTACACTGTTTAACAACAGATTGTTTTGTCGAGTTACACAAAGAAGCGAAACATCGCTATTTGAATGTTACTGTTAGTAACTTACTGTTAAACCGATTTATTATTTTTACTATTATCTCGTAACTTTTCATTTTGTCATTAATTTTTATACGATGGAGTTACGTAGCAATACGAATTAACTTAATAGAAAAGCAGTTACTAAAATGGGTGATTATTTACAGTTTTATGCTCCGATAACTGTCTACACCTACGTGAGCCGAGGTGATAAACAATACTTAACATAGCACATTACAAATTACTCTGACTCCACATTATAATTCCAGAGTTGAGAACTCTCCACAAACCCACTTTTATGATGTTTATCGGCTTATTCTTTACCTACTGCCTCACACTCTTCATGATATCCACTGAACGAAAGTACTTTGAGTACCCAGTTTACTGTGAGTTTTAATTGTGCAAAAGGTACACCGTTGTTGTTGGAGGATTAAGTGCTGTTTGTTACGTGCCGAATGACTCGTGAACAATACCTTTGTGCATATACTGGAATAACAAGAGTGATTATGACGGCTCGACAATGCAGCAGGACCAATATGTTGAGTGAACAATTCTTGACAACTTATGCAGCCCGCTCTCACACTGCGTGTTATTTTTTATTCAATGTTTAACGAAACATTGCAAAATGTGTTTACCTGGCCTGCATTACCGCGAGGTAACATCCTCATTTATGAAATCCATCCTCTTTTAAGTTTAACATCTTAAATTCAGGTTGTTAATCTGACCTAACCGAACCAAAAGTAATTAAAATGACTGACATTAACCAAGAAAGGAGGGCTAGACCTCACCGTAACACTGGCTGGGTAAACAGGCAGTAGGGTGTCGTTTATATCGTGCAGAAATGCGTTAAAAAGCGATTTTTTTTATTGAGGACGGGTTGCTTTATGAGGGTGAGAACACAGAGTGCTGTAGCTATGACTTATGCCGGAAGCGGCACAGCTGCCGCTGAACTGGTACGTACCGCAGCTGCTGTCACCGACATAGTACGCACCCCCAGCTGTTGTCAGCACCTGGTACGTACCCCAGCTGTTGTCACTGTCTGGTACCCCCACCACCAGCTGTTGTCACCGCCTGGTACGTACCCCCTGTGGAAAAAACCTATTTCCAGACAATAGATACACTTTTTATTCCTGTTTTCTGCATATATTTAATCAATATTTATATGCAGGAGAGACAAAGTCATGCAACTTCCTACATTCAAACATTTATATGTAGGATTCCCTATTAAATGCCTCACTGAAAATATTTTAGGTGAGTCATCAACCACAGGGATCCCGTCAACCCACGCAACCACATTACTCCTGAAGACTCACAAGTCAGTCTTGTTGTGATGGACGGGGGGAGAGGCAAGACACCAGGGGAAATATGTACAATTTTCTGTCATAATTTGCTATTTCTAAGCTCTAAATTGCATGAATTTCTCGTGAAACGTGATGTATATTAATTTCTGAATTTTGTTGAAGAAGCAGATAGTTCTTTGTACTTCATATCGATCTTGTATGATAGCATAAGGACGTATAAATATATAGAGCCTAGAAATAGTGGTGGCCTAATTTTTTTCAAATGTACAGTGCCATACGCTAGATGGAAAATATCTATTCAGATAGACTTTTATCTTTCAAGTTTCATGTATCTTAAAAGACCAATCTTGGCATTGTTACAACCTACCAGTTTTTGAACCAGTTTTTTTTATTATAATATTGACTTGTGGTACACTAGCTAATATTCAACAAATATTGTACGCCTATGTCATTACGTGATTCTAAACACCAGCTGAAACAAAACAGAGGCAGAAAATATTCAGGTTAGGTTAAGTAAGATTTATCAGGAAACGAGACAAGTATTTCCTGACGTGGGTCTGACCCACAGCTGGAGGTTTTGGTCATCCGACTGAGACTTTTCACTGGCTCTTCGGTCCACCCCTTTGAAAATTATCGTTATACAGTGGACCCCCGGTTAACGATATTTTTTCATTCCAGAAGTATGTTCAGGTGCCAGTACTGACCGAATTTGTTCCCATAAGGAATATTGTGAAGTAGATTAGTCCATTTCAGACCCCCAAACATGCACGTACAAACGCACTTACATAAATACACTTACATAATTGGTCGCATTGGGAGGTTATTGTTAAGCGGGGGTCCACGTTTTTATAACCTTATAGTTAATCATTTCAGGTGCCATTTTTTTACTATCAATTTTATATCAAGTTAAATACTTCAGGCTAAATTTATTTCTTATATTAAAATTAGTTATTTTATTCAAAGAATTCGAAAAATAATTAGGGTTTTTTATATAAGATTTTTTCTTCATTGAATCTGTATTCAAAATTCAATCACCGTAATTACTTAATCATTCAGCTAGAAAGGAATAATAATTGATATAAAAATAAAGGGGTTCTCATTGTATTTTTTTTCAATAGAACGATTTTTTTTTTTCAATTAAATCTTTTGTTACTTCTTTACAGCATGAATCAAATTTAATATACTTAATATTATTACAAAGCATATATAACAATTCATATAATGACAATGAAAGCGTGATTATCTGAGTATTAAATCGAAACTTTTAAATATTTTGTAATCTATGATATGTTAACATTAGTAGTTTTGAAACGTACAATTTTTTGATATAATGTAATTTTGCATTTCATTATACACAACATTTCATATTTTATGCAATTGTAAGCTGATTTTCATTAGTTTTTTGAAACGTTTTCATAGTGTTTTTGAAGTATTTTTGCAGATGTACATGTGTGTAATTCCTCAACTCGTCATTGTGCACTATAATTAAATTTGTGCACCATAACTGCATTGATAAAAACGTGTCTTCTAAACATTGTCAAAAAATTTAGCAGATAATTCGATTCCTTTTACATTTGCGACTCAAAAAAAAAAAAGTTCAGTGGAGATCAAGTTTGCTTTTAAAAAATTTAAGGCTATAATTAACTAGCACTTAAAGAAGAAAATTGTGATTGCTCAGTATTAGTGTCAGGAGCTACATGAACGTCCGCTTATTGCTTGGTGATGCTGCGCCACAACACAACCATGAATATAATAATTTGTCACCTTCGTATGAGAGAACTTGGCATTTGTTAATGTTTGTGTGAGAGGATCTGGTATTTGTTCCTTATGTTCGTATGAGAGAATCTGGTATTTGTTCCTCATGTTCGTATGAGAGAATCTGGTATTTGCTCCTAATGTTCGTATGAGAGAATCTGGTATTTGCTCCTAATGTTCGTTTGAGAGAATCTGGTATTTGTTCCTCAGGTTCGTACGAGAGGATATGGTATTTGCTCCTCATGTTCGTATGAGAGAATCTGGTATTTGCTCCTAATGTTCGTTTGAGAGAATCTGGTATTTGTTCCTGTTCGTTTGAGAGAATCTGGTATTTGTTCCTCAGGTTCGTATGAGAGAATCTGGTATTTGTTCCTCATGTTCGTATGAGAGAATCTGGTATTTGCTCTTAATGTTCGTATGAGAGGATATGGTATTTGCTCCTCATGTTCGTATGAGAGGATCTGGTATTTGTTCCTCATGTTTCGTATGAGAGAATCTGGTATTTGCTCCTCATGTTCGAATGAGAGGATCTGGTATTTGTTCATGTTCATAAGAGAGGATCTATCAATTCTCTCTCATGTTCGTATGAAAGATCTTCATTTTTTTCCATGTTGCTTTATGCTAGAAGGATGTTGTTAATTTAAAAAAATGTAAGAAATTTATATATATAAAATTCAAATTAAAAATTCTTGAAAATGTTTTTACAAAAACACACATGATTTTTTGGTCGATTAGGTTCATTCTCACTTCTAGGCATATTGAAGGTGTTTAGCTTTAGTTCCTGACCCTAAACCTCATCTAATTTTTTTTTCAAAGCCCGAGCCTCTATCGAACACCTAGGGGTTTTGAGATACAGCTCCCGGTTGTACTGAAGTTGGGGTCCAGCTCCCACACCCTCATAACTAATTCTTGAAGTTTCCCCATGCCTTTGTAACTCCCACAGCCCAACAACTTACTCCCACACCTTCACTAATCATTCTCACACCTTGATTTGCACATCTCCAATACCTAGCTCCTACAACATACCCCGCACACTAACAAATCACTCTCACAGCTCTCCCGCAACCCTAAAGCTAACTCCAATAATTGAGCGATCTCTCCACCATATCATTCCCAATCTTTCAAAACTTGAGGACCAACTAAAAGCTACGCGAGTAAATCAGCAAACGACCCACAAATAAATCAATACAGGAGGAGGATACCAGTGAACTCCATGAATTGAATAAGCTTGTGCTGAGGTCGGGCAAGTGGTATATGACGTTCAGTGTGGAAAAACGGAAACAAATAGGCCCAGTGCCACCCAGACGAAGGGCTGGCATACTTGCGCAAGTGTGTATGTGTATCCGTACGCGCACTAAGTATATTAGTAAGTTCAGAATAGGATTCGAACTTGCGCATTCTGTGTGACGATATTTTTGTCACACAGACCCAAGAGATAGATATAGAGCTCGCTCGCTCGCTCACACACACACACACACACACACACACACACACACACACACACACACACACACACACACACACACACACACACACACACACATACACCTTGCTATTATCGTCAACAACTCACTCTTGCATAATCACAAGTAATACTATTCCTAGTATTACTTGTGATTATGCACACACCATATTTTGTCCCGTGTCAAGGACCGTAAGTGTCTCAAGATTTTAAACAAATGGGGAAATACCCCCACCATTTACGCCGAAAGATATACTCAGTTCTTAGACAAGGTAGCACCTGTGGCATCCTCCCAGAGAGAAGGCACCTTTCCCAAAGCACTAGCCCCCACTATACCGTTAAGGTGACCCAGGAATTGGGGAGAAGGTATAAGAAAATATATGGGGAGGTTAATGGTGAGATCTGGGGAATTTTTAGGGAAGATCTAGAGAAACTATAGACGAGATCTAGGGAAATAATGAGATCTGCATAAGTCAGATCAGCAGAAAAGAGGAATAGAGGAAGAATATTAAAGTGAGAGGCAACAACGGCTGAGGCCTCAACAGTTGAGGCCACAATGGGAAGGAATGAGGATGGGGAGAAGTAAGAAGCGAGTGGGATAAAGAAAAGGTGAGAAGGGTTTATAAAAACGTTGTTTTAGTATCCAGCTGTGTTGAGAAGGGATAACGAAGGGCACCAGCTGTGTTGAGAAAGGATAACTGAGGGTACCAGCTGTCTTGAGTGGGAAAACTAAGGGTACCAGTTGTGTTGAGAGGGATAACTAAGGGTGCCAGCTATGTTTAGAAGGGATAACGAAGGGTACCAGCAGTACTGAGAGGGATAAGTGAGGGTACCAGCAGTACTGAGAGGGATAACTGAGGGTACCAGCAGTACTGAGAGGGATAACTGTGGGTATCAGCAGTCTTGAAAGGGATAACTGAAGCGATAGATACTGCCACTTCACCTGGATATATTGTGATGGATGGCAGGTCATGAATCACAGCAGTGGCAGTAACACAGCAAGTGGGTATCATGTAGGGACGAGGAGATAGACGAGAGGGAGGGGAAAGTAAAAGAAGGGAGGGGGAGAGGAATGTCAAGAAATAGGAAAGAGGGGAGGGAGAGAAGGTCAAGAAAGAGGAAAGAAAAGAGGGGAGGGGGAGAGGAAAAAGGGGGGAGAGGATTAAGTAGGGAGGGGGAGAAAGATGTGGAAAGGAAAAGAAAGATTAAGCAAGGAAGGGAAAAATGAGGAGGGGGATAGAAAGATGAGAGGGAGAGGGGGGAGAAAGTTATCTTGTGTACCCAGGCTTTAGTATCTTACAGTGGAGGAAACATAAGTGATATTTAAGATGTATAAAGGTGAGAGAGAGAGTTTAGCGAGGAGCTAAACACAGTAACCTTGCCTTTGACGAGCCTATGTTTCTCGTCTTAAGATGTATCAGTGCAAGAAAATCGTTCCTGTGTGGTGTATGTCTTTAGTAGATAACCTGGGAGTGTGTCGCACCACCGACAGACTCCCAGGTCTTGGCTTCCTCAGCTACGAGAGGTTGTCAGACTCCAATTACCGAGCTGCCCAACAAGAGTCAAGTATTCAATTGATAAAACTGTTCTAGTGTGATCAGTAATGAAGTAGATCTCACTCTGGCAAGTGTCAAATGGTCGTGTTTATTTCAGGACGGCTTCAAGACGGGGCTTCAAGACACGTGATGTTCCCGGCTATTGAACCTGCTACACACACTGTATACACAGCAGGTGTTGTAGCCGACTCAGTCAAGCTTGCTGCTGGCCGGTGTTGTAGCCGATTCAGTCAAGCTTGCTGCTGGCCGGAGTTGTAGCCGACTCAGTCAAGCGTGCTGCTGTTTAATGAGATTATTTGGTGAGGCAGTGGCGTGGAGTATATGATAGACGTCTTCGGAGGCTTCTTACTTTATTTGAAAAGTCGTGGTGGGTATACAGGCTTGTGTGTTGTGCCCATGGCCCGGGAGGGCCATCCCACGAGAGAGAGCTACTAATAGGCCTTGTGTCTTCCTGCTAGGCCATTGTGTGAGTGTGTGTGTGTGTGGGCCCAGCATCCCACTGACCTGGAGCAGGCCCAGAGGGCAGCACTTGAGTGGTGCGAAATATGAACTAAGCTGGCAGACAGTACAGGCTGTCTACATTCGCTCGGCCACATACCGTGCATCGTCCCGACGAGACAATACTGGTGGTAAAAGAAACTCTGTCTCTCTCTCGTAGAAACAGGGCACAGAACACAAAATAAAAAAATATATATACATATGGACATTGAAAAAAAAACTTCCTACAGGGAGGGAAAAAAAAAACATGTAGGGTGTGCTAAACATCGTGGTCATAGGCAGTGAGCATCGATGGGCATCACTGCACGCCTTCCTGCATCTGGACAGATACTGCAACACAGGAGATATTGCTGCGGCTGAGCTGTGACGTAACAGGTTACGGTCTCCTCTGGAACGGTGAAGCAGACATCGTAGGAGTCGCTGCAGGTTTCACTCAACCTGGGGCACGACATGCTGGTGCCCTCGAGTGAGGCGTCGACAAAACTCGGCAACTGGGCAGGACTTCTGGCGACTCAGGAGGACACTTCTCGACTGGTACTGTCGCTGGGCTGTCACTGCTGGCGAGCATGGAGCGAGTCGTGGCAGAGACGACTGGGCGAAACATCTGGGAGTCGTAATATCATACACCAGACTGCAGTGAGCGAGCTAGCAGTCAAAGTGACATCATCTTTGAGCAGGCTGCTCACTGAAGCTTGTGACACGAGGCTGACACAGCACCTGCCAACAGGGCTAACTGCGGCTTGACGAGTGTCATTCTCTCGGCAGTTGGAGTTACAGCAGAGGTTAATCTAAGCATCCCCAGACTTTTCTACATACAACTGCACTCTGAAGGTCTGGAGGTGAAGTGAAACAAATTTCGATGGGAATCGTAGCAGGTACGATTCTGCAGAACATCACAAGTGACGAGCATAAGAGCTTTCTGTACAAAGGGGCTCGGGCTCAGAGCTGACTGATATCTGGTCACACCGGGTGACTAACACAGTGGTGCCACTCAGGTCTGGCCGCAGACATCACTGGACACACACAAACTACACACACCCACGGTACATGCAGTACAACATGGCTTAAACTAGCAAATGATGCTTTTCTGTGCACAAAACTGACACTAAGTCATACACTAACATGTGAGAACACTGAGGGGAATTAACACACGATATATATCTTCTCTCAATCTTCTCGACAATACTGAAATAATTACTAGAGCACTCGATGTGACATCATGTGATGTCGTGAGGTGATGTCAGCAGACATCTTGAGGTGATGTCAGGCAGACATCGTGACGTCATGAAGTCGGGCAGCATCGTCGGTGACGTCAATGTGATGTGGGCAGCAGACCACAGCATGAGGCCTGGGACATCTGGCTTGGTAACCCACTTGTCTTGCAGATCCACGTGACATCGTCCACACCCCACATGGCATTGGGATCCATGTGGCATCATGATCCATGGCTTGCTGATCCACATGGCTTGCTGATCCACATGGCTTCAAGTGATCTATGTGGCATGCTGATCCACATGGCTTGCTGATCCACATGGCTTGATCTACATGGCTTGCTGATCCATGTGGCTTGCTGATCCACGTGGCATGCTGATCCACGTAGCTTCGAGTGGCCCCGGGCACTCGGATACACAGCACTGGCGACCATTTCACACGGAAAAGAGCAGAAAACACAGCAGAGGGAGCGAGTAGTGGTGAGTGTATGGTAGTGTGGTGGCGAGGAGCGTGGGCAAGTGTGTGGCGAGGGAGGATCTGGCCACTTCCTCCTCTCCCACCCACAAACACAGGGACACACACTGGATGCAGAAATCACCACAAAAGTCACCTCTGGCTTGCTGAAACAGCCGTGCTGAGCTGAACAACAACAGCAGAACATACAAGTGACGCTGAACACGTGACTTGAGAAACAACGTGGGACGCTGTAGCGTGGGGTCACTGGGATGCCACTTACAATTCTGGAAGAAATTCAGCAAATTTCGGCTGGATCCTGCTTGTACCTGTGTCTGGATGCTCAAACGTGCAGACGCGACATCAGGATAACTCGTTGAGAGACGGATGCTTCTTGTATAGGGTGATAAAGTGAAGATGACTTCATCCCTTCCTCTCTCCGGGCAAACACAACTGCTGCGACCACCGCTTCCCACCATTTATAACGAGATTGTTTGGTGATGCTGCAAGCGGGGTGTGAATTATAGACGTCTTCGGAGGCTTCTTACTTTATTTGCAAAGTTGTGGTGGGTACACAGGCTTGTGTGTTGTGCCCATGGCCCGGGTAGGCCATGCCCACGAGAGGGAACTAGTACTAGGCCTTGTGTCTTCCTGCTAGGCCGCTGTGTGAGTGTGTGTGGGCCCAGCATCCCACTGACCTGGAGCAGGCCCAGAGGGCAGCACTTGAGTGGCGCAAAATATGAACTAAGCTGGCAGACAGTACAGGCTGTCTACACTGCTGGCCGTTGTTGTAGCTGACTCAGTCAAGCTTGCTGCTGGCCAGTGTTGTAGCCGACTCAGTCAAGCTTGCTGCTGGCCAGTGTTGTAGCCGACTGTTACAAAAAACGGGATTCTAAAAGCTTAGAGATCTCCAGTGAATACTAGAAAGGACTGCCCTTCTAGCATCCAGCCTGTTACTGGGTTTTCGTAACAAGTAATCAGTATCCTTGTCCAATTATCCATTAAAATTCAGTATTATTCAATAGTGCTTCAGGATTACAACTTGTAGGCTACTAACTAGAGAAATTAAAATTTAATAAATTTATTAAGTCTAGAGGTATATTATCAAATTAAATTAATCACAGTAATCAAAATAATGTCACATATCTCGAGTTCAATATTATTGTGCTAAAAGCACATATCACATTTATAATTCTTAAGTACCGTCTGGTACATTAACATTTAATAAGATATTACAAATATGTACAAGTTTGTGTATGCGTGTAAGTGCTCTAAGTAGTTCGCTATGTCTCACGACTCGACTAGACTTAAACAAGTGACTGACAAAGTCCTCTAATAAACTAACTTCTTGACCGACTGGCAACCAGAACAGTCTGCTTGAACAACAAAAAGAATGCTAAGCCCAATAGCAATATAACAAGCAACTGCGACACAGAATCAGGAACAAGAGATAATATAACGACACTAAGTAGGGACCATCAGCAGATCCTCCACAAAAGTTACAAAACTCCCATAATACTGAATCTAAGTTCAGCATAAGAAAATCCCCGACTGTGATAATACACAGAAACCAGTACAAATACAGCTCAGGACCTGAGATGCTCAGTGTGTCTATGAGACACACAACCTCAGTACAACGTCGAAAATCACTAAGTCTATACAAGGTTCCGTGAACAGAGTTCTACAGAACTAACAAGAATAATGAAACAGACAATCTGTCCAACCACCAAGCGAGTCTAGAGCAGACTGAATACTTCAGGCGAGGTGAGGACACCCCCCCCTCGATCACGTGATAGCTCCGTGGATAGCAGTCGCCCAGCAAGAAGCCGGCAATATAACTAGCAAACAGCGATAATTACAGTAGTTAGACAATCAAGACTTGAACTGAGCACATAATATGTTACATCCTACCTAACAAAGGAAACTACGTCAAATAACAATATAAAGCAATACATTTACGATTTAGCTATTATCGCAAATATAAGCAATATAAAATTAAATGAAAAGGTAATAATTATATATATACATAATAATCATTGAAACCATTCAGGGGTTGCAACACCGACTCGGTCAAGCTTGCTGCTGGCCGGTGTTGTAGCCGACTCAGTCAAGCTTGCTGCTGGCCAGTGTTGTAGCCGACTCAGTCAAGCTTGCTGCTGGCCGGTGTTGTAGCCGACTCAGTCAAGCTTGCTGCTGGCCGGTGTTGTACCCGACTCAGTCAAGCTTGCTGCTGGCCGGTGTTGTACCCGACTCAGTCAAGCTTGCTGCGCCTCAACATCAATATTGCTGTTCCACGAATTTTTTTTTTACCACGTTCTTTTAATTTTGTATATTCTAATATATCAGTATTTTCTGTTATCACCACCTCTGCTCACACCTTCCTCTCTTCTCCCTCTCTCTTCTCCCTCTCTCTTCCCCCTCTCTCTTCTCCCTCTCTCTTCCCCCTCTCCCTTCCCCCTCTCAGAATGTAGAGGTGTGAAGAAGACATGTCTAACATTCTCTAACTCTACTTTTGTCTAACTCCTTCCCGGTATCGTGTTCTCAGTCTGACGGTACCGAAGTCTGCCGGCCCAGGCTGACACTAGCCAAGTCTGCCGGCCCAGGCTGACACTAGCCAAGTCTGCCGGCCCAGGCTGACACTAGCCAAGTCTGCCGGCCCAGGCTGACACTAGCCAAGTCTGCCGGCCCAGGCTGACACTAGCCAAGTCTGCCGGCCCAGGCTGACACTAGCCAAGTCTGCCGGCCCAGGCTGACACTAGCCAAGTCTGCCGGCCCAGGCTGACACTAGCCAAGTCTGCCGGCCCAGGCTGACACTAGCCAAGTCTGCCGGCCCAGGCTGACACTAGCCAAGTCTGCCGGCCCAGGCTGACACTAGCCAAGTCTGCCGGCCCAGGCTGACACTAGCCAAGTCTGCCGGCCCAGGCTGACACTAGCCAAGTCTGCCGGCCCAGGCTGACACTAGCCAAGTCTGCCGGCCCAGGCTGACACTAGCCAAGTCTGCCGGCCCAGGCTGACACTAGCCAAGTCTGCCGGCCCAGGCTGACACTAGCCAAGTCTGCCGGCCCAGGCTGACACTAGGCAAGACTGCCGGCCCAGGCTGACACTAGCCAAGTCTGCCGGCCCAGGCTGACACTAGCCAAGTCTGCCGGCCCAGGCTGACACTAGCCAAGTCTGCCGGCCCAGGCTGACACTAGCCAAGTCTGCCGGCCCAGGCTGACACTAGCCAAGTCTGCCGGCCCAGGCTGACACTAGCCAAGTCTGCCGGCCCAGGCTGACACTAGCCAAGTTTGCCGGCCGAGGCTGACACTAGGCAAGTCTGCCGGACCAGGCTGACACTAGGCAAGACTGCCGGCCCAGGCTGACACTAGCCAAGTCTGCCGGCCCAGGATGTTAGGAAGTATTTCTTCAGCCACAGAGTAGTGAGGAAGTGGAATAGTTTGGGAAGCGATGTAGTGGAGGCAGGATCCATACATAGCTTTAAGCAGAGGTATGATAAAGCTCACGGTTCAGGGAGAGTGACCTAGTAGCTATCAGTGAAGAGGCGGGGGCCAGGAGCTAGGACTCAACCCCTGCAACCTCAACTAGGTGAGTACACCCCCCACACACACACCCACACCCACCCACCAGCCTTCACAAGCTGTCTGCATATTAATACAACCACAAACAAGTGGTAAGTCAAACGGGAGTGGAATGAAATTAGTTGTGAGCACCACAGCCACGCACTAGTATGTGCTAGCATCATGAAACATGCCTAGTGCTTCTAGGTACATGATGTTTGTAGGATTGTTGGTGTAGTGGTTAGAGCGTCGTGAGCTTCGACTTGCTTCCCACGAGGCTGGCTGAAAAAACACGGGTTCGATTCCTGGCTAACCGCAGTTTATATATATATTGTGGGAAGTGCAGTGTCTACACTCTTAATTAAGGGTGGAGATATCTCAGCATCAGAGCGCCTCTGGCAAGACAGTGATGGAGCGAGTCATGATGAGTGTTTCTTCTCCGGGTCAGCTGCCTCGGTGGGAAACGGCAGATGTGTTATAAAGAAAATACACAGTGCTGGTGTAGCAGTCTGGTGATGCTGCCGGCCGGGTTGATCGCTCCATCATCTTCCATCAACTCTATTACCAGCAACATTTTATTTCTTTAAATTTCTTCGACATTTTTCTTTTCATGTCCATCACAACAATCCTTCCTCCTTTTCCGTCTTCACAATAAACACAAATCTTAATTTTCAACGTCTCTTTAACCTGCTACATATTATTTAATCTGACTTGTCCATCCTTTCATAAATTTCTAGTTTAATGTGATGAAGCACCTGGGGAAGGGAAGGGAAGAGAAGGGAAGAGAATGGGAAGGTTTATCAGGCTTGACTCAAAAGGTTGGGAGCTTAATTCCTCTAATAAAGAGCTCTTGACTAGCATCAATGTATTGCCCTTGAAGGGAGTGCGTGGGTCAGTCTCTAGTTCTTGGGTCAAGTCTTTGTACTTAGGCTGTGTGATTCTCTCCATGAACTTTTATCCTATCACATCAATTTTCGGGCTGTGTCATACGTGCTTTAGGACTTGTGAAATGACTTATACTCCTCTATATTCCATCGTCAATCATTCCATCCATTCACTACATTCACTCAAGAAATTTTCTTATGTTCCATTTTTCTCCCAGCTTTATCTCCATTCTACATGTTCCTTGCCTGTAGTAACAGGCAAATTTATTAGTAAAGTTATCAGTGCAATTGTAGTTGTTGTAGTGATGGTGGCGGCTACTGATGTAGCATCAGTTGGCTCAACTTCTAACTTAAAGAACTGGAACCCATGTATAGTCGAATACTGGCCGCAGCCTCTTTTCCTTTTTTCCTCCCTGCCTTCCTTCCTCCCTGCATTCCTTCCTCCCTGCATTCCTTCCTCCCTGCATTCCTTCCTTCCTCCCTGCCTTCCTTCCTTCCTCCCTGCCTTCCTTCCTCCCTGCCTTCCTTCCTTCCTCCCTGCCTTCCTCCCTGCCTTCCTTCCTCCCTGCCTTCCTTCCTTCTTCCCTGCCTGCCTGCCTTCCTTCCTTCCTCCCTGCCTTCCTTCCTCCCAGCCTGCCGTCCTTCCTGCCTTCCTTCCTCCCTGCCTTCCTTCCACCCTGCCTTCCTCCCTCCCTGCCTGCCTTCCTTCCCCTGCTTCACTCCTTCCCTCCCTCCAGCCACCGAAAAAAAAAAAAAACGATCTCTCGTCTGACACACGCTACCTGGTGACAAACCTCTCCGCTAAGACCACGTCGCTGTATAAAAAAGGAAACTATACGACAGGAAGTACTTGAAGTCACTGAACTCCAGCAGTGAGATGCCGAACCCACCCACCTACCCACCCACACCCCCACACAAGCAATTTGTACAGGCTTAGTGCTTCCCTGAAGAGTACGTGGGTTTCTGGTGCTGAGACACGGGTCGGAAGAGACTGCTTTGGTTGACAGGCGATACGAATAGAAGAGGCAGAAATGGCAGTTACAAATCAGCAGTCTCTCTGCCAACTATAGTAACAGCAGCACTGGCGGAAGAAGCAGTGATAACAGCAAGAGTAAAAGCAGCAGCAGCAGCAGCAGCAGCAACAATAGGAACAAACAGCAGCAACAGCAGGCGCAACAAATCCGGCAGCAGTCGTAACAATTCACTTTTATTATTCAACAAAATTAGATAGTTATACATTGAGAACAAGAGCTATGTTTCCCTGTCATACTCGATTACGCATGATGGAGGTTCATACAAGGTGTTGAAATGTGTCAGCCCGAGCTGGGACACTTCAGTAGAGTAATGAGGATATCGTCAAGTATTCCAGCAAGGGTTCATTAGCTACGGCAGTTTCGTAGGCTTAGCTCCTGCAGAGCTGGAGTTACTATCACATAGGAATTGCCATCTCTCAGATTATCCGGGCTGAGGATGGGTGAGAGGGAGGGAGGATGAGGTATGAGGATAGGATGAGGCATTTTGGCGGAGACCCTTAGTCACAGATGGTTTCCCCACCACGCTTCCCTCCCACACGTTTCCTAAAATTAGATACTAAAGCTGGTTTCGACACCATTATTTCGTTCTTCCTTCCCCTCTATTGTTTTATCCTTTAGCTTCGTTTGACGACGATATCTTGCGAATACTTCCTCGCAGTGGTTCTTATATGTTCGTACAACGAAGTTTCCAATGAACATTGTAGATCCAGTTCCATTAGCCTCTCATAATTCATGCTCCTTAACTCAGGAACAAGCCTACTCGCGTACTTCTGCACTGTCTCCTGTTTCCTAACAAGCTTTCTCAGGAGTTGGGTTCCATACTGGTGCTGAGTATTCCAGGATGGCCCTGGCATGTATATTGAAGTACCTGGAAAGACTGTTGAGATTCCTGAAGGCCACTCTTAGATTTGCCAGTCTGTGATGCTCCGGAAAAATGCTAAGTACTATGCTCACTCCTAGGTCTTTTTCTTCGAGTGAAGTTTGCAGCCTCTCTCCCCTAAGTCTATACACCGTGCCCGGTCTTCTCTCCCCTTCCCCGATCTTAATGACCTTGCATTTGCAGGGGTTGAATTCAAGCAACTACTTATCTGATCAGTCCAGCAGTTTGTCCAGATCCATTTATAGTTTTTCCTTATCCTCGTCTATTTATATTTCGCGTCAGTTTTATATCATAAGCAAACAGGGAGACATCTCACTCAATCCCATCTAATAATAATCATAATATATCTTTATTTATATATGTACAAGGTATACAGGCCTAGTTGACATCAATGACATACTACTGTACAGAAAGCCCCTTGTTATGCAGAGCATTTCTCGCAAATTAGGTAAATTTTGTCCCGGGATGCGACCCACGCCAGTCGACTAACACCCAGGTACCATTTTATACTAATGGGTGAACATAGACAACCAGTGTAAGGAAACACGCCCAATGTTTCAATCTTCGCTGGGAATCGAATCCGGACCCCTCACCATGTGAAGCGAGAGTTTTTGCCACCAGGCCACGGGCGACCATATCTAGGATATCGTTCACATAAACCAGAAACACTACTGGCTCTAATACCGATCCTTGGGGACCCCGCGCGTGAGAGGTTTTAAAAAGCTCGGGGTGTGAATGTATGAAGCTTCTACTGACATGCTGAGACTCGTCCATAATGCAGGCATAAATGACTCGAAAGAAGTGAAGAACACTTAGAACCGGGACCAAAACACCATTCAGTGCTCTAGACAAAACACAAACACAATATTATTATTATAATCAAGGGGGAAGCGCTAAACCCTTAGGATTATACAGCGCCTGGGGGGATGTGGAAGGCATTCAGGCTTAATTTGGGGAACTGGAGCCGAGATCCAATTCTCTAAATCAAGATCCCCTCACCAACATCAAGGAACCTTCCTTGAGGGGACAAACACAATAATGACGCATTTATAAGCTGTGTGAGACATATAGAGGCGTTTCCCCGAATAAATCTGCCTGGATTTTCTGTTCTGCAACATTTCAAGATTTTTGTGCTAATTACAACACGAAAAGTCTAGAGTTATCATTCAACTCCCCCTGTGATTCTTTTGCGATATATTCGATATATATATATATATATATATATATATATATATATATATATATATATATATATATTATATATATATATATATATATATATATATATATATATACATACATACACACACACACACACACACACACACACGAATCCGGACCCCTCACCATGTGAAGCGAGAGTTTTTGCCACCAGGCCACGGGCGACCATATCTAGGATATCGTTCACATAAACCAGAAACACTACTGGCTCTAATACCGATCCTTGGGGACCCCGCGCCACGGTTCCACACAAGAGATTGGTGCAAAAACTGGAGGACCAAGCAGGGATAACAGGGAAGGCACTACAATGGATCAGGGAATACTTGTCAGGAAGACAGCAGCGAGTCATGGTACGTGGCGAGGTGTCAGAGTGGGCACCTGTGACCAGCGGGGTCCCGCAGGGGTCAGTCCTAGGACCAGTGCTGTTTCTGGTATTTGTGAACGACATGACGGAAGGAATAGACTCTGAGGTGTCCCTGTTTGCAGATGACGTGAAGTTGATGAGAAGAATTCACTCGATCGAAGACCAGGCAGAACTACAAAGGGATCTGGACAGGCTGCAGACCTGGTCCAGCAATTGGCTCCTAGAGTTCAATCCCACCAAGTGCAAAGTCATGAAGATTGGGGAAGGGCAAAGAAGGCCGCAGACGGAGTACAGTCTAGGGGGTCAGAGACTACAAACCTCACTCAAGGAAAAAGATCTTGGGGTGAGTATAACACCAGGCACATCTCCTGAAGCGCACATCAACCAAATAACTGCTGCAGCATATGGGCGCCTAGCAAACCTCAGAACAGCATTCCGACATCTTAATAAGGAATCATTCAGGACCCTGTACACCGTGTACGTTAGGCCCATATTGGAGTATGCGGCACCAGTTTGGAACCCACACCTAGCCAAGCACGTGAAGAAACTAGAGAAAGTGCAAAGGTTTGCAACAAGACTAGTTCCAGAGCTCAGAGGTATGTCCTACGAGGAGAGGTTAAGGGAAATCAACCTGACGACACTGGAGGACAGGAGAGATAGGGGGGACATGATAACGACATACAAAATACTGAGAGGAATTGACAAGGTGGACAAAGACAGGATGTTCGAGAGATTGGACACAGTAACAAGGGGACACAGTTGGAAGCTGAAGACACAGATGAATCACAGGGATGTTAGGAAGTATTTCTTCAGCCACAGAGTAGTCAGTAAGTGGAATAGTTTGGGAAGCGATGTAGTGGAGGCGGGATCCATACATAGCTTTAAGCAGAGGTATGATAAAGCTCACGGCTCAGGGAGAGTGACCTAGTAGCGATCAGTGAAGAGGCGGGGCCAGGAGCTCGGACTCGACCCCCGCAACCTCAACTAGGTGAGTACAACTAGGTGAGTACACACACCAAGTTATGCGAGTATATCACCATTGTTTTATTTATTGATCGTTACTCATACCGTCATTCTCACTGCCATTTCATTAATAAGGTTGACACTAATAAGGTTGACGCTACCTGCTCCTTTCTAACTAAAGACGAGAAAAGAAATGTCGAGAATTAAAGACGGAAGTTGATGAATCAGTTTACAATGTGACCAATGTTTCACTCTGTGTATAATAATAATAATAATCATAACTAAATGCTAAATCCGCAAGGGTCATATAGCGCTGCACGTTAGGATGTGCTAAAAGGTGTAATATCTTGATCAGAGACTAGCGAAGGTGGAGAGTATTAACAGAGGTCGAGTTAGTAAGGGCTGTGAGGAGTGCTAAAGGAAGTATAATCCAAGTTTGTGTAATAAATCTGTTGCTGTCAGAAAGCCAAAGAGTGAGACTAAGTCAAAGGTGGGGCCGTCAGCGAGGAGGGAAGGTGGGGCCGTCAGCGAGGAGGGAAGGTGGGGCCGTCAGCGAGGAGGGAAGGTGGGGCCGTCAGCGAGGAGGGAAGGTGGGGCCGTCAGCGAGGAGGGAAGATAAGGGTTAGAGCGGTGACGACGCTGGAGGTAAATTCTGCGTGATCTCTAGTAGACACGACAGTAATAGAATATGGTACTCTTCATTCTCTGTAGAACTTTCATTCGTCGAGAAAGATTCAGCTCAGGGCGAAACGTTGTACCATAAACCATCTAGTTCTGCATATCCCTTTCCACTCTTATGGACAGTACGTCTTGTATCCACCAGGTAAACGCCATCAATAAAGCAGGTGTCAGGCACAAGTGTCCTCGTGTTTTTTTATTACTTCAAGGACACTCCAAGACACGATCCTCAGAGAGCTTTATTTAAAGCATCTCCTTGAAGAGCTTCCTCACCTCAACGATTATACATTATCACTGGATAATTTCATGTTGACATGCAATATTGACATTTAATTTGTTAAAAATTCATGCACGTATTAGTGTGTGCATGATTATCTGTTGTAAATAAGAGAAAAATGATGCATGGAAAAATAATGGACAAAATAGGTGTGGAAACTGGAGATGTGAATGGGAAAATGGATGAATGGAAAAATGGGGGAGTGAAAAACGGGGGAATGAGTGGAAAAATGGGGGAATGAGTGGGGAAAAATAAGGGGCGAGGAAAAATAATAGGTGGGGGAAAAATCATGGGTGAGGAAAAATAATGGGGGTTTAAAAAAATGTTTGCAAACAATAACGAGAAGCTTATGTGCTAAGACGAGGATTCATCTCAGAGGAAACTGCTGTTAGTCTGACGGGGAGGACGACCGAAGCTGGAATATAATGGGACATAACTGCTTTCATCTGATACTGAACCTCTGGAGGTGTCCACAATGATGATGATAATACAGCTGGAGCCACTCTGAGGAATTTCAGCAGTTCAAGATGACTGACAAGGAGGTCGCTGATCACTCAGGAGTAAGAGAGAGACTCATTCAAATCAACATGAATACTGATCCATGAATACTAAAAAGCATAGATCAACACGAGTATTGGTCCGTTCCTCCATTCTTATGTTTACATTATTACGAGACAGAATAAAAGTCTATAGAAGGTTACGCGAACAGAAATGCAACTTGAATTAATTTAACGGTGGCACTCCCCAAATTACTGCAAATTGGAGGGGACAGAAGTATTGGGCGAGCAGCTGGTCCAGCTGGCTGCCCATCTGCCATCCCTCCGCCACGCAGTGGTAGAGGGCGAGCAACTGGTCCAGCTGGCTGCCCATCTGCCATCCCTCCGCCACGCAGTGGTAGAGGGCGAGCAACTGGTCCAGCTAGCTGCCCATCTGCCATCCTTCCGCCACGCAGTGGTAGAGGGCGAGCAACTGGTCCAGCTGGCTGCCCATCTGCCATCCTTCCGCCACGCAGTGGTAGAGGGCGAGCAACTGGTCCAGCTGGCTGCCCATCTGCCATCCCTCTGCCACGCAGTGGTAGAGGGCGAGCAACTGGTCCAGCTGGCTGCCCATCTGCCATCCTTCCGCCACGCAGTGGTAGAGGGCGAGCAACTGGTCCAGCTGGCTGCCCATCTGCCATCCCTCCGCCACGCAGTGGTAGAGGGCGAGCAACTGGTCCAGCTAGCTGCCCATCTGCCATCCTTCCGCCACGCAGTGGTAGAGGGCGAGCAACTGGTCCAGCTGGCTGCCCATCTGCCATCCCTCCGCCACGCAGTGGTAGAGGGCGACCAACTGGTCCAGCTGGCTGCCCATCTGCCATCCTTCCGCCACGCAGTGGTAGAGGGCGAGCAACTGGTCCAGCTGGCTGCCCATCTGCCATCCCTCCGCCACGCGGTGGTAGAGGGCGAGCAACTGGTCCAGCTGGCTGCCCATCTGCCATCCTTCCGCCACGCAGTGGTAGAGGGCGAGCAACTGGTCCAGCTGGCTGCCCATCTGGCATCCCTCCGCCACGCAGTGGTAGAGGGCGAGCAACTGGTCCAGCTGGCTGCCCATCTGCCATCCTTCCGCCACGCAGTGGTAGAGGGCGAGCAACTGGTCCAGCTGGCTGCCCATCTGCCATCCTTCCGCCACGTAGTGGTAGAGGGCGAGCAACTGGTCCAGCTGGCTGCCCATCTGCCATCCCTCCGCCACGCAGTGGTAGAGGGCGAGCAACTGGTCCAGCTGGCTCCCCATCTGCCATCCTTCCGCCACGCAGTGGTAGAGGGCGAGCAACTGGTCCAGCTGGCTGCCCGTCTGCCATCCTTCCGCCACGCAGTGGTAGAGGGCGAGCAACTGGTCCAGCTGGCTGCCCATCTGCCCTCCTTCCGCCACGCAGTGGTAGAGGGCGAGCAACTGGTCCAGCTGGCTGCCCATCTGCAGTGAGTGAAGGATGGAAGGGGCTGCAAGAGTCCTTCAGCAACTGGAAATTAAAAAGTTACGAGACAGAGGATTGAATACCAAAGAGTCACAGACACGACAGCCCAAGACACATGGAAAGATACAGACGCTACCCCCTCTCCCCCACCCCCACACAAATAATAATGTGCGCGTGTTTGAAGGAGAAAGAAACTGCCAAACTTACAAAGAGCTTTAATTCATAAGCTTACTCAGCGCTCCTGGCAATGAAAAGAAAACCATCAGCTTGAACATGCACAGAACACACAACTTCTATGAAACCATATTAAAATAACAAATATTGTTAAAACACTCATGAAAGTGTTATCAAAGCACTTAAAAGTTCACCGAGATACCTACAGGCACCCTGGTAATGATAAAAGATCAAGGACTAGTTATGTATACCACAGTCCACCGTGTGACCCAAGCAGGAACACCTGGAAGTAGGTGGCTACGAGGTGTGCGCTCGATCCTCAGTTTATAGAGCACCAGCTACCTGGCTGTGATTATTCTTTTTGAAAGAGGGAGGGAGTATGGGAACACTTAATATCTGTTAAATTGTTTTTAACTTGTGGCTCATCTCTTAGGACCCACCGTACTTCCAACGATGTAGTTATGTGTTCAGTGAAGTCACTGAGGAAGAAGTGTGCTCTAACGTGAATTCACTATAGCAGCCTTCGCCTAAGCATCTGTCCGTTCATTACCCAGTCATATTACAGGCAGCAAAAATCATTACATTCTTCTGCCAGATGTGGATACAGGCTAGTTATTCCTGGATAATATGGGAGGAAGGATATACAGATACAGATATACCGAGAGATACGAAGAAAGATTGATGGAGATAGAGATGCAGAGACAAAGATAGGAAGGCAGACAGAGCCAGAGAGACAAAGACACAGAAAACAAAGATGAAAAACTAAGCTTCTCGCTGAAAACTTGGAAGTGAGGAGGAACGTGAGTGAAGAGCTGTGAGTGTCAGTCTGGAATTATATTCTCACTTATTAAGCTCCTCCATCAGCTCGATATTAAAGGTGGTGGTGGGTGTTGGTAGTGGTGGTGGGTGTTGGTAGTGGTGGTGGGTGTTGGTAGTGGGTGTTGGTAGTGGTGGTGGGGGAAGTGGTAGGGTAGTGGTAGGGGTAGTGGTGGTAGGGGTAGTGGGTAGGTAGTGGTGGTAGGGGTAGTGGTGGTAGGGGTAGTGGTGGTGGGGGTGGTGGTGGTGGAGGGGGTGGTGGTGGTGGAGGGGGGGTGGTGGTGGGGGTGTGGTGGGGTAGTGGTGTGTGGGGGTAGTGGTGATAGGTGTTGGTAGAGGTGATAGGTGTTGGTAGAGGTGGTGGTGTGTTGGTAGTGGTGGTGGGTGTTGGTAGTGGTGGTGGGTGTTGGTAGTGGTGGTGGGTGTTGGTAGTGGTGGTGGGTGTTGGTGGTGGTGGTGGGTGGTGTGGTGGTGGTGGTGGTGGGTGTTGGTGGTGGTGGGTGTTGGTAGTGGTGGGTGTTGGTAGTGGTGGGTGTTGGTAGTGAGTGGTGGTGGGTGTTGGTAGTGGTGGTGGGTGTTGGTAGTTGGTGGTGGTGGTGGGTGTTGGTAGTGGTGGTGGTGGTGGGTGTTGGTAGTGGTGGTGGTGGTGGGTGTTGGTATGGTGGGTGGTGGGTGTTTGGTGGTGTGGTGGTGGTGGGTGTTGGTAGTGGTGGTGGGTGGGTGTTGGTAGTGGTGGTGGTGGGTGTTGGTAGTGGTGGTGGGGTGGTAGTGTGGTGGTGTTGGTAGTGGTGGTGGGTGTTGGTAGTGGTGGTGGTGGGTGTTGGTAGTGGTGGTGGTGGGTGTTGGTAGTGGTGGTGGTGGGTGTTGGTAGTGGTGGTGTTGGTGGGGGTGGTGGTGTTGGTGGGGGTGGTGGTGTTGGTGGTGGTGTTGGTGGAGTGGTGGGTGGTTGTTGGTAGTGGATGGTGTTGGGTGTTGGTAGTGATGGTGTTGGGTGTTGGTAGTGATGGTGGTGGGTGTTGGTAGTGGTGGTGGTGGGTGTTGGTAGTGGTGGTGGGTGTTGGTAGTGGTGGTGGGGGTAGTGGTGGTAGGGGTAGTGGTGGTAGGGTAGTGGTGGTAGGGGTAGTGGTGGTAGGGTAGTGGTGGTGAGGGTAGTGGTGGTGAGGGTAGTGGTGGTGAGGGTAGTGGTGGTGGGGGTAGTGGTGGTGGGGGGTAGTGGTGTAGGTGTTGGTAGAGGTGGTGGGTGTTGGTAGTGGTGGTGGGTGGTGGTGGTGGGTGTTGGTGGTGGGTGTTGGTAGTGGTGGTGGGTGTTGGTAGTGGTGATTGCAGTGATTGTGCTTATTTCCAACACAACTGCTCTTGTTGGTGGTGACCGTTCTTACTGAAGGATCTGGCAGGTGCTGCCATCTCGACCAGTGTGCTGGAAACCACATCACAATGTGGAAATAATTAACTATCAGAATTCACATACGCGCGCGCACGCGCACAACACACACACAACACACACACACACACACACACACACACACACACACACACACACACACACACACACACACACACACACACACAGTCCCGAGCAGATTTACAGGATCCTAAGTGGCCCCTCATACAAGATCGTCAGGGGCCCCTCATACAAGATCGTCAGGGGCCTCTCATACAAGATCGTCAGGGGCCTCTCATACAAGATCGTCAGGGGCCTCTCATACAAGATCGTCAGGGGCCTCTCATACAAGATCGTCAGGGGCCCCTCATACAAGATCGTCAGGGGCCCCTCATACAAGATCGTCAGGGGCCCCTCATACAAGATCGTCAGGGGCCCCTCATACAAGATCGTCAGGGGCCCCTCATACAAGATCGTCAGGGGCCCCTCATACAGGCGTTTCAGAGCTTCCTGCGTAATTTTTTCGACCTAACAAGGTTTAAATTCCCTACGCCCAATACTGACAAAAACTTAAAAAACGATCACAGCAAAAATGGAGATTCTCAGAACCTGATAAAAATCTCGAATACTACGAGACACGAGCCACATTAAAGAAAAAAACTGAAGACGACACTAGTGATGAGTCTTGTGTCTCACGAGGCCTATAAGACCTATCGATTGTTCGTTATTAAGCTCAGTCAAGAGGATTGTCAAGTTGAAAGCCTATCGACTGTACGAGGGTCACTGTCTGCGTCAGGGACACCAGCAGCAGTCGGGGCACACTGCTGCCAGTATTTTCAATCTTTAATGTTTATTTATGGGGAAGCGTTATACCCGTAAGGAAGGGGGGAGGGGTTGCCAGGCACTGCTTGGGGGAAATGTGTTCCAGTCAGGTTTGATATGAGAGAAGAAAACTCCAGTTATTGGATTGAAAGCTGAAATTATAATGAGTCGTGCCGAATAGGTAAAACATGCTATTTTGGCTTAAATAGCAACGCTCTTCTTGCCGAATAAGGCAAGCGAAAATTTGTGTATGCAATAATTTAGCAAGAAACATTCTGAACCTAACGAAAAAAAATATATTTCACTGTTTTTGTTTATTATTAAATTATTGTAAACGTATCTAAAATATATTTAGATGGATTAGGCTAAATTAAATTGCGCTTGTTATAATCAGTGATATTATGTATGACAGTAATACTGTGTACGATATACAATAATACTGTGTATGACATACAGTATTAGTGCGTATGACATTAACACTGCGTATGATATACACTAACACTGTGCATACCGTACACTAACACTGTGTATAACATACCTCTTCCCATTCCTGTGTCGTAGTAGTTGAAGACAAATACTAACATGTCTGGAACCACAGGTGACACAACACGTCCCTTGAGAATATTAGCACTCGCTAAATCATCACGGATATAGTTCCCGTTCAGTCTGGTTAGACTGCACATAACGACAGATATATATTATTACGATATTATTCACATTATGGTCACCGTAAAGAGCCCCCTGCGGCTTCTCGGTGCCGTGAACGCCTGGCAAATGGAGTACCCTGCAGCCTTGCTTCGAAATTCTTAGCGAACCATCTCTGAACCACTTCGAAAGATAGTTGAGTGTTTACTCTCTCTAGTTAGCTGATTTGTTAGGTGTAAAGCCTGGCAGGGTTACTTAAACTAAAAAGACATATACGGAGAGCTTTATTAAGTCATGGATCCCTCTAAAGCTTAGATGTATACATGTTTAGACTGTTTAGAATCTAAACAGAGCTTTATCAAGCCATGTATCCCTCTAAACTGAAGTTTATCAAGTCATGCATCCCTTTAAACAGAGCTTTATGAAGTCATGTATCTATACACACAGAAAGGTATACATATTTTAAGTGTATATATATGAGAGTATATTTTTATCCCTATTTTAAGGAATAAATTATTCTTGTCTGGTGGTTAACGAGTGCCACGCAGCGCTAATGAGCCCTCGTGTAGTCAATAGACTTTAAACCCAATTAACTGACTTGCCCTGGGAGGTATGTATCTTTCTGTATACATACACCCAGCTTGGTGTATCTTTCAGTGTTTAAACAATAAAAAGTGTGCATCTCTGCGTATACACTGAGAGGTGCGTATCACTGTATATTATATATATATATATATATATTTATATAAATATATATATATATATATATATATATATATATATATATATATATATATATATATATATATATATATACCAAGAAGTATATATCTCATCGTATATACACCGTGGTAGGGTGGGTCTGGGGGATAGGATACAAATAGGAAAATAAGGAAGAGAGGAACGAGGAGGTATTGGAAGGAGGGAAGGGAGGTAGGGAGGGAGGGTATAGGTGTTGTAACTAGATCGGGAAGGTGAACAAGGAAAGGGGGGATGGGATTTAGGAAGGAAAATGAGGAGAGAATGGAGAAACATGTGGAAAGGGCAGGAGGTAGAAGTGGAGGAGAGGATGCAAAAGATGTGGATGGGGGAGGGGAAGAGATAAAGGTTCAGGAGGGGATGGAGAAGGAAAGATGTTTTAGGAAGGAGTTTGGGGACGGGAAGGGAGAGAGGGTAGGGGAAAACACAGGGTAAGGGAGAACACAGGGTAAGGGAGAAACACAGGGTAAGGGAGAACACAGGGTAAGGGAGAACACAGGGTAAGGGAGAACACAGGGTAAGGGAGAACACAGGGTAGGGAGAACACAGGGTAAGGGAGAACACAGGGTAAGGGAGAACACAGGGTAAGGGAGAACACAGGGTAAGGGAGAACACAGGGTAAGGGAGAACACAGGGTAGGGGAGAACACAGGGTAGGGGAGAACACAGGGTAAGGGAGAACACAGGGTAAGGGAGAACACAGGGTAAGGGAGAACACAGGGTAAGGGAGAACACAGGGTAAGGGAGAACACAGGGTAAGGGAGAACACAGGGTAAGGGAGAACACAGGGTAAGAGGGTAAGGAAACACAGGGTAAGGGAGAACACAGGGTAAGGGAGAACACAGGGTAAGGGAGAACACAGGGTAAGGGAGAACACAGGGTAAGGGAGAACACAGGGTAAGGGAGAACACAGGGTAAGGGAGAACACAGGGTAAGGGAGAACACAGGGTAAGGGAGAACACAGGTAAGGAGAACACAGGGTAAGGGAGAACACAGGGTAAGGGAGAACACAGGGTAAGGGAGAACACAGGGTAAGGGAGAACACAGGGTAAGGGAGAACACAGGACGCAACACCACGGAAAACTTTCCAAACTGTCAGGAGCAGCTGGAGGCCGAAATTGGATGGGCAAGGAGATAATAAAAGACACCTTCCAGGGGATGTGGTCTTTCTGGGAAGGAACGCAAGGGAAGGTCTTATGAGACGCATCATCGGTAGTTAGTTTAATATGTTTATTATGCACCCCATACCCATCCTGTGGGCGGTAGTCAAAAGATTACAGAGGAACATAATTGGTCCAGGGACTGGACTCCAAAGTTTTGATTGAGCAAGTTACAGAGGTAATGAACTCACAATTTACAAAGGTAATGAACTCACAATTTACAAAGGTAATGATGTATCACAGTGGGCACCTGTGACGAGCGGGGTCCCACAGGGGTCGGTCCTAGGACCAGTGCTATTTTTGGTATATGTGAACGACATGACGGAAGGGTTAGACTCAGAAGTGTCCCTGTTTGCAGATGATGTGAAGTTAATGAGGAGAATTAAATCTGATGAGGACCAGGCAGGACTTCAAAGAGACCTGGACAGACTGGACACCTGGTCCAGCAAATGGCTTCTCGAATTTAATCCTGCCAAATGCAAAGTCATGAAGATAGGGGAAGGGCACAGAAGACCACAGACAGAGTATAGGCTAGGTGGCCAAAGACTGCAAACCTCACTCAAGGAGAAAGATCTTGGGGTGAGTATAACACCGAGCATGTCTCCGGAAGCACACATCAATCAGATAACTGCTGCAGCATATGGGCGCCTGGCAAACCTGAGAACAGCATTCCGATACCTTAGTAAGGAATCATTCAAGACACTGTACACCGTGTATGTCAGGCCCATACTGGAGTATGCAGCACCTGTTTGGAACCCGCACTTGATAAAGCACGTCAAGAAACTAGAGAAAGTACAAAGGTTTGCGACAAGGTTAGTTCCAGAGCTAAGGGGAATGTCCTATGAAGAAAGATTAAGGGAAATCGGCCTGACGACACTGGAGGACAGGAGGGTCAGGGGAGACATGATAACGACATATAAAATACTGCGTGGAATAGACAAGGTGGACAAAGACAGGATGTTCCAGGGAGGGGACACAGAAACAAGAGGCCACAATTGGAAGTTGAAGACACAAATGAGTCAGAGAGATAGTAGGAAGTATTTCTTCAGTCATAGAGTTGTAAGGCAGTGGAATAGCCTAGAAAATGACGTAGTGGAGGCAGGAACCATACACAGTTTTAAGACGAGGTTTGATAAAGCTCATGGAGCGGGGAGAGAGAGGGCCTAGTAGCAACCGGTGAAGAGGCGGGGCCAGGAGCTAGGACTCGACCCCTGCAACCACAAATAGGTGAGTACAAATAGGTGAGTACACACATACACAAACTCATACACACACACACACACACACACACTCAGACGCACACACGCACACACACTCATACACACACACACACACACACACACACACACACACACACACACACACACACACACACACACACACACACACACACAGAAGATTATCAGGAGGAGAGTGGTGGAGCACCTGGAACGGAACAGGAGTATAAATGCCAACCAGCACGGATTCATGGAAGGCAAATCCTGTGTCACAAACCTTCTGGAGTTTTATGATAAAATAACAGAAGTAAGACACGAGAGAGAAGGGTGGGTTGATTGCATCTTCTTGGACTGCAAGAAGGCCTTTGACACAGTTCCTCACAAGAGATTAGTGCAGAAGCTAGAGCATCAGGCGCATATAACAGGAAGGGCACTGCAATGGATCAGAGAATACCTGACAGGGAGGCAACAACGAGTCATGGTACGTAATGACGTATCACAGTGGGCACCTGTGACGAGCGGGGTCCCACAGGGGTCGGTCCTAGGACCAGTGCTATTTTTGGTATATGTGAACGACATGATGGAAGGGTTAGACTCAGAAGTGTCCCTGTTTGCAGATGATGTGAAGTTAATGAGGAGAATTAAATCTGATGAGTACCAGGCAGGACTTCAAAGAGACCTGGACAGACTGGACACCTGGTCCAGCAAATGGCTTCTCGAATTTAATCCTGCCAAATGCAAAGTCATGAAGATAGGGGAAGGGCACAGAAGACCACAGACAGAGTATAGGCTAGGTGGCCAAAGACTGCAAACCTCACTCAAGGAGAAAGATCTTGGGGTGAGTATAACACCGGAAGCACACATCAATCAGATAACTGCTGCAGCATATGGGCGCCTGGCAAACCTGAGAACAGCATTCCGATACCTTAGTAAGGAATCGTTCAAGACACTGTACACCGTGTATGTCAGGCCCATACTGGAGTATGCAGCACCTGTTTGGAACCCTCACTTGATAAAGCACGTCAAGAAACTAGAGAAAGTACAAAGGTTTGCGACAAGGTTAGTTCCAGAGCTAAGGGGAATGTCCTATGAAGAAAGATTAAGGGAAATCGGCCTGACGACACTGGAGGACAGGAGGGTCAGGGGAGACATGATAACGACATATAAAATACTGCGTGGAATAGACAAGGTGGACAAAGACAGGATGTTCCAGGGAGGGGACACAGAAACAAGAGGCCACAATTGGAAGTTGAAGAAACAAATGAGTCAGAGATATTAGGAAGTATTTCTTCAGTCATAGAGTTGTAAGGCAGTGGAATAGCCTAGAAAATGACGTAGTGGAGACAGGAACCATACACAGTTTTAAGACGAGGTTTGATAAAGCTCATGGAGCGGGGAGAGAGAGGGCCCAGTAGCAACCGGTGAAGAGGCGGGGCCAGGAGCTAGGACTCGACCCCTGCAACCACAAATAGGTGAGTACAAATAGGTGAGTGAGTGCACACACACACACACACACACACACACACGTGGTAATGCATTATTTACAGCTAGCAAAGTCAGGGTATTTCTCCAGAATGGTCTGTAATATACCACTGTGGATAAAATACTTTGCCATTTCTTGAACACTTCTGAGTGAGTTGTTTCTAAATTCATTAATTTTATCACACTCCAGTACATAATGACGCAGGGTGTGACAATAGTCCATCTGGCAAAGTTTACATTTCGTTTGGTCTACATCTGGTGGTGATTTAACCTGCCAAAGATACTTGTAACCCAGCCGGAGCCGGGCGGTAGTGACATCCAAGAGTCTGCTTATTTTGTTGGATGCACCATAGACATGTGGCTCCTCCTGCATGATAGGATGATGATAGATGGACTGACTGGTGTCAGTTTCCCTGAGTCTAAAGTCAATAAAATTCAGTTGAAGTTCTTTTCGTATTATTGTTCTCAAACTACTACATGACAAGCCAAGATTGTAATCTACTCCCTCTTTGAAAGCATACAGTTTAGCCAATTTATCAGTTCTATCATGCATCCGAAGACCAATGTGAGATGGAATCCACAGCATGTGCACTCTGACTCCACTGTCCACAATCTTACCATACCTATGTCTGGCTTCTGACACAAGCATGCCACAATTTATACTTAATGAGTTGAGAGCATTATCATCGGTAGCAACAGCTTTGTTTCCACAGCACTGTGTCCCTATGACTGTGGTCTTGGGAGTCTAGGAGGACGATAAAGATCCATGTCAAGGTTAGGTGGTGTTGTCAGTCAGCTGATAGAGAGCTCTACCAGAGGTGGTGTTGTGGTTAGTCAGCTGACAGAGGTCTACCAGAGGTGGAGTTGTGGTCAGTCAGCTGATCGAGAGCTCTACCAGAGGTAATGTGGTCAGCAAGCTGGTTTAGAACCCCACCAGAGGTGGTGGCGTGAATGTTCAGACTGTCTGGAACTCTACCAAAGGCGTAGTGGTCAGTCAGATGATCGAGAACTCTGCTAGGGGTGTTGTGGTCAGTTAAGTAATAATATCTATTTCTACAAGTACATGTACAAGGTATACAGTCCCAGCTGACATCACTGACATACTATATTATAAGCTGCTTGTTATGCAGAGCATTTCGGGCAAATTAGGTCAGTTTTGTCCCAGGGTACGACCCACACCAGTAGACTAAGACCCAGGTACCCATTTTACTGATGGGTGAACATAGACAACCGGTGTAGGAAAACACGTCCAATGTTTCTACCCTTCCCGGGAATCTAACCCAGACTCTCGTCGTGTGAAGCAAGAGCTTTAGCCACCAGGCCACGGGGCCTGGTTTGCGGTGGTTAGGTGGTCAAGGTTTCTACCAAATATAGTAACGAGGGCACCAATACTGAAGAGGACCGTGTGGACTTTCAGACGACCGAGGTCCTTTCTCTTCCATCCCTTGCAAGTGAAATCATGTATGAAAGAAACAGAAGAGAAGCCACAAGATCATAGCTCCTAAGAAAGGGGGCTGAAGAACGAAGTAATCACTGACGATGATCAACAAATTAGCAGATAGGTGCAATGCCAGACGGATGTAAGAGATATTGTTAAACAAATATTAAAAAAAAAAACAAGGGATACGAGGGCCTCTAACTGCAGATAATTTAGCTGAATGACCAACCTGGGTGTAGCTCTTCATATAAAAATATAAAATATACTGCTAGGTAACTGAGAATGGCAGCAATTAGTGAAACACCTGGAGGATATCAACACGATTTTAGAATAAGTCTGCCTCAAGAGCCTCAGAGATTTGTGAGAGACTGATGGAAATTAAGGACAGAGTAGGAAGGGTAAACTATATTCTCTTAAAGTCCAAACGTTTTTAACTCAGCACCTATCGAGAGGCTAATTCATGGAGGTTTTGTAGTAACATGGGAGAGGTGACATCCAAGAGGATGACGGGGAGAATGTAACAGTAAAAAAGTGGTAAAGATTTATAAAATTTCACACTTGTTAAATACTGGAAGGACAGGGTTTCAAATCTGCTCATAGAAATTAGTCCTGGTGAGAAAACGATGCAGGTTAGTGGGTGTATAATACACTACTTTAAAAGTTTCTTCAAGCAGTTTGTGGTCATCTAGGCTGTGGTTCTGTGGAATTCCCATACAATAGTCAACGAGAAAGAAATGTACGGAAAACAGTAACAAGTGTAAGACAACAACCTTGTTAAACTACTGGTTGCTGGACTGCAACCCAAACAAGATAAAAGTAATAAAGCCAGGAGCTGGAAAAACTTGCAATAGAGTATCATCATCGTGGAGATGGGGCTTATATACTGATGACGGATGAGGTGGAGCAGTAGTAGACGGAGTCACCAGTGGACAAAGCCACAAGTGGAAGTATGAGGTGTCTGTAGGTATGACTAGTTTTGAAGAAATCTTCGCATCAAGATCCCAAGATGATGATGCATCTGACACTATGTTAATAAATGGTTTACAAAAAACATGGTTTACAAAAAAAAAATGGCAGAAACTACAAACGTAGCACAAAGAAAAATCTAAAAAGCAGTAGATCTCATTCCAAATTTCTCTCCAAGAGACAGATATTTACCACATTTTGAGCACTGTAGTATGGACGGATATTATACGCAAACACTTCTCTCAGAGACCAACATAAGGAGTCAGTCACGAGACTACACACCACGTATGTCTGGTGTAGCATCGAGTACACAGCACCAGCGTGGAACCTACACATAGGCACATATGGATTTCCCGCATGAAAAAATTAACCACGGACAATTAGTCAGAAGGAAGCCACAAACACACTGGGAAAAATACATAAGAGTACTAATGAAGGAACAGAAAGGGGAAGATTAAGGAAGAAAAGTAGGAATGAGTTGAAAAGGTAATGAAAGAACAGAAGGAGGAAGACGAACTAATGAAGAAACAAAAGTGGGAAGCCGGTGATAATGATGGAATATGAAGGGACAAGAGGAAAAAGACGAAGAACCAATGAAGAAACATAAATAACAAGATAATGAAACAGAAATGGAATGATAATGAGGAACTAATGAATTAACAAAAGCAGGAATTTAACGATGGAACAGAAATGGAAGGATGACGAAGAACTAATAAAGAGAACATAAGTGGGAAGAAGTGGCAATAAACGAGATAGGAATCTGAGGGTAAACCTTTGATAACTTAGGTTAATGGAGATAGATGGATCTATCAGAGTGGGCCTCGCTGCTCTTGCAAAAGTTCCCAGTTAATGGCCAAAAATTGTTATCGACGAAGAGTTGCAGTTAAGGTTCGAAAGTTGTGGTTTAAGGTTCGAAAGTTGTGGTTTAAGGTTCGAAAGTTGTGGTTTAAGGTTCGAAAGTTGTGGTTTAAGGTTCGAAAGTTGTATTTTAAGGTTTAAAAGTCGATGTAAGGTTTAAATAGCAATGGTTTCTGATTTAAAACTTGTGGTTCCAAATTTAAAAGATACGGTTTCAAGTCTGAAATTTGAGGTTTCAGGTCAAAATGTTGTGGTTTCATGTTTGTCTGTGCGTGTGTCTGTGTATCTGTCTGCCTCTCACATCTCTTCTCTTTTTTTTGAACGTATTTACTGTAAAATTAAAAAAAAAAATATAAGACGCATTTTAGTCGCTGTGCAATCCAAGAAAAGTATCCCCGTATTCCATAACCTCAGCCCCATGTGCTTCAATGCGCGCGACTGGAATAGTGCAGAGTGCGGCATAAGTCGATAATGCACTTAAATATTAATGTTAACGCAGAAGAAGCATTCACAAGTCATCATATGGAAACTAATAACCAAATTTCTTCAGTGACAATGGTAAATTCAGACATATATACATAACCTAAATCTAATTCAAACCTTTTAAGGAAACCAATATCGACAAATTACGATTCCAATTAGAATGGAAAGATCCAGATCAGATATTCGGGAGCTGTGATTCGACCCCCTGTAACCACAAATAAGAGAGTACAAAGAAGCTTACTTTTCGTCAGTAAAACTGAATTCAATTTCTCATAATATAATTATGAATATTTTAAATCATTACAAACACATGTTCCCATTAATAATAATAATAATAATAATAATAATAATAATAATAATAATAATAATAATAATAATAATAATAATAATATTATTATTATTAATAATAATAATAATAATAATAATTATTATTATTATATTAAACACAAGAAAAGAATCGTCAAGAGTCGTATTTTAATTTTTTATATAAACAGAATTTCTTTTCTATCTACGAAAATGTCGGGACATTTGAATATGTAAATTGCTACCCAAATTTACATAGAGATATATAAAGCATAATTTGTGGAAACAGTTGTGAGTATCACAATAAAAGTAAAATAGATTTTCCCACGTAAAAACAAAAATGAAGATAAATGTTAGGACGCAGTTTCAGTTTCTCCTCGACCATCATCAGATCCCGAGTGTCGTGACTTAATCATTTTTATTTAGTAATAGGTTAGTTTTGAGTTTCCGCTATACGATTATACTTATTTTCGGTGATTAAATTATATACTGTGATTGGATGATCTATGCCCACCCATCCCAGCCAGAGTAGTAACATTGGACGTGTTTCTTTCCACCTGTTGTCTATGTTCCCCATCAGTAAAATGGGTACCTGGGTGTTAGTCGACTGGTGTGGGTCGCATCCTGGGACACTGACCTAAGGAGGCCTGGTCACAGACCGGGCCGCGGGGGCGTTGACCCCCGGAACTCTCTCCAGGTAATCTCTCCAGGTAATCCTACAGTGTGCTACCTACTTGTAGGACTCACGGTTGGTTAACTCGTTTCCCCTGTTAGCTTTCATAAGTATTATTCTGCTTGCACTTCAGAGGCATGTTAAATTACTTTCCCTTTAAAAAATTAAGTACGTTCCTCCACTCTGTGTTCAAAATTGCTGCTGGACGCTCAATTCTCTTCTCTTAAAACCACCTAAACAACTTCCCTACGATTTCTAGGACGTTCCTTATACCACTTTAATCAACCTCCCTCCGTTTGTGTTTGCTTCTCTCCCTCCCTCCTCTCTCTCTTTTTTCTCTCACTCTCTTTCTTTATCTCTCCATTATCCATGGCCGAGTCATCTGTTGAACTTCACCTCTCCGTCTTGAATTATACCTTTCACACCACCACGCCGTCTTTAATTTCTTCCGTTCTTGTTCTCCGCATAATATTCACACCGCACAATCTCAAGACAGGACATCATCTCAGCCTCGAGCCTAGTAAGACAATGCTTCACACGTACACAAAAGAGTTGGCATTACTGCTCTCATGCATTCCCTTCTCTGCATCTAAAGAAAGTTTTCTTTTTGTTCTTTCCAAATATCTCAACATTACTGCTGCTGTTTTCTTCTCACCTGTCCTTGATTTTTTTTTCCATCGTTCCCAGACAACTGCTCCCGAATGTGTAAAAGTAAGCATTTATTCAGTGTTACTTTTTTTCTAACATCCAATCTTTCATTTGTGGTCACTTTTGACTTCTCTTTTACACATCCATCCAAATTCCTCCTCCACCATCTCGCCTGAGCCTCCCAAAAAATTATATCACAAATATCAACTGTAAGAGCTCGTCCTTCACACGAGGTTCATTATCTCTTAATCCAGCATCTCTCCCCAACGCACCAGCGTTCAATTATTTTACCTCATCTATTTTTTATTATATAAATGATTTAGAAAACCGACAACTTGATGAATACTTAAGTAGCTTTACTGTGGAAAGGTTTCGCCACCAAGTGGCTTTCTCAGTCCAACACAGAGAAGAATGGTGGAAGATGAGAAGGAATTTGAGGTTATTAGTCCCTCAGCTTGGAATCGATATGTTCACTCCTTCAATCTTGCTTATGTCTGGTGTCCTATTTTCATTAATAAAATAACTTTTATCAAGATTGATGGACTAAACACATTGACTCCAGGCTGGGGGACTGATTACCTCAGACTCCTTCTCATCTTCGACCATTATTCTCTGTACTGGACTACGGAAGCCACTGGCTGGCGAAACGTTTCCACAATATACTCAGCTGTTACAAAAGTGTCAAAGTCATCTACTTTAGACATCTCACATTTCTACTTAAGACTTCATTTTGGCGAGAAATAATCCCCTTCTCTCCTACATACTCTAATCCGAGCATCACTCACCTCATAAAAACTAGGTACGTCTTTACATAACCACCACTGCAACTTAACTGCAACACTTGCTACATTGTAGATGAACGGTTCGTCGATAAATGGTTCATAGTTGCACATGTGTCTAATTTATCAACCTGCCACATTGCTTACCTAGCCACTCCCATCACACGCTTTTTCAAAATCCCTTAATACCACCATAAATCAGCCTCTTTTCCCCTCATCAACGCATCGTTCACTAATCTGTCTCAATGTAAACAAGTGAACCGGTATAGGAAAATAATACTCATTATTTCTTATGTTAGGAGTGAACAAGGTTCCTGTCCCGTGAGGCGGCGCCATCTGTTGAAGAGAGTCTCAACATCCATCTAACGTCTACTTCCTATATTCTTTAGGTTTTCAGTTATTTTTTTTTCACTTTTTTCTTCTGGTGGTTATGAGTGAAGAATTAGTTCACCTGTAGCTGTCTCGTCCACTCCAACTAAGCATTGCTCTGTCTTAAAGATATTAATTGTTCTTGTATTCTCTATATTCTGCATGTTGCTTAATGAAGATATAAATTACTGCAATTGCTCAGGGAAAGATTGTTTCAGAATAATTGTTCCTTATCTTCAAAGTATCGTGAGTTTTAACATCTGAACCTATTGCAATAGCTTAACAGAGTTGTGTACTTAGTACTTGTATCTCTGGCCGGGTTAACTAACAGACCGAGTGAATTTGAACAGCCATCACAGCCTCGACTATACTTGCATGAGGAGACGTAGTGTAGCTATGAAACCATTGTTCATGTCACGGGAAAGTTAACTTAATGAACGGCAAGGTACCACTGAACTCAGCCCAGCAGCACCTGGCTACCTCCTCTACCAGGTGTCAGGTACTGTGAACTACCAGGTACTGTCGACTTCCAGAAAGACACAGTCTTCGTGTGGCAGAAGACTGTCTCATTTCCCCTGCCAATATGACTCCTGAACTCCTAAGAACTTAGCCGAGAGGATTGGTCACAGAACTTCCTACTCTTTGAGGCTACATCCCTGGCTTACTGAGGATCAACCGCACTGCGGGTTCCTGTATCTCCTTCCTTCACCTCAAGTATAGGATATATTGTATGTCTTCCGGGAAGAAGATTATTACATTAATACTTATATGAACTTTGATTAGTCCCCTTATTTTTTCATTCAGGTTTGAAATATTTGATTAAGGTCCCATTAAATTAAAATGTGTTATTTCACCCCTTTCTTTATTACTTATTATTGCAAGTCTATGATAATTTACAACAGGGAAGACACAACATCTCCCTTCCCTGACAGAGCTAGACATTCCCTTCTCTCCCTAAATCCTTCTTGTTTCCCTTCCCATGCAATAACTAGATGTATTTCGGTCGCTGCGTGATCCGAGAAAGGTATTCCAGTATTCCATAACCCCAGTACTCTGTTCCTCAGCGCGTGCGAATGGAATAGTGCAAAGTGCGGCATAAGTTGATAAAGCAATTAAACATTAGCGTTGAAAATTTGAAGGGAATCAGAAGAGGCATATACACGAGTCATCATTTAGGAATTACGAAAAATGTATATTAGGACATACACAGATCAAATCTAATTCAGATCGAGGAGCCAAAGAGACCATTATCCTAAAATACACAAGCACATTAAGCATGAAGCTGCTCTGATGTTTCGCTCTCAAGCATGGAAGGGATGAACCTCAGATGTTTTGCTCTCAAGCATGGAAGGGATGAACCTCAGATGTTTCGCTCTCAAGCATGGAAGGGATGAACCTCAGATGTTTCGCTCACACATAACTGAAACTGCTGCTGCAGTTACATTTTATGGAAAAAATGATCCAAATCATACTATTTTATTTCAAGTAATTAACCTTAATTTTTTGTACAGTATATTATAGGCACATTTAACTAAAAGCTGAAATATACCAGAAAATTCTTCAAACTGCCCCGTCGCATGAGAGGCAGCGTTTAATTTTTGCCAGTTTCTTGAAGGGAAAAAAAAATGGAACTTTCTCAGGCTAAAATCGACCCAAACTTTCCCTTAACACTGACCAGCTTTAAAAAAGTACAGTAAGCTTCATGTAAGCTTAGCATGCATAACACATTTTTAACCATGGTCTTGAGGACACACTAATGTTATAGAAATATATGAAGAACATTATGTTGGTTTAACTTAGAATAGAAAGGTAAACACAATGACTTCTGACAGGGAGAGGTCGCATGATGACCCGCCACTGGAGCTTTTGGTCATCTGACAGACGCCTTCCGCTGGCTTATCCCTCCACCCCCTTTTAAGATTATGGTTATAATTATAACAAGAGTGTGTCTGATGATAGACATTTTACAATTATTTCGCAGAAGCCAATTAGCACAATTATCACATGATAATTTGCACAACCTAACAAGAGGTTGTTTCCCTGGAGAAAAACACAGTACTATAAGTTTCAAGCCGACCAGAAGACGCATTTACCAGTTATTGCACAGAATCCAACAAAATTTGTCCCTACACAGCCTAAACCCGTCCATTACCACACGTAAGAATGGAGGAACAATGCAGAAGGCCTACTGGCCCATACAAGGCATCTGGCACCTGTTATACCTTAATTAGAGAGCGCCAAACCTGTAGGGGTCATATAACGTCTGCCCCCTCAAGGGAGGTTCCTTGATACTAGTGAGGAGGGGGGAAGCTCTTGATCTAGGGAATTGGATCCGTGCTCCAATACTCTGAATTAAGCTTAATACCTTCCATCCCCCTCCCCCCACAGGCACTGTATAATCCCTACGGGTTTAGCGCTCCTCTGTGATAATATAACGCCTGTCGAATGGAAGGAATTCAAACTCGATCGAAGAAAGAGGAAGATAAGTCCAGTTCCCTTGGATCAAGAGCCCTTCATGAGCGTCAAGACAAAACACAATAGGACAAAATAATACTGTACCATATCAAGATTAAAACGTGAATATAACAAACCCAGTACAAGTAAATATACCAACTCTCTTCTAAGTAGGATATGCGACTGTCGAAATTTTGAAGGCGATCACAGGAGTCCGTCCCCACTTATCACACGGGAACACAATCTGGTAACGGCCTGTGTAGCACTGTGCGTACGACCCCCCTCAAGGAAGGTTCCTTGACGTTGGTGAGGGGCTCTTGATTTAGGGAATTGGATCTGTGCTCCAGCTCCCCGAATTAAGCCTGAATGCCTTCCACATCCCCCCCCCCTAGGCGCTGTATAATCCCCTGATTATAATAATAATGTGCGTAGGACACGCAGGTGTGTGTGTGTGTGTGTGTGTGTGTGTGTGTGTGTGTGTTGTGTGTGGTGTGTGTGTGTTTCTCAGGCTGTGCGCGCGCTTGCGCTCGGGTGTCTAACCTACTTCTCTCTCTTACGTAAACACAGTAAATACAATCACGGGATGAGGTGCAAGAAATCACTACAATTTTCCAAATAAGTATATATTCTCTCTGAGGAGGGAGGGAGGGAAGGAGCAGTGGGAAAAGGAGGGGAAGAAAGGAGAGGCGGGGAAAGAGGGGAGAGAGAGAGAGAAGGGAAAGGAGAGACTCCTGAAAAACCTAACCTTAAACCCGAGGCATCACCCACTTCGTAACTCCAACAAAGTTTTCAAAGAGAGAATTATAAAGCTCATCGCCACCCACTAATGGAGCTCTTCATCAAATTATCCTTAACTCACCCGCTTCACTTATAACTTATATTCTAAATGTGTTAGCTATCCAATTAGTTCTAACGTTCCCAGAGCAGTTAGAGGCGAGGTCATGTACTGCTTCCACAGTCATAATAATCATATAAAAACGTTCAGTAATATCGTCTTGTGAATGTTCAGATGTTCGGTAATACTGAATTCTGAATGACCAGGCATTCAGAGATACCTTGTGAATGTTCAGACATTCAGCAGTACAGATCATTCAGTGAAAACCGTCAACACAAACGTTTCGCCACACAGTGGCTTCATCAGTCCTAAACGAAGAATAGTGAAGATCAGAAGCAGTTTGAGGTAATCCGTCCCTCAGCCTGGAGTCGATGTAATCTTATCAACTTCTGTTCTGACCCATTTATCTACAAGCATTTCCCACACCCTACCCTGCAGCGCTGGATGACCCTGGTGGGTTTGGCGCTTGGTTTTGATTATAATAATAATTATTACCCTTTGCGATAATAGGTTTCACTGTCAGTCATGTTTAAGGTGAGTTCGCTTCACATCTCTGTGTGCTCACTTCACATCTCTGTGTACTCACTTCACATCTCTGTGTACTCACTTCACATCTCTGTGTACTCACTTCACATCTCTGTGTACTCACTTCACATCTCTGTGTACTCACTTCACATCTCTGTGTACTCACTTCACATCTCTGTGTACTCACTTCACATCTCTGTGTACTCACTTCACATCTCTGTGTACGCACTTCACATCTCTGTGTACGCACTTCACATCTCTGTGTACGCACTTCACATCTCTGTGTACGCACTTCACATCTGTGTACGCACTTCACATCTCTGTGTACGCACTTCACATCTCTGTGTACGCACTTCACATCTCTGTGTACGCACTTCACATCTCTGTGTACGCACTTCACATCTCTGTGTACGCACTTCACATCTCTGTGTACGCACTTCACATCTCTGTGTACTCACTTCACATCTCTGTGTACTCACTTCACATCTCTGTGTACTCACTTCACATCTCTGTGTACTCACTTCACATCTCTGGCAGCATCCTCCAGATGCACCAGTTTTTGCTATCTGCGCAGCATTGTCGTCGAAATAATTCCTCCCAAGAAAAAACTGCAGTTTTATACCTGGATGAAGAGGTCAACAGCACTCAACAAGAGACTGTAGAGGAACTGGGTAAACAGTTCTCCTTCTCTGCTCTCAACTGGATCCAAATGTACTGCCAACACAGGTTTCGAAACCAGCTTTTATTGGTGCAAAAATTCGCTGCGTAGAGTTTTTTTTTTCTTTATCAAGAGAGGATAATGTACGCAAAGCGAAACACTGTCTATGAAATCTTGCTCTGAAACGTCTTTTTTTTCCTACACGTTCTAAGTACTTGTTGCTCCTAATCTAGATCAAATTTAATGTAGTCTGACTGGTAGTAAGTTGTTAGATAACAACCAACCAGGGAGGTATTCTCGTGCTGCCATGCGAGCGTGAAGGGAAAACAAGGTAATGGTATGTTATGCATTCTGGCAGGAGTGTTGATCTCTCACTCACCGTCACCCACGATGACAGGCAAACAAATCTTGACCTTCCTGTGCAAGTCTTAATATTTGTTTTTTTTTTCCCGATGCCGTGCCGCAGGGGCGATGATCCACCGAGTCGGTAAATCATGATATGTTGTGTGTACACCGCAGAGTGGTCGCAGGAAAGAGTTGTTGACACGAGCTCCGGTGTACAGGACCTCCTACTGGACGTATGCTCTCACGAACCCACAAAAAAAGTTAACACAATATACATCGCAAGGGAAACTGATGAAGCATACTTTGACTCTAAAATTCAGGAAGAAGTAAACCCGGAGGGGAAGAAGAACGGTTGGTGCACGACTCGGGGCTGTTGTCAGACGATGTCTGCCAGAGGCGCAACGAATTTTTCCCGAGCTTATTAAACACATCAGATCAAACACGTCAGCAATATTATCTGACAATATTATTATTTAAGGTGTTTATTACCATTTTCTTTCAGTCCGCTATCTGGGCCTGTTATCTCAGCCTCACTGTAGCATAAACAAGTCCACAGCACCAGCATTATAACCAGGCGTACGTTAGTAAACAACTAAAACGATATCCTTTCTGTTTTTTTAATCCCTTGGTTTGTATTTTCATAATACATTTAATTATTTTTTTGTGAAATTAAGTCACAAATAATTTATTTTTTCACCTAAATTAACCTGGGCACCTCATTTTATCTTGTAAAATTTAAGGTAACTTAATACTACCCAGATTATTTTAAGTTACCTTAAAATAGTTATATAAGTAAAAGCCATTGCATTCGTGTTAGAACTAGAAATGGTTATAATCATAATTATAATTTTTAAAGGGGTGGACAGGTAAGCCAGTGGAAGGCGTCGGTCAGATAACCAAAAGCTCTTGCTACAGGTCAAACGTTACCAAAAACCAATACAATCGTGTTATGCAGATTTATTATAATTTTATCGTTGCAAAAATTGCAGCAATTGCAAACAACTCTAGACCAACAGCAATAACATCTCTCATGATCAGGGTTTTAAAACGCAGGATTAGCCACTGCATGACATCGCAGCATTAACACAAGCCAGGTCAACAAGTTCAGAACATGTTCTTGCTTTTCGGATTACTGGACCATTACGACATTGCCATGGATGCTTGCAGAAGCAAATTGTAAATGTAGTAGGCAATGACTCTCGAAAAACACTTTGATAAGGGCGGCCATGCTATAACTGTACATGTGTCTAAAAAGAATAACTGTTCTATACCCCAGGGCGCAGTACTCGCCCCATTTCTATTTCTTATTCCCTTATCTGATAAAGTCAGAGACATGAATCATAGCACTATCATCCTTTGAAGACGATACTAGAATATATATGAATGTGGCATCCAAAGGAGACACAGCGAACCTCCAAGCTGATATATACCAAGTCTTCCAGTGGGCTACTGGGTTAAATTAGCTCAGTGGCACCCACACCATCGTATGTCCTCGTACCAAGGTAAAACACACAGCTCTGCCGTGTGCTTGGTTCTTGTAGGATTACGTGGTCCCGTGGGTTAGAGCCTCGTGTGATTTTCGCTCACCATGAGGCGGGCCAAAACGACATGGGTTCGAATCTTCGGCTAGTCGCAGTGTTATTAATACCACTTGTTCGTGGTTACAATAATATATATATATATATATATATATGAGAGGTTTTGTGTGCGAGGGGCTTGGACTTCCAGCAGGCATGCGTGAGCGTGTTTGATAGGAGTGAATGGAGACAAATGGTTTTTAATACTTGACGTGCTGTTGGAGTGTGAGCAAAGTAACATTTATGAAGGGGTTCAGGGAAACCGGTAGGCCGGACTTGAGTCCTGGAGATGGGAAGTACAGTGCCTGCACTCTGAAGGAGGGGTGTTAATGTTGCAGTTTAAAAACTGTAGTGTAAAGCACCCTTCTGGCAAGACAGTGATGGAGTGAATGATGGTGAAAGTTTTTCTTTTTCGGGCCACCCTGCCTTGGTAGGAATCGGCCAGTGTGATAATAAAATAAAAAGTATATAATTGTGTGTGTGTGTGTGTTAGTGTGTATTACACACACACACACACACACACACACACACACACACACGCATTTGATCCTGTGCAATTGCACACAACCAAGGAGTCATGTTCTGGCGTCTAGGAATATAATATTTCTCTAATTTCTGAGAAGTAATGTGCTGCAGGAACGTACGTGTGTGTGTGTGTGTGTGTGTGTGTGTGTGTGAGAGAGAGAGAGAGAGAGAGAGAGAGAGAGAGAGAGAGAAGAGAGAGAGAGAGAGAGAGAGAGAGAGAGAGAGAGAGAGAGAGAGAGAGAGAGAAAGAGAGAGAGAGAGATGCTGTGGTAGCCACCATCGCCTCCTGCGTGAGCTGCTTTTACTCAGACAACCTTTTTTATTAAGGGAATATCAATTTAAGTTCTGACGAGTTTTCCCCTCTAGGAAAGAAAAATGGCTTCCAGATTTCGCAATTATTTTTGAAAAGCGTAATTTCTGGAGCGCCTCAGATGACCTCCCCAGACTCTCTTTTTTTTAATTTTCCCAACTGCAAAACACTAATTATGATTGGGGAATCTCTCGTGGTATCAGGTTGCTGTACACGATTCAGGTTCCAGTATCCGAGGACTGGAAACCTCCCAGACACTAGCTATCTAGAATTCAAGATATACCAGGTACTCGCTGTCTAGGGTTCAAGATATCCCAGGTACTAGCTGTCTAGGGTTCAAGATATCCCAGGTACTAGCTGTCTAGGGTTCAAGATATCCCAGGCACTAGCTGTCTAGGGTTCAAGATGTCCCAGGTACTAGCAACTGAATGATAGTCAATGGGGTTCAGTTACTTCTGGGTAACTCAAATTAAGCTATAATAAACAACTACTGATGAATAAACTGAAGGGTGGACGAGGGGCTCGAACCGCGGTTCGTAAATTGACAGTCCGATACTCTACCGTCTAGACTAACCCAAGCCTCTAATATGAAGGATTCAGAGGTAATACTGTATTACATTCCGTCAGAGGCACCAACTGTAACCCAACTGAATTCCTTCCCTCTGCCCAGGAGCTTAACAGTACGTCCATTCTTATCCCTTTCCAGCGGCCTGAAGCTGCTAAATTTTGCTTTGATAATTAGATTTCCCAGACAACTCACTCGCTCGCTCACTCTCTCCCTCACTCTCTCCCACTCTCTCCCCCTCTCTCCCTCCCCCTCCCCTCTCTCCCTCCTTCCCCCTCCCTCCCCCCTCCCCTCCCAACCTCTTTCTCTGCACTCAGGAAGTAACACTAACGAAGAGGTTTTGCCTGTTAGACCTCCTTAAATCTTTGGGTGTTATCGCAGCAGTGGATGTCCAGAGCCTAGTCAAAAAGCCTCCAGAAGTGTGTTTTCACAGCCGTGGGCGTCCAGAGCCTAGTCAACCCGTGAGAAGTGTATTATCACAGCCGTGGACGTCCAGAGCCTAGCCAAGAAACGGTCAAAAGTGTGTTATCACAGTCGTGGGCGTCCAGAGCCTAGTCAAGAACCCGTCTGAAGCGTTTGTGACAGCCGTGCGAGTGGGGAAACTCGAGCTTGGAAGTCGATCTACCTAATTTTTTTTGACGATTCTATTATGCCATCCTCCCTCCCCCAGACCCATCGTGCGGGTGGAAGCAAGAGGATCACAGGGGCCCACGATGAGTCCAGGGTCAGGGCCCCGCAACATTCTGAGAGGTAAGCAGGTTAGCGTGGTAATGAAATGGTAACACGCCTGGCCACCCTCGGCACCCCTGCCAACAGTAGTTAAAAAGACCAGTTGCCACCTCTCTTGCAGGACCAGATGCCACCTTTGTAAGACCAGTTGCCACTTCTGTAAATCCAGTTGCCACCTCTTCTGCAAGAACAAGGTAGTAACATAATTAGTTGCCACCTCTGTAAGATCAGTTCCCACCTCTGTAAGAACAGTTGCCATCTTTCTTGCAAGAGCAGATGCCACCTTTGTAAGACCAGTTGCCAACTCTTCTGAAAGACCAAATCCCACCTTTGTAAGACAAGGTGCCACCTCTGTAAGACAAGGTGCCACCTCTCTTGTAAGACCAGATGCCACCTTTATAAGACCAGTTACCACCTCTTCTGCAAGACCAGGTGGTAACATAATTAGTTGCCACCTCTGTAAGACCAGTTCCTACCTCTGTAAGACCAGTTGCCACCTTTCTTGCAAGAACAGATGCCACCTTTGTATGACCAGTTGCCACCTCTTCTGTAAGACTAGATGCAACCTTTGTAAGACCAGTTGCTACTTCCGTAAGGTCAGTTGCTACCTCTGTTAGGTCCGTTGCTACTTCTAAGGTCAGTTGCCACCCCTGTAAAGTCAGTTGCCACCACTGTAGTCAGTTTGCATATCTGTAAGGTCAGTTGCCGCCACTGTATGGTTCGTTGCCACTTCTGTAAGGTCAGTTGCTACTTCTCTAAAATCAGCTGCCACCTCCGTAAGGTCAGTTGCTACGTCTGTAAAGTCAGCTGCCACCTCCGTAAGGTCAGTTGCCACCCCCGTAAGGTCAGCTGCCACCCCTGTAGAGTCAACTTATATCTCGGTAAGGTCAGTTGCCACCACCGTATGGTTCGTTGCTACTTCTGTAAGGTCAGTTGCCATCTCTGTAAAGTTAGCTGCCACCTCTGTAAGGTCAGTTGCCGCCTCTAATTTCTCTCCTCCGCCGTCACGTCAGTCACTTCTAGAGGCTTCAACACCTCAATCAAAAATCTTCAAAAGTCTCATATTTTCTTCCAAAGTTTAAAAAATATTATGTAATTCTCTCGATAAAATAGTACACATACAGACACACACACACACACACACACACACAAACACACACACACACACAACACACACACACAACACAAACACAAACACACAAACACACACACAACACAAACACACACACACACAAAACACACACACACAAACACACACAACAAACACACAAACACACACACACACAAACACACAAACAACACAAACACACAACACACAGACACACAAACACACACAAACACACAAACACACACAGACACACAAACACACACAAACACACAAACACACACACACAAACACACACATACAAACACACAAACACACACACACACAAACACACAAACACACACAAACACACCACACACACAAACACACACACAAGCACACACGCACAAACACACACACACACACACAAAAACACACAAACACACACAAACACAAACACCCAAACACCACACAAACACACAAAAACACAAAAACGCACACACACACACAAACACACAAACACACACACACAAACACAAACACACAAACACAAACACACACACAAGCACACACAAACACACACACACAAACACACACACACACACACAAACACACACACACAAACACACACACACAAACACACACACACAAACACATGAACGTCTCGTGGGCTACGTAACTGACATATTTATTCCATTTTATGAAACATTTTTCTCATCTGCAAATATTTAATAAAAAAAAGCGATGAATCACCTGAAATTACGGCGGAGATTCTTGCCTTTCATATATATAACAACGAGGCGGCAGACCAACACTTACATTATCACAACACATTACTCTCTCTCTTTTCATATCTGTGATAAAGATGGATCATTTCTAACTCACCTCCAGTCAATATTGTGATGTTTACTTGGGAATTTGTTGAAACATACTTCACATACCTTATTGAGTTCAATTATCCGAGATTAGGGGTTCTTAACCAAATAATGGGGGTATGGGAATTAAATAATAGGGGTATGGGAACCAAATAATAGGGATATGGGAACCAAACAATAGGGGTATGGGAACCAAATAATAGGGGTATGGGAACCAAATAATAGGGATATGGGAACCAAACAATAGGGGTATGGGAACCAAATAATAGGGGTATGGGAACCAAATAATAGGGGTATGGGAACCAAATAATGGGGGTATGGGAATTAAATAATGGGGGTATAGAAACCAAATAATGGGGGTATGGGAACCAAATAATGGGGGTATGGGAACCAAATAATGGGGTATGGGAACCAAATAATGGGGTATGGAACCAAATAGTGTGGGTATGAGAAACCAAATAAGGGTATGGGAACCAAATAATGGGGTATGGGAACCAAATAATGGGGGTATGGAACCAAATAATGGGGTATGGGAACCAAATAAGGGGTATGGGAACCAAAATAGTGTGGGTATGAGAACCAAATAAGGGTATGGGAACCAAATAATGGGGGTATGGGAACAAAATAATGGGGGTATGGGAACCAAATAATGGGGGTATGGGAACCAAATAATGGGGGTATGGGAACCAAATAATGGGGGTATGGGAACCAAATATTGGGGGTATGGGTACCAAATAGTGTGGGTATGAGAACCAAAAAAGGGTATGGGAACCAAATAATGGGGGTATGGGAACCAAATAATGGGGGTAAGGGAACCAAATAATGGGGGTATGGGAACCAAATAATGGGGGTATGGGACTCAATCTCTGAACAATTTAAAAAAAGTATTTAAATTAGAAAAAACTGTCAGGTGTTGTGCTGCAAGGTATCAGTACGTAAACTATCGGGTGTTGTGTTGCAAGGTATCAGTACGTAAACTATCGGGTGTTGGAGACGTAGTGATGTCGACAGTCTTGCGCAGTTTGTGGGGGAACATATTGGGCAGTTCTCTGGGGATCTTTGACGATACACCAGAAATTACGGGTTTGAAGACGATTAGAAGAGGCATTCTCTAGTTCTGACATTTAAAACAATTTACCTAATAGAATCAACAAACTGAAACTGATTGTTATCTGCTTGTCATCCATTTGCCAAACATCTGTTTTCGACAGATATTTTCTCCTCCCTCACACCATTAACTTCAATCTTGTTTACTCACAATACGGATAATTAATTAAAATTTATTTGGATTATTAAATCGGAGAGGATTTTGCGAGGGAAAATATTTAACACCAGAGTTAATTTCTTGATTAAATGAAAAACCTAGAGGTTAAATATTTTTCTTTTTTTAGTCAGTGGTTTTTAACTGGTAGAAATTAATATATGTTTTTTTTTTCCTGCTTGTTGTAATAACCAAGTTTAGTAATGAAGGTTTTTACGTGTTCGTGTGTGTGTGTGTGTGTGTGTGAGGAGAGAGAGAGAGAGAGAGAGAGAGAGAGAGAGAGAGAGAGAGAGAATGTAGCTCTTGTCTCCTGAAAGTCGTAGTTAATGTACTGGGAGAATCGTAATGAATGACTGTAACCAAATTCTCCTGCAGGTGTGGACATGACAGGTATGATGAAGACAGGTATGGACAAGACAGGTGAGATCAAGACAGGTATGGTCAAAACAGGTATGATGAAGACAGATGTGAACAAGACAGGTGAGATCAAGACAGGTATGGTCAAAACAGGTATGATGAAGACAGATGTGGACAAGACAGTTATGGTAAGACAGGTGTGGTCAAGACAGGTATGGTCAAAGCAGGTGTGGTCAAGACAGGTATGGTCAAGACAGGTATGGTCAAGACAGGTATGGTCAAGACAGGTATGGTCAAGACAGGTATGATCAAAGCAGGTGTGGTCAAGACAGGTATGGTCAAGACAGGTGTGGTCAAGACAGGTATGGTCAAGACAGGTGTGGTCAAGACAGGTATGGTCAAGACAGGTATGGTCAAGACAGGTATGGTCAAGACAGGTATGGTCAAGACAGGTATGGTCAAGACAGGTATGGTCAAGACAGGTATGGTCAAGACAGGTATGGTCAAGACAGGTATGGTCAAGACAGGTATGGTCAAGATAGGTATGGACAAGCGACCCCATCACAGCAGTTTAGTTTCATTCGTCGGTAAGAAAACGCACATGTTGGCACGAAGAAGACAATAATCTACTTATGACAAGATAGTGAAGCTGGACTTGTCAAGCAGCTTAGTTCCAGTCATCTGCCCCGGCTTATATTAACTTTTATCACAGTTTATGTGCAAAATGTATATACCTTATTTTTTAATATATATATATATATATATATATATATATATATATATATATATATATATATATATATATATATATATATATATATATATATAATGTACTCACCTAGTTGAGGTTGCGGGGGTCGAGTCCGAGCTCCTGGCCCCGCCTCTTCACTGATCGCTACTAGGTCACTCTCCCTGAGCCGTGAGCTTTATCATACCTCTGCTTAAAGCTATGTATGGATCCTACCTCCACTACATCGCTTCCCAAACTATTCCACTTACTGACTACTCTGTGGCTGAAGAAATACTTCCTAACATCCCTGTGATTCATCTGTGTCTTCAGCTTCCAACTGTGTGTGTGTGTGTGTGTGTGTGTGTGTGTGTGTGTGTGTGTGTGTGTGTGTGTGTGTGTGTGTGTGTGTGTGTGTGTGAGAGAGAGATGTAGCTCTTGTCTCCTGAAAGTCGTAGTTAATGTACTGGGAGAATCGTAATGAATGACTGTAACCAAATTCTCCTGCAGGTGTGGACATGACAGGTATGATGAAGACAGGTATGGATAAGACAGGTGAGATCAAGACAGGTATGGTCAAAACAGGTATGATGAAGACAGATGTGGACAAGACAGTTATGGTAAGACAGGTGTGGTCAAGACAGGTGTGGTCAAGACAGGTATGGTCAAGGCATGTGTGGTCAAGACAGGTATGGTCAAGATAGGTATGGACAAGACAGGTGAGATCAAGACAGGTATAGTCAAGACAGGTGAGATCAAGACAGGTATGGTCAAAACAGGTATGATGAAGACAGATGTGGACAAGACAGTTATGGTAAGACAGGTGTGGTCAAGACAGGTATGGTCAAAGCAGGTGTGGTCAAGACAGGTATGGTCAAGACAGGTGTGGTCAAGACAGGTATGGTCAAGACAGGTATGGTCAAAGCAGGTATGGTCAAGACAGGTATGGTCAAGACAGGTATGGTCAAGACAGGTGTGGTCAAGACAGTTATGGTCAAGACAGGTATGGTCAAGACAGGTGTGGTCAAGACAGGTATGGTCAAGACAGGTATGGTCAAAGCAGGTGTGGTCAAGACAGGTATGGTCAAGACAGGTGTGGTCAAGACAGGTATGGTCAAGACAGGTATGGTCAAGACAGGTATGGTCAAAACAGGTATGGTCAAGACAGGTATGGTCAAGACAGGTATGGTCAAAGCAGGTGTGGTCAAGACAGGTATGGTCAAGACAGGTATGGTCAAGACAGGTATGGTCAAGACAGGTATGGTCAAGACAGGTATGATCAAAGCAGGTGTGGTCAAGACAGGTATGGTCAAGACAGGTATGGTCAAAGCAGGTGTGGTCAAGACAGGTATGGTCAAGACAGGTGTGGTCAAGACAGGTGTGGTCAAGACAGGTATGGTCAAGACAGGTATGGTCAAGACAGGTATGGTCAAGACAGGTATGGTCAAGACAGGTATGGTCAAGACAGGTATGGTCAAAGCAGGTGTGGTCAAGACAGGTATGGTCAAGACAGGTATGGTCAAGACAGGTATGGTCAAGACAGGTATGGTCAAGACAGGTATGGTCAAGATAGGTATGGACAAGCGACCCCATCACAGCAGTTTAGTTTCATTCGTCGGTAAGAAGACGCACATGTTGGCACGAGGAAGACAATAATCTACTTATGACAAGATAGTGAGGCTGGACTTGTCAAGCAGCTTAGTTCCAGTCATCTGCCCCGGCTTATATTAACTTTTATCACAGTTTATGTGCAAAATGTATATACCTTATTTTTTAATATATAATATATATATATATATATATATATATATATATATATATATATATATATATATATATATATATATATAATGTACTCACCTAGTTGAGGTTGCGGGGATCGAGTCCGAGCTCCTGGCCCCGCCTCTTCACTGATCGCTACTAGGTCACTCTCCCTGAGCCGTGAGCTTTATCATACCTCTGCTTAAAGCTATGTATGGATCCTGCCTCCACTACATCGCTTCCCAAACTATTCCACTTACTGACTACTCTGTGGCTGAAGAAATACTTCCTAACATCCCTGTGATTCATCTGTGTCTTCAGCTTCCAACTGTGTCCCCTTGTTACTGTGTCCAATCTCTGGAACATCCTGTCTGTGTGTGTGTGTATGTGTGTGTGTGTGTGTGTGTGTGTGTGTGTGTGTGTGTGTGTGTGTGTGTGTGTGTGTGTGTGTGTGTGCGTGTGTGCGTGTGTGCGTGTGTGTGTGTGTCCATATATATTATGAAAATATCGCAAAGCAAGCGATATAGGATGCAAAACAACCATGCCGTGCCGAATAGGTAAAATTTGCTATTTTTGCTTTTCTTGCCGAATAAGGCAAGCGAAAATTTGGGTATGCAATAATTTCGCAAAAATCATGACAAGCATGTAAACCACTACAGTGAATTAAGTAATTCTTAACAGGTAGGAAACAACGAAGGACGTGTGACAAGTGGGGTTCCACAAGGGTCAGTACTTAGACTGGTACTGTTTCCTGTGTTTGTCAAGAACGTGACAGGAATCGAGTCAGAGGTGTCTGTGTACCCAGATGACGTTAAACTAACGGGGAAAGTGAAACCAAGAGCAGACCAGGAAATAATACAAATGGATCTGGACAAGTTGAAGGATTAGTCTGACAAGTGGCTATAACAATTTAACCCAAGCGAAAACAAAGTTATGAAAATCAAGAAAGGACAAAAAAAAACCGGAAATAGAGTATAGTCCCTGGGAAAGTAAGCTACAAAACTTTCATGGGGGCGAGTATAATTCGGAGCATTTTGCCTGAGGCACACATCAACGAGATAATGACCTCACCAAACGCGAGAAGGACATCTTTAAGAGTAGCTTTCAGTAGCGTCAACAAGGAGTATGCAGCGCCAGTATGGAACCCACACCTGATACAGCAAGAAGCTGGAAAGAGTCCCAGAGCTGAGGGGTATGAGCTGTAAGGAGAGATTAGAAGAGCTAAACCTGACGACACTGGAGGACAGAAGGACCTGGGGGTGAGATGATTACAACATACAAATAAGGTGAAGGTAAATCCGTTTGAGATGATGTCCTCAGCTATGCGATGACAAAGATGACAGGAAATACGTCTCTGCCTTAAACTGCGAAGTGGTAGAGGCAGGATCCATATATACATGTAGCCCTAAGAATAAGTATGATAGGACTGGAGAGAGGAACATACATACACATACAAACACACACACACACACACACACACACACACACACACACACACACACACACACACACACACACACGAGAGGACCTAGTAGCAATCAGCGAAGAGGCGGGGCCAGGAGCTATGACTCGACCCCCGCAACCACAAATAGGTGAGTAACACACACACACACACACACACACACACACACACACACACACACGAGAGAGAGGACCTAGTAGCAATCAGCGAAGAGGCGGGGCCAGGAGCTATGAATCGACCCCTGCAACCACAAATAGGTGAGTACACAACACACACACACACACACACACACACACACACACACACACACACACACACACACACACACACACACACACACGAGAGAGAGGACCTAGTAGCAATCAGCGAAGAGGCGGGGCCAGGAGCTATGAATCGACCCCTGCAACCACAAATAGGTGAGTACACACACACACACACCACACACACACACACACACACACAACACACACACAAACACACAAACGATTTAAAGGAACATATATAATCCCACCGTACAAGATACTCGTAAATAAATAAGAACAAGATTGTTCATCACCAGCTGAACTATAACATAGAAACATGAACACTAATCACACAGATAATTTATAAATATTACAGAACAAAATAAAGTGTCAAGTAGAAGGAGTACTAGAACACTCTACAGAAAGACACTCTAGAAGCAGATTTACTCTAGAAACAGATGGTTAATATTCGAGGGGAAACTAGTTACTAGTAGGCGAAGAAAAGATTCCCACTAGATAATCACATCAAAGTCATTAGAAATAGGTAAATAGAGCTACGTTATTTCAGCAATTAGAAATAGGTAAATAGAATTAAGCAATTAAAGCAGTAATTAGAAATGGTTAAATAAGACTAGATAATTAGAGCAAACTAAACAGGACATCCCGTGCAGGCGAGGTGAGGCAGGACACAAACGCTGTTACCCCAGCAGCCACACATCCCTCAGAATGTTTGTGAAAAGCGACACCTCATTAAGATTCTGGACACGTTCCTTGGTGGTAATGCGGAATTGCATTAGTTGTAAGGATTAGTTTTGCCACATCTGCCGTCAAGGTCATGTGAAACACTTAGTCTATCACAACAACCCCCTTCCTCAACCCTTGGAATTTAACACTGTGTAACCCCACACTGTCTTCCGATTTCTATTGTTATAAGATTCTCCATAATAATCGCTCCAATACATTCCCCTCAAGCATGACAGCTCTACTGCCTCCAGCCTTGTTTTTCCTGAAGCATTTAAAGCTCATTGTCTCACACTTACACGACTATACTCGAGTACATCTCCCTTTTCGCCTTCATAGAAAAGCTTCTTTCTTTAGGTACCTTAACACACAATCTACCTATTTCTTCTCGACTATTCTAGAGACCATTTCGTTTTTCATACACCCATCTGCCGACACGTCCAAATATCTAAACACATTTATTTCCTATATACTACCTTCCTCTAAGAAGATATCCTGCATTTCATTACCTAAACTCTTTGTTATTTACATCACTTTGCTCTTTTCAACGATCGCTTTAAAATTTCCTTCATTACACTTGTCCACACTGAACTGCATCTGCCACTTTTCAGACCATGATATTAATTTGTCCAAATCCTCCTCAGCATCTATTATTCGGCCTAGTTTTGTCATCACCCATTGTTGTTCATTGTTATGAACAGCAATGGGCTCAAAACTGATCCTTGTGGAACTCCACTAGTGACCGGTCTCCATTCAGACTTGACCCCATTAATGCAAGCTCTGCTTCCTATTGGTAAGCCATGCCTCGATTTGTGTTAAAACTTTACCTCCTATACTACGAACTGCCACTTTCTCAACAGTCTTTTGTGAGGTACTCCATCGAAGGTCTTACTGAAATCCAAATATAAAAAACTGTCCTCTTGCGCAGTTCATCCACTTGCAGTACTCACCCACTGACAACATTCTCCTTGACGAACAAGACACAAGGGCAACATTCTTATATGTTCTTATTAGGATTCCTTATGGATGAAACGTTTCGCCTGAGCTGCAGTCTTCATCAGTGGATTACAGAGACATCGGGTGTGATGGACATCAGTCCATCACACCTGAAGCAAGATGATTAGGCTGCGAGACTTATCATCTTGTCCTAAGGTGATCGACTGATTACATTAACGAACTCTCCACTTCGTCTTCCACCAGTGCCGATGTGCCTGTATGCGACTGATGAAGCCGGCTGCACAGGCAAAACCTTTCGTTAATAAATATTCGTTAGTGTTGCCCGTGTGTCTTACGCTTCAACTTGTCAGCACTGTATATCAGTCGTAACTAGATAAACATTTTCTTTGTACACAGTACACAAATAACCCGCACGTAGGAGAGAGAAGCTGACGACGATGTTTCGGTCCGCCTTGGACCATTTACTAGTCAGTGTCACTCCTAAATGGTCTATATCGGACCGAAACGTCGTCGAAACTCTTCTTATGTGCGGGTTATTTTCGTACTGTTCCAGTCACTGTTTCTGTCTCTTGAACTTACTACAGCTGCCACTAACTATTCTTGTGACATCATCATTCGCTCTTCTAAAAGAAACACACACACACACACACACACACACACACACACACACACACACACACACATACACACACACACACTCACTCTTACCATCAACCTTTTATGCACTAGTACCCAGTTGGGGCCTACATTTTTGGGGCCCTGAAGCTTGAACTGTGATGTGCTCACCTTGACAGCTAATAACGCCTAGCCTACATGATGCTTTAATAACCTTTTAATTAATGTTTTAGCTATTATATTGTATTGAATTACATTATATTATTTTTTAAAAGCCTTTTCTTATACAGTAGACCTGGTTAAAACTGTCAGGCTATTTATTACAAGGGAATCGTTCAATAATCTCTCCCTCTACAAATTGTAGGTGGAAATGTGATATGGGTCAGTCAAGGGAGTGAAACGGAAGGTTAAAGGGAGTTTGGTGTAAGGAAGGATTGGAGGAAGGGAGAGATGGTAAGAGAAAAGATGGAGACAGAGAGAGAGAAGAAAGGGAGGTCAATAATTTTTTTTCCACGTCTCTGGCGTTGACCTTTCACAGTCGACAAGGCAATCATAAGATATCCCAGGCACGGGTCCGAGGCAGTCACAGACGTGTTGACACACTGCTTGCAAGAGTTGAGGAACTAACGCCAGAGAACCAAGACACCAGTGAGAGAGAGAGAGAGAGAGAGAGAGAGAGAGAGAGAGAGAGAGAGAGAGAGAGAGAGAGAGAGAGAGAGAGAGAGAGCCGAAAAGTCAAGTCTGGTGACCTGAAATACATTCCAACGTCCTACCCTTACGTCTATTACTCCCAACTCTACAGTGATCCAGGATGAAGTAAAACGTCATCTAAAACTTCTCTTACTATATAAACCACTATAGATAGCTTTTATCGGTTTAAGAACTGATAAAAACTTTTACACACTTCGCTTTTATACACTTGTAGGTATTATACGCCGTGTATGAAACAAAATTCAGTCAATGAATTGTGGGTTTGTTGTGAATTGCTCCTTCGTGGCGACAGACCATAAAAAAGATCCAGCTTCGACCACTCCAGGCGCTGATTGACAACAAATAATAATAATAATAATAATAATAATAATAATAATAATAATAATAATAAATAATAATAATAATGTGAAACTGATATTCTATATCCAGAGCAAATCATAATTGACAGCTAAAATTTGAAACATATCAAGCAGTTGTATGGCAAATGTATTTATGAGATGGGGACCGTCAGGTGTTATTAAACTTAAGGCCAATGTCACTGGCACGCATATTATGCATGGTGATGGTGAAGATAATCAGAGGGTGAGCGAGAGAGCACCTGGAAAGGATTCATTACATAAATAGTACCCAGCGTGGGGTGCCCTTAAAGAAACCACGAGGTTTCTTTAAGGGCTAGTGATCACAGTGTTGAGAAATGGGATCATAGGAAAATAACGTACGAAGGAACAGATGAGAAAATAACGTACGAAGGAACAGATGAGAAAATAACGTACGAAGGAACAGATGAGAAAACGTACGAAGGAACAGATGAGAAAATAACGTACGAAGGAACAGATGATAATATAACGTACGAAGGAACAGATGAGAAAATAACGTACGAAGGAACATGAGAAAATAACGTACGAAGGAACAGATGAGAAAATAACGTACGAAGGAACAGATGATAAAATAGCGTACGAAAGAACAGATGAGACAACAGGCCACAGAAGAGGAGACAACGAAGGAATGGGATCTTATCTTTCCAGAATACAATGGGCAAGAGATAGAGCTACGATGGAATTCTTCTCCACAGAGCGATGAGGAGCCAGGGAAAGATATAGCTATCAAGAAGTCTAGAACCCCAGCGGCAACCAGACATGCAACGAAACGAACATAAATGATGAGAGGGAAGAAAAACAGGGCAGGACAGACATAAGTAAAAGTGCAGAAGAGATACATACGAATATTTATGGGTAAAATAACCACAACGATAAAAACCGCAAGAATTGCAATATCAGGACAACCACAACTCTACAAATACACTACAAAGAAAGCAACCATAAAAAATACTAGGTAATATGTTTGAAGGTTGAAAAAGAAATACTCACTGACAACAATAGATGGGAACGTGAGGACCTAAATAGAAAATTCCAATTGAGAAAAAGGGGGATCGACACCAGAACGTAAAGAACAGCTGACAAACTAAACAAAGCTTCAAATAACGAAAAATAATAAAAAATACAGGAAAAGAAGAATTGTTGGAACAACAGAAAAAATGGACACAATAAAGGCCATAGGGCCCCTGACATGGTGTCACCGCAGACCCTGAAAGAGACCATAGTGAAGATGTACTACAGTCGGGTTCGATCTACAATCAAAAGGTCTCGGATTCGACAAACCAGGCAAGGAGAAACGTGTGGGCAAGTCTCCTTATACCCACTGCCTACAGTCACCTAGCAGGAAATAGGTACCTGGATGTTAGTCGACTGTCGTGGGTCGCATCCTGAGGAATTTGATACCGTATCGAGAGCCAGGTTCTGAAATGAACTGTGGTATGATATCTGATATTTTGCCTGTAAAGAAGCAAAAGGCAGTGTAACAGCTTCTAGCCAGTAACTAAACTGAGACAGAATAACAGCATTTTTGCCTGTATATGAGCCTAAGGTAAAATAGCAATTTGTAAAGATATGGAAACCTCGTTGAACCTGTGAATTAGCCGAGGTATGGTAGCAGCTTTCAGCGTTTAAACTGGCTGAAGAAAATAAGAGCCTTTATCCAGTAAATAAGTCAGGGCAGGATAACTGGAAAAATAAACACAGAAGCTGTATAATGTGACCTTTATTGACAACGTTTCGCTCTCACAGTGGGAGTCAGGTGGAGAATGCTGGGTAGGTTGGATCTGAGCCTGCATGTGACAATCTTCCGAGTAGAGTGATAGAGGCTAGGACCTTGGGTACCTTTAAAAAGAGAATGGACAAGTATATAAGTAGACCTTCTGCAGTGTTCCTACATTATGTTCTTATGTGGGATAGCGATGAAGAAGTTTCTTGGCAAGTGGTTCAGCTATGTTATAGAAGCCATTGTTTTGGTTGAAGTTGCAGGTTCATGCAATGCGTAAATCAACACTAGAGTCTGGGCTACTACCCGACAGCTGGAAAAGCGTAAACAAGAAAACAGACACGAGGCGATAAAATTCAAGCCAGTTTCGCTGACATCCACACCAAGTGAAAGGGGAAAAAAACAACGAGGTAAATGGTGGTGGAATCCCAGGAAGAAGTGGGTTCATTACTGAAAATCAGCATGGATTTACCTGAGTTAAATCATTACCTCACGTACCAGCTGGAGCTCTGAACGAGGGGGAACTGGAAGGAGTGAAGAACGCACCTGGAAGAATGACGAACAGAGCTCTTGAGAATAATGAGGACGAGCGCAGTAAAGGGCAGGGATAACGAGAGATAGTGAGAGATAAGAGATAGTGGCGGCGGACGTAAAGCTAGAACGGCATGAAGACAATAGAGAGAGAGAGAGAGAGGAGAGAGAGAGGAAGAGAAAGGAGAGAAGAGAGAGAAAGAGAGAGAGAGAGAGAGGAGGAGAGAGAGAGAGAAAGAGAAAGAAAAGAGAAAAGGGAGAAGAGGAGAAGAGAGAGAGAGAGGAAGAGAGAGAGAGAGAGAGAGAGAGAGGAGGAGAGAGAGATGAGAGAGAGAGAGAGAGAGAGAGGAGAGAGAGAGAATGCCACCTAATAACAAGCTAGGGATCCTTAACCTAACGTTGTCAAATCCTGTGTAAAAATAAAAGCAGTGTAGAACCTCCACATTACATTCACAAGGAAGCGCAAGACCCTTAGGGGTCATACAGCCCAGGAGAAATGGGCGTCAGTCAGGGTGGACCCGACGAAGAGGAGGGTATATCCAATTCCTCTGATCACGAGCCTTCAGGAGCATCAAAGCCTCCTCCTTCTCCTCCACGGAGGAAGATCCTCCATAATTCACAAGACACAGGCAAGGCTCACTCGCCTCCACCAGCTCTGCCTGGCACTAGCTACATGGTGCCAATTTGAGAAAATTGGCACCGTGTCTGGCAGCTCATACGAGATATGTGAATTCCAGTTTCTTGAAAAAAATTCTTACAGGACTAGAAAACTTAGAATAAACTGAGAACGGAAAACTAACAAAAAAAAAAAAAAAAAAAAAAAAAAAAACATTAACAGTAACAGCCCTTATACATTCTATTCTTGCACTGCTTTATTGTAAAGCCGGTCATATTCTTAGGTATAGTACTCTGGCTTCAGTGTTTTTGTTCATAACTTGAGAACGCCTCATCTGACTGCTTTTAAATTTTCAGTGCAGGGGAACTAGGACTATGGGAGCATTCACGAGACCATTGGGACGGATAGGCACCCTCCTGTCAGTTTTAGAAAGCAATTCGTGGTTGTCGTTCCTGTGCGGTAACGCTTCTTGCGATTGGCTACAAACTTTCATCGCTTGACTCACGAAATCGTAATGACACGATTGCAAACAAACCATACCACGGGCGGGAATAGAACCCGCGATCAGAGAGTCTGGAGTTTTGAGACTCTCTGATCGCGGGTTCTACTCCCACCCGTGGTATGGTTTCATCAATTGTATATCCAACGTGGAAAAAAGACTGGGATTGTTAATGGAGCAAGAGTGAGTCTGGGTAAGAATCTTTCACATGACTTTAGTCTTTAATGGCTAATACATCCTGGGTGGGTCGTGTGGTGGGTTCCTCACAATGTTGAACCCTACCTAGGTGGGTCGTGTGGTGGGTTCCTCACCATGTTGAACCCTACCTAGGTGGGTCGTTTTGGTGGGTTCCTCACAATGTTTTAACCCTACCTAGGTGGGTCGTGTGGTGGGTTCCTCACAATGTTGAACCCCACCTAGATTTGGGTCGTGTGGTGGGTTCCTCACCATGTTGAACCCTACCTAGGTGGGTCGTGTGGTGGGTTCCTCACCATGTTGAACCCTACCTAGGTGGGTCGTGTGGTGGGTTCCTCACCATGTTGAAACCTACCCAGGAGGGTTCCTCACCAGGTTGAAACCTACCCAGGAGGGTTCCTCACCAGGTTGAAACCTACCCAGGAGGGTTCCTCACCAGGTTGAAACCTACCCAGGAGGGTTTCTCACCATGCTGAAACCTACCCAGGAGGGTTCCTCACCAGGTTGAAACCTACCCAGGAGGGTTCCTCACCAGGTTGAAACCTACCCAGGAGGGTTCCTCACCACGTTGAAACCTACCCAGGAGGGTTCCTCACCAGTTGAAACCTACCCAGGAGGTTCCTCACCAGGTTGAAACCTACCCAGGAGGGTTCCTCACCACGTTTTAAACCTACCCAGGAGGGTTCCTCACAGGTTGAAACCTACCCGGAGGGGTCCTCACCAGGTTGAAAAACCCACCCAGGAGGGTTCTCACCAGGTTGAAACCTACCCAGGAGGGTTCCTCACCAGGTTGAAACCTACCCAGGAGGGTTCCTCACCAGGTTGAAACCTACTCAGGAGGGTTCCTCACCAGGTTGAAACCTACCCACGAGGGTTCCTCACCAGGTTGAAACCTACCCACGAGGGTTCCTCACCAGGTTGAAACCTACCCAGGAGGGCTCCTCACCAGGTTGAAACCTACCCAGGAGGGGTCCTCACCAGGTTGAAACCTACCCAGGAGGGTTCCTCACCAGGTTGAAACCTACCCAGGAGGGTTCCTCACCAGGTTGAAACCTACCCAGGAGGGTTTCTCACCATGCTCAAACCTACCCAGGAGGGTTCCTCACCAGGTTGAAACCTACCCAGGAGGGTTCCTCACCAGGTTGAAACCTACCCAGGAGGGTTCCTCACCAGGTTGAAACCTACCCAGGAGGGTTCCTCACCAGGTTGAAACCTACCCAGGAGGGTTCCTCACCAGGTTGAAACCTACCCAGGAGGGTTCCTCACCAGGTTGAAACCTACCCACGAGGGTTCCTCACAGGTTGAAACCTACCCAGGAGGGTTCCTCCCCCAGGTTGAAACCTACTCAGGAGGGGTCCTCACCAGGTTAAAAACCAAACCCAGGAGGGTTCCTCACCAGGTTGAAACTACCCAGGAGGGTTCCTCACCAGGTTGAAACTACCAGGAGGGTTTCTCACCATGCTCAAACCTACCCAGGAGGGTTCCTCACCAGGTTGAAAACCTCCCCAGGAGGGTTCCTCACCAGGTTGAAACCTACCAGGAGGGGTTCCTCACCAGGTTGAAACCTACCCAGGAGGGTTCTCACCAGGTTGAAACCTACCCAGGAGGGTTCCTCACCAGGTTGAAACCTACCACGAGGGTTCTCACCGGGTTGAAACCTACCCACGAGGGTTCCTCACCAGGTTGAAACCTACCCAGGAGGGTTCCTCACCAGGTTGAAACCTACCCAGGAGGGGTCCTCACAGGTTGAAACCTACCAGGAGGGTCCTCACCAGGTTGAAACCTACCCAGGAGGGTTCCTCACCAGGTTGAAACCTACCCAGGAGGGTTTCTCACCATGCTCAACCTACCCAGGAGGGTTCCTCACCAGGTTGAAACCTACCAAAGGAGGGTTC
>NC_069433.1:24707177-24710635 GCF_026875155.1 Cherax quadricarinatus
AGAGGACGGACAACTCCATTTCTTTGGATCAAGAGACTTTCACTATTATCAAGGAACTCTTATTGAAGGTTCCGAGCACTGAGTGCCAGGGTCTTGACAGTAGTGCCAGGATCATGACAGTAGGGCCAGGTTTATGATAGTGGCAGGGGTCATGATAGGAGTGACATGGTCATGACAGTAGTGCCAGGGGTCATGATAGCAGTGCCAGGGAGATGACACCTCCGCTCAGTGCCAACAGCACGACTACCACGACAGTAAGTTTCGCCTCCTTGAGAGGGTCGTTAGTACATAGCAATATTCCAGCCTTGAAGAGTGTCAGCATTGCCTTGACATCACTTATTTTAACAAGTATCTGTTAGTAGTCGCCCTTATGTATGATATGAGGCTTTGAAAGAGTCTTGGGGTCCTTACACTCATTGTGTTAACTCTCAGTGTACTTTTAACACCCGTGTTTTTCACTGGGGATATTTTACACCGTCTACTAATCCTCTTCTTTTTACAGGGAGTTATTTATGTGTGTAGATTTGGGAGTAAACCCTCAAGGATTTTCCATATGTAAATTATAATGTATCTTTCTCGCCTGCGTTCCAGAGAGTAAAGGTCAAGGGATTTCAAACGTTCCCAGTAATTAAAGTGCTAGACTGAACTTATGTGTGCAATTAAGGCTCTCTGCAATTTTCATTTGTAATTTCACATGCCCTGCAAGAAGCACGTAGTGTACACTGTACAAAAATATTCCACATAGGCAGTAACAGCCTGGTTGATCAGGCCCTGATTCACCACAGGGCCTGGTCACAGACCGGGCCACAGGGGCGTTGACCCCCGAAACCCTCTCCAGGTATACTCTCCAGGTATACTCCCCAGGTATACTCTCCAGGTATACTCTCCAGGTATACTCCCCAGGTATACTCTCCAGGTATGCTCCCCAGGTATACTCCCAGGTATACTCCCAGGTATACTCCCCAGGTATACTCCCCAGGTATACTCTCCAGGTATACTCTCTAGGTATACTCACCAGGTATACTCCCCAGGTATACTCACCAGATATACTCCCAGGTATACTCCCCAGGTATACTCTCCAGGTATACTCCCCAGGTATACTCTCCAGGTATACTCTCCAGGTATACTCCCCAGGTATACCCCCAGGTATACCCCCAGGTATACTCCCCAGGTATACTCCCCAGGTATACTCTCCAGGTATACTCCCCAGGTATACTCTCCAGGTATACTCTCCAGGTATACTCTCCAGGTATACTCCCAGGTATACTCTCCAGGTATACTCTCCAGGTATACTCCCCAGGTATACGCCCCAGGTATACTCCCCAGGTATACTCTCTAGATATACTCCCCAGGTATGCTCTCCAGGTATACTCCCCAGGTATACTCTCCAGGTATACTCCCCAGGTATGCTCTCCAGGTATACTCCCCAGGTATACTCCCCAGGTATACTCTCCAGGTATACTCCCCAGGTATACTCCCCAGGTATACTCCGCAGGTATACTCTCTAGATATACTCCCCAGGTATACTCCCCAGGTATACTCCCCAGGTATACTCTCCAGGTATACTCCCCAGGTATGCTCTCCAGGTATACTCCCCAGGTATACTTCCCAGGTATACTCCCCAGGTATACTCCCCAGGTATACTCCCCAGGTATACTCCCCAGGTATACTTCCCAGGTATACTCTCCAGGTATACTCTCCAGGTATACTCCCCAGGTATACTCCCCAGGTATACTCCCCAGGTATACTCCCCAGGTATACTCCCCAGGTATACTCCCCAGGTATACTCCCCAGATATAGGCATCTTTATTCCTGTGTGTTTTACCAACCTGTTAGTATTGTTTACCACTCTGATATTCATAATATTATTCCAACCTAGAGAGAACAAGTTGCTTAAGGAGGACCATTATTATCTTGGCATCTCTTGTTGTGAAAGTTCTAGTTATCCATTCTTCTCGTATGCTCTAGATTGTTATGTCGTGTTCTGCGTGTTCTTAACTGGAAGAAGTGTCGCTCGCATGTTCTTCCTTGTTATTTGTTCAGCATAACATTGTCCAATATTTTTAACCTAACATTCACGAAACTAAGTTAATTTTTTTTATTTCACTCAAACACACACTCATATACTCACTCACTCACTCTCACTCTCTCTCACTCTCTCTCTATCACTCACTCTCTCTCACTCTCTCTCTATCACTCACTCTCTCTCACTCTCTCTCTATCACTCTCTCTCACTCTCTCTCTATCACTCACTCACTCTCACTCTCTCTCTATCACTCTCTCTCTATCACTCTCTCTCTATCACTCTCTCTCTATCACTCTCTCTCTATCACTCTCTCTCTATCACTCTCTCTCTATCACTCTCTCTCTATCACTCACTCTCTATCACTCTCTATCACTCTCTATCACTCTCTCACTCACTCACTCTCACTCACTCTCACTCACTCTCACTCACTCTCACTCACACTCACTCACACTCACTCACTCTCACTCTCACTCACTCTCACTCACTCTCACTCACTCTCACTCACTCTCACTCACTCTCACTCACTCTCACTCTCACTCACTCTCACTCACTCTCACTCACTCTCACTCTCACTCACTCACTCTCACTCTCACTCTCTCACTCTCACTCTCTCACTCTCACTCTCTCACTCTCACTCTCACTCTCACTCTCCAAACTTTCTCCCGCATGAGGCTTAAACCTGATCTGTTTGGTCCACAAAATTTATTAGAAAGCTGAAGAAATCCATGAGCACTTATCACCCTCCTCCATCACCCTCCTCCATCACCCTCCTCCATCGCCCTCCTCCATCACCCTCCTCCATCGCCCTCCTCCATCACCCTCCTCCATCGCCCTCCTCCATCGCCCTCCTCCATCGCCCTCCTCCATCGCCCTCCTCCATCGCCCTCCTCCATCGCCCTCCTCCATCGCCCTCCTCCATCGCCCTCCTCCATCGCCCTCCTCCATCGCCCTCCTCCATCGCCCTCCTCCATTCGCCCTCCTCCATCGCCCTCCTCCATCACCCTCCTCCATCGCCCTCCTCCTCAACACCTCCTCAATCACCCTCCTCCATCACCCTCCTCCATCACCCTCCTCCATCATCACCCTCCTCCATCATCACCTTCCTCCATCACTCTCCTCCATCACCCTTCTCCATCACCCTTCTCCATCACCCTTCTCCATCACCCTCCTCCTCCATCACCTTCCTCCATCACCGCCCTCCTCCATCGCCTTCCTCCCCCTCACTCTCGTCCATCACTTTCGTCCATCACTTTCCTCCATCACCCTCCTCCTCCATCACCTTCCTCCATCACTCTCCTCCGTCACCCTTCTCCATCACCCTTCTCCATCACCCTTCTCCATCACCCTTCTCCATCACCCTTCTCCATCCACCCTCCTCCATCACCTTCCTCCATCACCTTCCTCCATCACCCTCCTCCTCCATCACCTTCCT
>NC_069433.1:24711135-24743635 GCF_026875155.1 Cherax quadricarinatus
CTAACTCTCACCTCTTCACTCACTCTCACTCTCTCACACTCTCACCTCTTCACCCTCACATTCCTCTCAACCTCTCTCACACTCTCTCTCACACTCTCTCCAACCCACACTCTCTCTCACACTCCTCTCCACTCTTCTCAACTCTCTCTCACACTCTCTTCACACTCTCTCTCACTCTCTCACACTCCTCTCACACTCCTCTCAACCTCTCTCACACTCCCTCACACTCTCTCTCAAACTTCCCCCAACTCCTCCACACTCTCTCTCACATCTTCTCCATTCCTCACACTCTCTCTCACACCTCTCCACACTCCCTCACACCTCTCTCAACTTCCTCCACACCTCCCCCTCACCCCCTCTTCACACTCTCCTTTCACACTCTCTCCACCCTCTCACACTCTCTCTCACACTCTCTCACCTCTCACACTCTCACACTCCACCTCCACACTCCCCCTCTCACACTCTCTCTCACACTCTCTCTCACACTCTCTCCACACTCTCTCCCCACCTCTCTCACACTCTCTCTCACATCTCACACTCTCACACTCCCTTCACACTCTCTCTCACACCTCACTCAACTCTCATCACTCTCACTCTCACCACTCCACTCATCTCACTCCTCTCATCATCCACCCCTCCTCTCACTCATTCCCCACTCACTCCTCTACCACTCACTCACTCTCCTCACCCCTCTCACTCACTCTCTCTCACTCACTCTCTCTCACTCACTCTCACTCATCTCTCGCACTCTCCTACAAAACTTTCCCCCGCTGGGGCAAAACCTGACTGTTTGGTCCACAAAATTTATTAGAAAGCGAAAAAATCCATGAGCCTTATCACCCTCCTCCACACCCCCCCCATCCCCCTCCCCCATCGCCCCCCCACACCCCTCCATCACCCCCCCATCACCCTCCCCATCGCCCCCTCCATCGCCCCCCCATCCCCCTCCTCCATCGCCCTCCTCCATCCCCTCCCCATCACCCTCCTCCATCACCCTCCTCCTCACCCTCCTCCATCACCCCCCCTCCATCACCCCCTCCATCGCCCCCTCCATCGCCCTCCTCCATCCCCTCCCCATCGCCCTCCTCCATCGCCCCCTCCATCCCCCCTCCTCCATCGCCCCCTCCTCGCCCTCCTCCATCCCCTCCTCCATCACCCTCCCCCCTCGCCCTCCTCCATCGCCCCCCTCCTCGCCCTCCCCATCGCCCTCCTCCATCACCCTCCTCCCACCCTCCCCCCCTCACCCTCCTCCACACCCTCCTCCTCACCCCCCCTCCACGCCCTCCTCCATCGCCCTCCTCCATCCCCCTCCTCCATCGCCCTCCTCCATCACCCTCCCCATCCCCCCCTCCATCACCCTCCTCCACCCCTCCCCATCCCCCTCCTCCATCCCCCCCTCCATCGCCCTCCCCATCCCCTCCTCCATCCCCCTCCCCATCACCCTCCTCCATCACCCTCCCCATCACCCTCCTCCATCACCCTCCTCCTACCCCCCTCCATCGCCCTCCTCCATCGCCCTCCTCCTCGCCCTCCTCCTCGCCCCCCTCCATCGCCCCCCTCCATCCCCCCTCCATCACCCTCCTCCACACCCTCCTCCTCGCCTCCTCCATCGCCCCCCCATCGCCCTCCTCCATCACCCTCCTCCATCACCCTCCTCCAACCCCCCTCCACACCCTCCCCATCGCCCCCCTCCCATCACCCCCCCCACACCCTCCTCCACACCCTCCTCCTCGCCCTCCCCCACACCCTCCTCCATCCCCCCTCCTCCATCCCCCTCCTCCATCGCCCTCCCCCATCACCCCCTCCATCCCCCTCCTCCATCACCCTCCTCCATCCCCACCTCCATCGCCCCCCCATCGCCCTCCTCCATCACCCCCTCCACACCCTCCTCCATCGCCCCCCCCATCACCCTCCTCCATCACCCCCTCCATCGCCCTCCTCCCGCCCTCCTCCATCACCCCCTCCATCACCCCCTCCTCACCCTCCTCCATCACCCTCCTCCACGCCCTCCTCCATCGCCCCCTCCATCACCCCCTCCATCCCCTCCTCCATCACCCCCTCCATCACCCCCCTCCATCACCCTCCCCCATCCCCCTCCTCCATCGCCCTCCCCATCACCCTCCCCCAAACACCCCCCCCATCCCCTCCCCATCCCCCCTCCATCCCCCTCCTCCATCACCCTATTCCATCACCCCCTCCATCACCCTCCTCCACGCCCTCCCCCATCGCCCTCCCCCATCACCCTCCCCTACCCTCCTCCATCCCCCCTCCACGCCCTCCTCCATCCCCCTCCCCATCACCCCCTCCATCCCCCCTCCTCCATCACCCTCCCCATCACCCTCCTCCACCCCCTCCCCCATCACCCTCCCCCATCACCCTCCTCCTCACCCTCCCCACGCCCTCCCCCATCACCCTCCTCCACCCCCTCCTCCATCGCCCTCCCCCCATCGCCCCCTCCATCCCCTCCTCCATCACCCTCCTCCATCACCCCCCCTCCATCACCCCCCCCCATCACCCTCCCCTCGCCCCCCTCCATCGCCCTCCTCCATCGCCCCCTCCATCCCCTCCTCCATCACCCTCCTCCATCCCCTCCTCCTACCCCTCCATCCCCCTCCTCCATCACCCCCTCCATCCCCTCCTCCATCCCCCCTCCATCACCCCCTCCATCACCCTCCTCCATCGCCCTCCCCATCCCCTCCTCCTCACCCTCCCCATCACCCCCCCCATCACCCTCCTCCATCCCCCTCCCCATCGCCCTCCTCCACGCCCTCCTCCACACCCTCCTCCATCACCCTCCCCATCCCCTCCTCCATCCCCCTCCTCCATCACCCTCCTCCCATCCCCCTCCTCCATCACCCCCTCCATCCCCCTCCTCCTCCCCTCCCCCATCCCCCTCCTCCACACCCCCCTCCATCGCCCTCCCCCATCACCCCCTCCACACCCCCTCCTCGCCCTCCTCCATCGCCCTCCTCCATCACCCCCCCATCACCCTCCTCCATCACCCCCTCCAAAATCACCCTCCTCCACCCCCCCTCCATCGCCCTCCTCCACACCCCCTCCTCACCCTCCTCCATCGCCCCCCCCATCACCCTCCCCACACCCTCCCCCCTCGCCCTCCTCCATCGCCCCCCTCCATCACCCCCTCCATCCCCCTCCCCCTCACCCCCCCCCATCACCCTCCTCCATCGCCCTCCTCCATCGCCCTCCTCCATCACCCTCCTCCATCACCCTCCCCATCACCCTCCCCATCACCTCCTCCATCGCCCTCCTCCATCGCCCCCCCCATCACCCTCCTCCATCACCCTCCCTCCATCGCCCCCCCATCGCCCCCCCCCAACACCCTCCCCCATCACCCCCCCATCACCCTCCTCCATCACCCTCCCCACGCCCCCTCCACCCCCTCCCCCATCACCCTCCTCCATACCCTCCCCCACCCCCCCCCATCGCCCTCCTCCATCGCCCTCCTCCTCACCCTCCTCCATCGCCCTCCCCCACACCCCCTCCATCACCCCCTCCATCCCCCCTCCATCACCCCTCCCCCATCACCCTCCTCCATCGCCCCTCCATCGCCCCCCTCCATCACCCCCCCCCATCGCCCCCTCCATCCCCCTCCTCCATCACCCTCCTCCATCGCCCTCCCCACACCCTCCCCCATCACCCTCCCCCATCACCCTCCTCCATCCCCTCCCCTCCCCCTTTCCTCCACACCCTCCTCCATCGCCCTCCATCGCCCTCCTCCATCACCCCTCCATCCCCCCTCCATCACCCCCCCCATCACCCTCCCCCATAAACCCTCCTCCATCGCCCTCCTCCATCGCCCTCCTCCATCGCCCTCCTCCATCCCCTCCTCCACCCCCTCCTCCATCCCCCCTCCTCCATCACCCTCCCCATCCCCCTCCTCCACCCCTCCTCCATCACCCTCCTCCATCACCCTCCTCCATCACCCTCCCCCAAACACCCTCCTCCATCGCCCCCCCCAACGCCCCCCCCATCACCCTCCTCCATCCCCCTCCATCACCCTCCCCATCACCCCTCCCCATCCCCCTCCTCCATCGCCCTCCTCCATCACCCCCCCATCACCCCCTCCATCGCCCTCCTCCATCCCCCTCCTCCATCACCCCCCCTCCACACCTCCCCTCCATCCTTTTCCTCCATCCTTTCCTCCACACTTTCCTCCATCTCCTTTTCCATCGCCCTCCTCCTCCATCACTTTCCTCCATTCCCTTCCTCCACACCATCCACATCACCCCTCCACACTCCCCTCCTCACCCTTCTCCATCCCCCCTCCTCCCCTCCTCCTCCATCAGTTCCTCCATCACTTCCCCCACATTTTTCCTTCCCCCCTTCTCCATCGCCCTCCTCCCCCACCCTTTTCCTCCATCACTTCCTCCTTACCTTCCCCATCACCATCCTAATCACCTTTCCCACCCTCCTCCTCCATCAACCCTTCCATCACCCCTTGCATCATTTTAAACTCCTTCATCGATTTTTTGAATCACCTTTTTACTCTCCTGGATAGGCAGGAGGAGGCAAAATGTGAAAATGGCGGGTGAATGTTGGGAAAGGGGGCGATTGAAAATGGCAGGGTAAAATTAGGAAGGGGGCAGAGGGGAAGAATCAGGTGTGAAGTTAGGAAGGAGGCAGATTAAAAGGCAGTTGAAGTTAGGAAGGAGGCAGATGTGAAGAATGGCAGGTGTAATTTAGGAAGGAGGCAGATTTTAAAAATGGCATGTGTGAATTTAAAGGGGGCAAGTGAAGAATGGCAGGTTTGGAATGTTGGGAAGGAGGAGATGTGAAAAGGGGCGGGTGTGAAGGGGTAGGAAGGAGGCAGAGTGAAGAATACAATGTGAATTTAGGAAGGAGGCAGAGTAAAAGGGCAGTGAAAAATTTTGGAAGGACAGATGTAAAAAATGACAATGGAATGTTAGAAGGAGGCAGATTGAAGAATGGCGGGAGTAAATTTTAGAAGGAGGCAGATGTGAAGAAACAAGTGTAAAATGTTGGGAAGGGGGCAGATGTGAAGAAGAAAAGGGGGATTTGGGAAAGGGGGCAGATGTGAAGAATGAAAAGTTAATTTTTAAAACAGATGTGAAGAATGACATGTGAATTTTAGGAAGGGCAGATGTGAAGAATGACAAGGTGAATGTTAGGAAGGAGCAGAGTAAAAGTCAGGTGTAAAAAGTTCCTCAAGCATTTCGCTGCAACAGTATTCCAAATCATCCTAAGAGCAGCAGAACAACAGCAACAAAGCACAACGGAACAGCCCCAACTGCTAGTAACACAACAAAGGGACAAAAAAAACAGCACACAACAACATATAGCAACAGGGGCAGAAAAAGCAGAAGAGCAACAGCAACATCATATAACAGCAGCAAAACCGAGCATCATCATAACACATCAAGGGTGCACACAACAAGAACCAGTTGCCCCAGTAGTAGTATCACAGTAACATTAAAGCAAAAACAGCAGCATTTAAAACATAATACACTTAGAAACCTCAAAAACCTAGTAGTAGCCACAGCAGCAACATAACAAAAGTCCGAAACAGCATAAGTAGTAGAGTAGTACAAAGCACGCACAGTACTGTTTAACAGCAGCAGCAAACAGAAGCAAAATCACCATCAACAACATCACACACCCAAAACAGCAGCAATAAGGTGGACCATGGCCCTGCCAAAACTATTTGGGCCCCCGGGGCCCGCAAAGGGCTGCCACCCTCCACACTGATGATCAAACAACACCACATCCCTCACACCCTCTTTTGACGCAGGTGTGCTCCCCAAAAAAGAAAGAATCCCTGAACCCCCAGGGATCACACAGACCCCCGGGAAACGGGGGGTAAACAATTTTAACCGAGGAAATGAAGAATCGGGGAAAATTTATTATCAAAAATAATAAATACTTATTTCACACTCATAACAACTAACAGACCATAGCTGACAAAAAAATTGGGTTAATTTTTTTTCCCCAAAGCGCCCACACCAGTCGGCTAAACCCAGGGGTCTATTTGCTTAGTGACCAGGGGCCAAGTTCTTAAGGAAACCCCACAATGTTTCCACCCAACCGGGGGTCGAATCAAGACGTCATGTGTGAACGAGTGCCTGCCAAACAATTACGGACCTTCTCCCGGCCGTGTTTCCCAGGGTTCAGATCTTCCAAGATTGGGGATACCCTTTTTCCCTTTCCCAGACCTGCGAGGGGTATCACCCTGGATCCCTCCTGTGTGAAAGGAGAGCTCAATAGAGAGTAAATAAAGGAATGTCAGCCTTGTTTGAAATTTAGCCTTGTGTTTTTCACCTTGTTTGATTCACCTTGTGTTTTATGTCAGCCTTGGGGTTGGGCCCGTGTTGTTTCACCTTGTGTTTATGTCACCTTGTGTTGATTCACCTTTTGGTTAGTCACCTTTGTTGAGTCAGCCTTTTTTTTGAGTAGCCTTTTTGATGCACCTTGTGTTGATGTCAGCCTTTGTGTTTGGGAAAAACCCTTGGAGGGCCGTTGATTTATTTAGTGCCCCAGGGGAAAATCAGGGGGGTTAATTTATTGAGGGCCCTGAGGAAAAATCAGGGGTTTGATTTTTTATGTGGGCCCCCAGGGAAAGATCAGGGGGTTAAAAAAAAAGTGAGTGGCCCTGAGGGGAAAGATCAGGGGTGGGTTTAAATTTTTTGATTTGGCCCGAGGGGAAAGATCGGGGGGTTGATTTTATTGGGCCCCGGGTAAAGATCAGGGGGGTTAATTTATGGATGTGGGCCCAGGGGAAAGATCAGAAAGGTTAGCGTCCTTTCCCCCAAGTGAGGTTCCAGGGCAAGTCCAATTGCCCTGGGAAAAGGTTAAACTGTTAAAATTCTATGGAAACCAAATATGCACAAGAAGTCCTGGGGCTGGAGGACAGGGGTCGAATTTAAGGGCAGGGCCAAGAGGTGGAGAACAATGACTCGGGTAGTGGTAACTGTGTGCAGGGCTTGTGTTTAAAATCCCCAAAACACCTTCACTTAGGGAAAAAAAACCTCTTTACCACTATCGGTCCTTTCTGGCCGAAAAACGCCTAAGGGTTTCTTCCCTAAGTACTGAGTTTTTGGGGAAATGTTTACCCAAAAAATAAAGCTTTTCCCTTTTTTGTGGGGTTTTTCCCGCCGTGCAAAACCAAAGAGAGAGAGAGAGAAGAGAGAGAGAGAGAAGAAGAAGAAGAGAGAAGAAGAGAGAGAGAGAGAGCCGACCAAAACACGTTTTTTTCTAATCCTATTCCCTTTCCCTGTCATGTCTTTTGTTTTCCTTTTTCATAGGTCGAACTGGTCATAAACAAAACATCAACCCCCCGATTTTAACTATTCAAAAACCCTTTTCCAATACCCAAGTTTAAAACTCCTTGGAATATGGCTCTTTCCCAGTGCTGTTATATTTACAAAATATTCCAGGATTAACGTATGAGAGAGAATCCACTTCATGGCGATAATCTAAGTGGTAACCACAAGTGCTAATTGGGTGTGTAAGTGGTCAGTCCCTATGGTTATATAAGAAATACAAAAAAGCCCTTCCAACTCCCCAGATCTAAATGGCTAAGTGAAAACCATGAGCATTTGTAAGTGAAGGTTAATGGACAGAACGAACTAGACTTCCAATTGTGAGATGAAGACAAAGATGAACATCTTTCTTGATATCCCCATACCCGGTTTGACACTACCTGACAACCTGTGACACGAAGGTCAAAACCTAAACTTTTTTCTACCATTCCCCAGGCGCTCTATGACCCTTACGGTTTAATCGTCACTATGAAAATTTCCAAAATAATACAACTAATAATCACACAATAATTAATAATTAACAATAATAATATTAATAATATAATTATAATTTTATGTTTGGACACAGCGGTCAAAAAAAAAAAAAGCCAAACTTGCTTTAAAATAGACTTTATAAAAAAATAACTGATATATTGACTTTTTTTTTAATTATTGTCAAGTTATTTTTGGGGGGCAACATAACTCAGACCTCTGACGAAACCCTGAAGATTGAACGTGATACGAATTACCTCAATTCTATAAAATCTGCCTTTAATCTGCCTAAATTAAATCAGCATCATTTACCGATACATGTAAATTTTGGTGATGCTCGGAATATTTTTTTTCACTTTATTGCAACACTGGTTGCTGGTGTTTCACTTATTGCAACACTGGATTGCTGGTGTTACACATAATGAAACCCACTGGTGTTGGTGTAATTCACTAATGCAACACTGGTTTGGTTTCACTTAATTGCAAACCTGTTTGCTGGTGTTCACTTATTGCAACACTGGTTGCTGGTTTTTTTTCACTTAATTGCAACACTGGTTGTTGGTGTTTCACTTAATTGCAACACCCTGGTTGGTGGTGTTTCACTTATTGCAAACACTGCTTTACTGGTTTAAACTTAATGCACACACTGTTTGTTGGTGTTTCACCTTAATGCAACACTGGTTGTTGGTGTTTCACTTATTGCAACACTGGTTGCTGGTGTTTCACTTATTGCAACACTGGTTGCTAGTGTTTCACTTATTGCAACACTGGTTGCTGGTGTTTCACTTAATGCAAACACTGGTTGCTGGTGTTACACTTATTGCAACACTGGTTTGCTAGTGTTTCACTTTTTGGGCAACACTGGTTGCTGGTGTTTCACTTAATGCACACTGGTTGCTGGTGTTTCACTTATTGCAACACTGGTTGCTAGTGTTTCACTTATTGCAACACTGGTTGCTGGTGTTTCACTTAATGCAACACTGGTTGCTGGTGTTTCACTTAATGCAACACTGGTTGCTAGTGTTACACTTATTGCAACACTGGTTGCTGGTGTTTCACTTATTGCAACACTGGTTGCTAGTGTTTCACTTAATGCAACACTGGTTGCTGGTGTTTCACTTATTGCAACACTGGTTGCTAGTGTTTCACTTAATGCAACACTGGTTGCTGGTGGTTTCACTTATTGCAACACTGGTTGCTGAGTGTTTCACTTATTGCAACACTGGTTGCTGGGTGTTCACTTATTGCAACACTGTTGCTTAGTATTACACTTATTGCAACAATGGTTGCTAGTGTTTCACTTATTGCAACACTGGTTGCTGGTGTTGCACTTATTGCAACATTAGTTGCTAGTGTTACACTTATTGCAACATTAGTTGCTAGTGTTACACTTATTGCAACATTGTTGATGTTTTTACGCTTATTGAAAACATGGTTGCTAGTGTTACACTTATTGCAACACTGGTTGATAGTGTTACACTTATTGCAACACTGGTTGATAGTGTTACACTTATTGCAACACTGGTTGATAGTGTTACGCTTATTGCAATACTAGTTGTTAGTATTACTTATTGCAACAATATTGCAACAATATGAAGTTCAACGATCAAAAATTTCAATTACTCCGATATGGTAAACGTGAGGAAATTAAAACTTCATCAGAGTATAAAACAAATTCCGGCCACAAAATAGAGCGAAAAACTAAAGTCAAGGACTTGGGAGTGATCATGTCGGAGGATCTCACCTTCAAGGGCCATAAACATTGTATCAATCGCATTTTACTAGAAAATGACAGGATGGATAATGAGAACCTTCAAAACTAGGGAGGCCAAGTCCATGATGACACTCTTCAGGTCCCTTGTTCTATCTAGGCTGGAATATTGCTGAACACTAACAGCACCTTTCAAGGCAGGTGAAATTGCCGACGTAAAAAATGTACAGAGAACCTTCACGGCGCGCATAACGGAGATAAAACACCTCAATTACTGGGAGAGCTTGAAGTTCCCTTTAACCTGTATCCCTGGAAGGCAGGCGGGAGAGATACATGATTATATACACCTGGAAATTCCTAGAGGGACTAGTACCAAACTTGCACACGAAAATCACTACGAAAGCAAAAGACTCGGCAGACGATGCAACATCCCCCCAACAAAAAGCAGGGGTGTCACTAGCACGTTAAGAAACAACACAATAAGTGTCAGGGGTCCAAGACTGTTCAACTGCCTCCAAGCATACATAAGGGGGATTACCAATAGACCCCTGGCTGTCTTCAAGCAGGCACTGGACAAGCACCTACAGTCGTACCTGACCAGCCGGGCTGTGGCTCGTACGTTTGGACTGCGTGCAGCCAGCAGTAACAGCCTGGTTGATCAGGCCCTGATCCACCACGAGGCCTGGTCACAGAACGGGCCGCGGGGGCGTTGACCCCCGGAACTCTCTCCAGGTAAAAATCCAGATAAACTGGTTGCTAGTGTTACACTTGTTGCAACACTGGTTGTTAGTGCTACATTTATTTGAACAGGAAAGCGCTAAACCCATGTGGATCGTACAGCCCCTGGAGGCAATCAGTTTCGCTGCAAGGAAGGAGAGAACACGTCTACTTTCTAGGATCAAGAGCCTCTCACCCTCATGACAGCACGTCTTGAGTGCTAGCAAACAATGATTCAGACTTCGGTATATTCCTACCTGCCAGTCACGAGGTGTCAGTGAGTGACCAGGGTACAACAGAACTCTTGTCTTCTGTTTATGTCACTGAGGCCTGGTCAAGGACCGGGCCGTGGGGGTGTTACTCCAGAAACACCCTCCAGATGTATGGGTGACGTTCCTTCAAGAGGGTGCCTTGATACTGTTTTAAGGGCTCTTGATACCATGAAATGAAGGTACCCTTCAATTCGCTGGGTCAAACCTGACTGTGACTACACTGCCTCTTACCCAGGTTCTGTAATGACCTTGTAGATTAAGAGCTTTCTTGTGAACAAAACTTTTTGAGAGGGAAACTCACCTGTCTACTGCCATCAGTACATTTGAACACGTTCTACACATGTTTTTATACACGTCCTTCGCATCCTGAGTTTTTCTTTGTATTTCTCCTGCTTTCCAATCATTGCCCAATAACTCGCATCCTTGGTATGATTTTTCTCAAGCTCTGATGTAAGCTAAATTCTTCTCCCATCCTCACTTCTCCCGATACTTTCCTCAAAATTTTCCCAACTCTCGTGTAGGTGACAGTACGATGAAAGTGAACACTCCAGCCACAGTTCCACCTCACCCATCACTGGTGATCCAGGAACACTGGTCTGATAGCACCATCAATCATTTCCCCCTAAAGGGATAGAACATGTCATAGCACCACACATTTTATAATCATGTTGCTGAAAGACCCCTCTATGAGGACCTGCTTTCCACCTCACCTCATTCTGGCGCCTCCCAAAACAATGGTTTTGTAGAAACACCAATCATTTCACCTCACATCCAATCACTGGTTCATTTCCCGGAAGTGGTACTAAAAGCACATAATTTAACCTGTTGCCCTGCTTCCACAGTTTTTTATGTTGTGTTGACTCATGAGGTGTGTGGCCTCCCTTCGGGCTCGGTAGTATACCTTAAAACATGGGGTTATTTAAATCCAATCGAAAGGTGGTTACAGAGATGGCTAAAAATTATTACAACACCCTTTTTCGCCAAACAAAAAGGGGTTTACCCAAAAGCTGGATCTGGGGCAATATTAAACAAGGTTTGTGTGAAAAGGGTTTCTTTACAGTATGCGCTGAGGTTTAAAATTAAAAAAAGTTTAAACCGATTGTCAATTAAAAAGTGTGTGTAAAACACAGCAGCCGTTTATTGTTACAAGCTGGTTGTCCCGTGTGCACGGACACACTGACAGACAAGCATGCACACACACACCACACACACACACACACACACACACCACACACACACACATGCATCACACACACACACACACACACAATACAAAGGATTTCACACCTTTATGTGAATTTACGTAATTTTAGGCACACAAGACAGTACAGTGGAAACCAAGAGATAGGGTACATATGCAAAACATATGTAGTACATAAAGTAAAAGGACACAAGTGCAACTAATGTGACATTTTATTGTGGCAACGTTTCGCTCTCCAGGAGCTTTATCAAGCTAATGCTTGATAAAGCTCTTGGAGAGCGAAACGTTGCCACAATAAAATGTCACATTAGTTGCACTTGTGTCCTTTTACTTTACATATTGTCGGTAATTCTACCAACTTTATTACAACATGTAGTATATATGAGGGAAATAAGGACTGCTTACATAAACGCACGAATACACACACACACATACACGCACACTAGGTGAGAACAGGATCTGCTGTTAGGCACTTGAATAGCTGTAGCACACACACACAAACACACACACCAAACACACACACACAACACACACACACACACACACACACACACACACTCACACAATATACAGATTTCACACCTTTATATGAATTGACCCTCTAACCCTTCCTTCTCTCTCGTCTCTGTCTCCTTTTCCTCTCTTCTCTCTCTATCTCTCTCTCTCTCTCTACTCTCTCTCTCTCTCTCACTCTTTCTGTCTCTTCCTCTCTCTCTCTCAATCTTTCTCTCCCTCTCTCTCCTATCTCTCTCTCTTCTTCTCTCCCTCTCCTCTTTTCTCCTTCTCTTTCTCTCATTCCTCTCTCTCCTCTCTCTCTCTTCTTCTCCTCCTCTCTCATCCTCTCTCTTTTTTCCCTTCTCTCTCCTCATCTTTTCCTTCTCTCCTCCTCTTTTCTCACTTCTCCTCCCTTTCCTTTTATCCCCCCTTCTTTCACTCTCCCCCTCTCTCTCCTTTTCCTACCTTCTTCCCTCTCCTCTCTCTCTCTCTCTCTCTTCTTACTTTTTACTAAAAAAAAAATGGTTGGGACTCATAGGAATCAGGGATCAGATGACAATGGTATTGGTAGGGAGGAATGGATGGAGGAGCAGTGGAGAAGGATGGAGCAAGAATGGGAGAGAAAATTAGGAGAGCTTTCTGAAAAAAATGGAGAAAGAGCTCTCTACAAAATGGGAAAAGAGGTTGGAGAAGGAGACAAAATGTGAGGCACAAGTCAAAACTGCAGTAGACAGGGTAAGGGTCCTAGAGTTTGAGGTAAACAGGCTGAAGCAAGTCTCAGGGGCAGTGACCAGAGAAGACACAGCATATGAAGCTGAGAGGATGAACAGAAAGGAAGGTCATATCAGCCTGCAAAGAAGGGTCAGGGAGTAAAAGGAAAGAGCAGCTGGGTGCAGATAGAGAGGGAGATAAGTCGAATGCTGAGGCACAACCATGCTACCAAGAGCCACTGGAAAAATCAAGGGAGAAAATGACCATATACAGACAGGAACCAGAGTCACAGAGGGAAAGGCAATGGGAGGAGGAAAGGGCAAAATCAGTGTTTATCCAATGGGCTTCGGGAGAGAGAGGAAAAGACACACACTGAAAGACGGCAGGAAGAAAGAAAGGAGATTGGGAAAATCATCACGAAAATAGGGGTAGAAGACATGGACGAGATTGTAAATTTTCAGAGAATAGGGGGGTACCTGAAGGGGAGAAACCGACCGATCAAGCTGATTCTCAGGACAGAAACAGTGAAGAACAGGATCCTCCAAGAGAAACCAAGGTTGAAAAACTCAGAAGAGTACAAGAAGGTGTTCCTAGACAGAGACAACACAAACAGAGAGACAGCAGCTGAGGGAGAGGACAAAAAAGCAAAAGGAGATAGGAAAGGAAACAAGGATGGAACCAGCAGAGATCAGTCAGAGCAGAACAGAGAAGCAAGGGCAAGCGCACACACAACTATCCTCAGAACCCCACAACCCATCACACCATTCCAACACAAACTACAATCCATACCCACAGCTTCCACCCAACCCCCAATCATAGAATCCCACAGTATGCTACCAGGTCTCCCACCCCCACAGGCCCCCCAAACCACAGTATTGGAAAGGAAACTGAAGGTATGGTACACAAACACTGATGGAATAACAAACAAGTGGGAGGAGTGGACGAAAGAGTCAAAGAGACATCACCGGACATCATAGCGCTCACAGAAACCAAGCTTACAGGTATGATAACAGATGCCATCTTTCCAACAGGATACCAGATCCTAAGGAAAGAGAAGGAACAGGGGGGGTGGAGGAGTGGCACTGCTGGTCAAACACCATGGAATTTTGATGAGCTGGAGAGAGGAGACAGCAGAGAAGAAAGTGATTACATAGCAGGAACGCTTCACTCTGCAGGTCCTTAGGTGGTAATTGCAGTGATGTATAACCCACCACAGAACAGCAGGAGACCAGGGCATGAGTATGACGAGAGCAATAGAGCGATGATTGATACACTGGCTGCAGTGGTCAGAAGAGCTCATGCATGCAGGGCAAAGCTCCTGATCATGGGCGACTTTAACCACAAGGAGATCGACTGGGAGAACTTGGAGCCACATGGGGGCCAAGATACATGGAGGGCTAAGATGATGGAGGTGGTACTGGAAAACTTCATGTACCAACACGTAAGGGACACTACAAGAGAGAGAGGAGAGGATGAGCCAGCAAGACTGGACTTAGTATTCACCTTGAGCAGTGCAGATATTGAGGACATCACATATGAAAGACCCCTTGGGGCCAGCGATCATGTGGTTTTGAACTTCGAATACACAGTAGAGCCACAAGTGGAGGGGGAATCAGGAAGGCCAGGACAAATGAAATCAAACTACAGGAAAGGGGATGCGAGGGAAAAGTTCAATAGACAGGAGTAGAGAGGGAGTATATAGTAACAATAGTTTCATTGCCGGCTACTTGTTAAGGTAGGGTAAGTCAAGCTCCCGCTATCTCCGCTTTCCTTCCCTCCTCTCCCCCCCCCCCCGAAAGGTGACGTGTGGGGCTCCGGTCCAAACAGTAATCACTAGACTCACAGCTCCCAGCACTACTGTAAGTACATGCCTGCCTTGTATTCTAGTGGATTTATTGGTTGAAAGCTTCACTTTTGACAAATAATAAACTTAGTCCTTTCAGTCTTGCTCTAGGTTGACTGTTGTAATAATTACCACATCGTTTAGGTATTGTACTTATCATGGAGAGTGATTTCTTAAGCAGTGGGTAACCTGTCTATCTTTCCAGCTTGGATGACAGAGAGGGTCACCTGCCAATCAACGAGCAGAACTGATGGAGATGGACTAATGTCCTGAGGCTTCCCCTTTTTGGATTTAATTACCTGTGCACCTGTATGAAATTGCAGGACGTAACCCCTCATCATTGCAGTGGTAAAGAACCTACTTTCCTGTTATCGGGATATACTCACGGCTATACTGTGAAGAACGAACCGGTGGGTTGTAACCAACACCTGCGACCCCCTCCCCTATCATCAGCAACGGCTACAATTTCAACAACACAGTGTCACCAACACCAGACACCCAAGTTTTAAATTAGCGTTGAATTCAGTTATTTATATTTATCATTTTTCATTTTCTTTAATGTAGGATTAATATTTCATATTTAAGTGTTTTATATTTTATATTTTCTATATAATAAAGTGTTTATGTTTGTCTGTTATTACTCTTTCTATTCACTAATTTTCCTGAGGAGGAGCCAGCGGGTTCGGTCCCGGCCGGGGGTGTGGTTTGTTTGCAGTCGTGTCATTGTGATTTCTTGAGTCATGTTCAAACTATTACCTTGTACACATAAATATCAGATAAGGAAAACATACAGTATATGTACGAATTTGGGAAGTGGCATTTTGGAGTTTGGTCACCTGCCAAACCAGCTTTAATTACACCAGAGCCCTGAAACAAAACGCAAACAATTATACAGCCTCTCCTCACTTAGCAATGTACTCGTTTACCGATGCCTCGGACTTAAGACGGGCTCTCTGACCAGTATTTATACCTAAACAGTGTAGTGTATATTAGAGCTGATTTCCTCTATTCTGTTTATTTCAATGTGCAGTACGCTGCTGTATAATCATTTAAAAATATACCAAAATTGTAATAAATGGTGCAAATGTGACATTAAAACAATATCAGAGATGGCTGACACAAACCCACCACTATTGTAGTATGCTCCTCATTTAGCGACGAATTCATCAAACAACATAGTCTTAGGAATGGAACTCCATCGTTAAGTGAGGAGAGGCTGTATAATATTTTAGCATACCAGCTGCCTCCCACCAAAACTGAGTGATCCTAAAGAGCAAACACAATCACCATCACTTGCCCTTAACCGTTTTCCATAAGTGAAAACTTATTATTATTCAGTGACTCACCAAACCATAACATCTGTCGCTCGGCTTACATACTGAGTGTCCATGGTTGAACCCCTGGCATGGATGGAAACACTGGGCATGTTCTCTTAAACCTGTTGTCCCTGTTCACTTAGCAATAAGTAGGTACCTGGATGTTAGATGACATTTGTGTACTGCATCCTGGGGGACAAGAAATAAGATAGACGGTCCCTGATGATGCACTCTATTGGGTTATCCTGGGTGGTTAACCCTCCAGGTTAAGTCCAAACAAAATATTATCTTCCCTTTTAAGTTACAAGAACTAGATTAGATTAACTTAATTTAACTTATATTTAGAGGTAAATTTTAGGTTAAGGGTTAAGTTTATTTTTAGGTTAAGAAAACTTTCTTCCCTCAAGCCCAGAGTATGACTGTCTTGACTTAATATTAAAGAATTTACATAATTAAAAACTCTAAGATCCTCAAGTCAATATTAACCAAGGTACAAATCCATGATATACCTACGAGTTTCGAACATCAACAATGGTTATAATTATGACCATAATTTTTAAAGGGGGGGACTGGTACGCCAGTGGAAGGCCTCAGTCTCGTGACCAAAAGCTCCAATGGCGGGTCATCATGTGAATAAGACCTGCGTCAGGAAACATTTGTCTTGTTTCCTGACGAACCTTACCTAACCTAACCAACAAGTTCTGAGAGTCTACTCTAGGAGCCCGGCCATGGGCCAGGCTCGTATTAAGAGGCAGCATTACTTCAGTCTTAGTTTACATTTCCGCAGGTCAGTATTATACAAAGGTATTTCATCATGCACAATTAAATTTTCATATTTATATCGTGTTGCCAAGGGTAAAATCATGATAAATAATGTAAATAATGTGCTAAAAATATCTAGCCAAGACAGGACTCGCAGCAATGGTTTTAAGTTGGAAAAATTCAAATTCAGGAAGGATATAGGAAAGCAGTGATTTGGTAATAGAGTTGTGGATGAGTGGAACAAACTCCCGAGTACCGTCATTGAAGCAAAAACGTTGTGTAGTTTTAAAAATAGTGTTCCTCCCTTAAGTCAAGGTGACCTGACCTGACTAGGTTGGGTGCATTGGCTTAAGCCGGTAGGAGACTTGGACCTGCCTCGCATGGGCCAGTAGGCCTGCTGCAGTGTTCCTTTGTTCTTATGTTCTTATGTTCTTATGTAATACTGTCTGAAGTTGTTACAGGGCTGAGTAAGCCTTCACAAGTGGCGACCTTGCCAGGATCAACTCTACTGAATCAAGATTCAACTCCATCTCGAATATACCATTGGAACTTCAACGCCGCATACCACAGACGGTTACCACCAGCCATGAGTAATCATTCTCTATGGTAGGACTACAGTACAGGTATTTAAAAGATTTGGTGATTGTTAGTCTCAATTTATTGTAAGTCAAGTCAAGGCAAGAATACAGTTAATTCTGCCATCTATTTTTGTGTGAGCTTGAAGCATTTTGGAGGATTAGACTATAGGGACCCGAGATTTTCCAGTGACAATTTGTTTCATTGAGCTCTTTATTATATCAAGGGAACTGTCATAGGGCACTCTTGATTTGTTGGTGAGAAGATTGGATGGTCAAGTGACCCCATTCTACTTACTGTTTGCTCGCAGCCGGCATAGAACCCTTCGTTTTAATTAATACATATTGTTTAATTGAAGTAGGGATTGAGCCCTCTGGTTTATTTACAGTTTGAGCGGAGCAGGAATTGAACCCTTCGTTTTCTTTAACACCCGTTTCATTTCTCCTGATAGTTTAAGTTATTCTTGCAAGTATGGAGGAATACCAGTTTTGGATGAATGCTGGAAGTAAGTTAGGAATAACAGGGAAAAATTTAGAATCTTTCATTAGTGCTAAGATCCAGGAAAGACTTGAAAGAGAGAGAATTGAGGAAAGAGCAAAGGATAGAGAAGTTGAGGAAAAAGCTATAGAACGTGAGGAAAAAGCTAGAGAACTTGAGTTAATAGAGAGAGAAAAGGATCGCGAGCTCGAAAAATCTCTCCTTGAATTAGAGAATAGAAAGTTAACTCTTACACAACAACAATAGAGGAAAGGAGTAATTGATCTTTCCTGCAGCTTGTGCACATATTCCAACACCTAATTTACCTCCCTTCACAGAGAGGGAAGACATAACTTCATACATTATCAGGTTTGAAAATACCGCAACCCTCTGTAATGGCCTGCTGACACCTGGGCTACCAGGTTAGGAATGTTATATTTCCGGTACAGCTTTGAATATCTATGCAACTTTTTTCGCAGGATAATTATATGTAAATTATAACCTACTGAAAGAAGGCAATCCTTAAAGCATACCAAAAAAACCACTATTTCTTACGGGAAAGATTTCAGGTATGCCACTTACAGCCGGCCAGAACTTTAGCGTTACAGGTACATTTTTGTTAGTTCGACTTTTGGATAGAGTGTTCCGGAATTGATCACAGTTTGAATCTCTTAGAGACTTCATGGTTGCTGACCAGTTCCTGACAGTTCTTCCTCACCAGATACGAACATTCATTAGAGAACGAAACCTGATTAAAGCTGGGGAAGTTGCTGAGGCTACTGACCTGTATGCTGAGGCTCACAATTCCTATAAAGACCTAAAGGGATCGAACCCTAAGGTTAAGGGTTCATCAGACCTTAAGAAATCAAAGCCTCTAGGGAAAGTAAAATGACTTCTTTTATTCCTGTTTGTCATTTGTGTGGTGTTAAGGGGACATAAACGTCCAGATTGTCCTTCAAGAAGGTCCAAAAAGTTGGAAGATGTTTTAAAGACTGTAATGACCAAGCACCCTTCTGTTCAGGAACAGTTAATGGACCTTAATGTATCTACCTTTTTAAACGAACACTGGATGCACATGTATAGTCATTTCTGATAAGCTGTTCCCTAACCTTAAAGAAGGATCACCTCTGCTATACTTTCAGACTACTTGGGCCGTTTTGGACACTTTTCCTACCTTTCCGTTGTTACATTAGGTCTAAATGGTTCAAAGGTTGGTCTGAAGCCGTACTAGCTCCCATCACTTCTTGTTTCCGTACTAATAGGTAATGTAAAAGGTGCACTTTCCTTCTGAGGTTGACCTTATCATCACCAAAGGTGGACATAAGTGTTTCAAAACTCTCTTCCTGTAGAGGTCAGAGAAGCCCCTCGAAAGTTCAGACGAGAAAAATGTCTCGTGAGATTCATGTGGGATTAAAAACCGTGATGCTACTCTCGAAAGCGAGGTAGTAGGATCACCGGTTCACTTGTTAGATGAAAGTGAAGTTTATCACCTCCGATACCATAAATGTCTTGACTGGGGCTCAGACCAAACCCAGGTTTCTCCTACTGTCCTATCCTTTGATTTTCCCTGACTTTAAGCCTTTAGATATATCGAAGGACTCCTTTGTCAATTTACAACGTAATTGCCCTTCTCTTCAGAATTGCCATAATGCCGCTAAACAAAATCAAGTTATCCAAAAGGAAAAGCTTTTCATATAAATTTGAATATAAAAGGTATCTTGTACAAGTCAGTATTCAAATTAAATTCAGATGAGATGGAACAACTAAGATGGAATAGTCTAAGTCAATGCAGAGAGACTGTTCTTAAAAGGGCTCATGACCTGCCAGGGGCCCGGGACTTTTTCTCGCATCGTAAAACCTCAAATAAAATTAGGGAAACCTATTTTTGGCCAAAATGTCCGCAGATATCACTACCTAATGTAGATCTTTGTAAAGTTTGCCAACTGTCTCCTCCCGAGGTACCAGGCAAAAGTACCTAAGGTCAAAATGCCAGTCTTTACGGTACCTTTTAAAAGAGTAGCTATTGATATCGTTGGTCATTTATACTCCACTGTCATCTGGGGGACATAGATATATATAACATTAGTTGATTATGCTTCGAGTTTCCCTGAAGCCATACCCTTTAAAGACCATAACTACTACAGAGGTGGCTGAAGCCCTTTTGTCCATCTTCTCCAGAGGGGGCATCCCTAGAGAAATTTTGTCTGGCCGGGGGACACAATTCACATCTGATTTAATGCAACATCTATACCAACTTCTGGGAGTGAAGCCTCTTTTCACCACACCCTATCAATCCCAGCTGTAATGGGAGGATTGAGCGCCAGCTTTTTCGATTCTCAAGTCCATTTTAAGGAAATTTTGCTCCCTTAAACCTAAGGAGTTGGCATCGTTACCTACCCTGTGCTTTGTTTGCCATGAGGGAAGTTCCCAGTGACTCTTTGGGGTTTTCACCTTTTGAACTTCTCTATGGTAGACAGGCCAGAAGGCCATTGTCCATCCTTCATTTACTTATGGACTAATGGAGGAGATGATGCTGAGTTCAGTCTTCTTACCAGTTTCCTCCTTGACCTTAGATCCAAACTTCAGGAGACCTCGACATAGTTTTCGAAAAACCTAAGCTGTCAATGGCCAGTACAAAACCTATTTTGATTCCAAAAGTCAGAGGAGAAGTTTTAAAGTAGGAGATGAAGTTCTTGTACTTTTGCCTATCAAGTCAAATAAATTATTAGTAGCATGGAAAGGTCCATATAAAGTATTAAAAATTTGTGGGAAAGTTGACTACCTCATAGAAGTCAAGGGGAAACCTAAACTTTATCATATCACATCCTTAAGAAATATTACCGAAGAAATTCGGTTAACTGCCTTAATAACTTTGACGAACTTGATACGACAACTAAAGAATGTAAGGTGTGCGTAACTCTAACTTAGACTATGATGAAGAACTACATGACTTGGTGACTTTTGACCACTCGGACGCAACCAACATTAATATTAATGAATCTTTGGATGACCTTAAGAGACATGAACTACTTCAATGGTGAGTAACTTTTCAGACGTCTTTTCTGATATTCCAGTGTTAACCTCCACGGAGTCCATTTAAAATTGACTTAGGTGACGGACAAAACCTATCAAACGAAAATTATAACCCAGTCCAGTTCACCTTAGGGATGCATTTGACCGAGAGGTAGACAAATTATTAAAACTAAAGATCATTGAACCTCAGTTCTTCATATTGTTCACCAGTAGTCCATAGTTAAAAAGGAGGATAATTCATATAGACTTGCTATGACTTTCAGAGGCCTTAATGCTATAACTCGGTGGGATGCTGAGCCTATGCCCTTAATAGATAGCGATCTACACAAATTTATGACGCTTCCTTCTTTCAGAGATGATATTGCGCAAGCATATCATCAAGAATGAAGATCCTCTTCTAAGCAGTACACCGCTTTCCTACACACCAAGGACTGATGCAATATTAGAACTATGCCCTTCGGTTTGGAACGCCTGTGCTACCTACGTGAGACTGATGAGAAAAAGGGCTTGGGAATATGCCAAACGTTTCAGTTTATTTTGATAACATTACGTAATGACATCCACGTGGGGCGAACAAATCCAAACATTAACATCAGTTTTGCGTAGGTTACGCTCACATGGCCTCACTGCCAACCGAAGAAATGCTTCCTTGGGATAACAAGATTAGATATCTTGGACTGATACTTTCTAATAACTCTCTGCAGCCTCTCCCCAGTAAGATCAAAGCTTTATTTGAATTTAAATTCCCCAAAACCATGAAGCTCATGCGTAGCTTTCATGGTTCTGGGAAATTTTTATGCACGGTTTTTATCCCAAACCTTACTGATCTTACAGGCACTTATCCGACTTCCTTAAAACGTCTGTGAAGGAACCTCTTGAACTTTCCCACTTTGCTCGGGAAAAGTTTTAATGAGATTAAAAGTATCTTTTTGAAAGCCCTATACTTAAGATTCCAGATATTAATAAAACATTTTGTTTAAGAACTGATGCCTCCAATACTGGCTTAGGTGCGGTGCTACTACAATACCAAAGATGGTACTCCCTTCCCTGTATGCTTCCTAAGCCGGAAACTCCTTCCCGCAAAAACGAGATACTCCACCATAGAAAAGGAATGTTTGGCCCTTGTGTGGGGTATCTCCAAACTTAAATTTTATTTGCTGGGAAACGAATTCATTTTAGGGAAAAGGACCACAAACCTTTGATATACCTAGAAACTTTTAAGGGAACCAACAGTCGCCTCTTGAGGTGGACATTGGGGACTCCAGGCTTTTAAGTTCCATATTGTGTATATCAATAGTTTTCCCAATTATTTCTCTGACTGGTTTTAAATCGTGACAGTCAGTAGAAGATCTCTTTCCTTACATGACTTCCACATGTTAGAACTTTTTCCTCGCCATTCTTCTTATACTCTTTGACTATAAGTCTTGGTATGGGGAGTGTGAGGGAAAAGTTCAATAGATAGGAGTAGAGAGGGAGTATATAGTAACAAAAGTTTCTTTTCTGGCTACTTGTTTAAGGTAGTGTAAGTCAAGCTCCCGCTATTCCCGCCTTTTTTTTCCCCCCCACCCCCGAAAGTGATAGTTTACCTGCCGGCTGCTTGTTAAGGTAGGGTCATCTAGCTCCCCGCTATCCCTTTCCCTCCTTCTTTTCCCCCCCCCCCCCCCCCCGAAAGGTGACGTGTGGGGCTCCGGCCAAACAGTAATCACTAGACCACAGCTCCCAGCACTACTGTAAGTACATGCCGCCTTGTAATTCTAGTGGATTTATTGGTTGAAAGCTTCACTTTTGACCAATAATAAACTTTGTTTTTTTCAGTCTTGCTCTAAAGGTTGACTGTTGAATAATCACCACACTATTAGGTATTGTACTTATCATGGAGAGTGATTTCTTAAGCAGTGGGTACTGTCTATCTTTCCAGCTGGATGAAAAGAGAGGGTCACCTACCAATCAAAAGAGCAGAACTGATGGAGATGGACTAATGTCCTGAGACTTCCCCTTTTTGGATTTAATTACTTGTGCACCTGTATGAAATTGCAGGACGTAACCCCTCATCATTGCAGTGGTAAAGAACCTGCTTTCCTGTCATCGGATATCATACTCACGGCTATACTGTGAAGAACGAACCGGTGGGTTTGTAAACCACACCTGCGACCCCCTCCCCTATCATCAGCAACGGCTACAATTTCAACAACACAGTGTCACCAACACCAGACACCCAACTTTTAAATTAGCGTTGAATTCAGTTATTTATATTTTTCATTTTTCATTTTCTTTAATGTAGGATTAATATTTCATATTTAAGTGTTTTATATTTTATATTTTCTATATAATAAAGTGTTTATGTTTGTCTGTTATTATTTCTCTTTCTATTCACTAATTTTCCTGAGGAGGAGCCAGCCTTGGTAATACTGTCTGAAGTTGTTACAGGGCTGAGTAAGCCTTCACAGGGGACTACACGGGAATGAGGAACTTCCTGAACGATGTTCAGTGGGACAGAGAACGGGCAGGGAAGCCAGTTAATGAGATGATGGAATATGTAGCAACAATGTGCAAGGAGGCTGAAGAGAGGTTTGTACCCAAGGGAAACAGGAATAATGAAAAAGCCAGGATGAGCCCATGGTTCACCCATAGGTGCAAGGAGGCAAAAACCAAGTGTGCTAGGGAATGGAAGAAATATAGAAGGCAAAGGACCCAGGAGAATAAGGAGAGCAGTCGTACAGACAGAAACGAATATGCACAGATAAGAAGGGAGGCCCAACGACAATATGAAAACGACATAGCAGCGAAAGCCAAATCTGACCCGAAGCTGTTATACAGCCACATCAGGAGGAAAACAACAGTCAAGGACCAGGTAATCAGGCTAAGGAAGGAAGGAGGAGAGACAACAAGAAATGACCGTGAAGTATGTGAGGAACTCAACAAGAGACTCAAAGAAGTGTTCACAGAGGAGACAGAAGGGGCTCCAGAGGGACGGAGAGGTGTGGCACATCACCAGGTGCTGGACACGGTACACACAACCGAGGAAGAAGTGAAGAGGCTTCTGAGTGAGCTAGATACCTCAAAGGCAATGGGGCCAGATAACATCTCTCCATGGGTATTGAGAGGGAGCAGAGGCGCTATGTGTACCCCTAACAATATTCAATACATCTATCGAAACAGGGAGATTGCCTGAGGCATGGAAGACAGCAAATGTAGTCCCAATCTTTAAAAAAGGAGACAGACATGAAGCACTAACCTACAGACCAGTGTCACTGACATGTATAGTATACAAAGTCATTGAGAAGATTGTCAGGAGAAGAGTGGTGGAACACTTAGAAAGGAATCTCATCAACAGCACCTAACATGGTTTCAGAGACGGGAAATCCTGTGTCACAAACCTAGTGGAGTTCTATGACAAGGTGACAGCAGTAAGACAAGAGAGAGAGGGGTGGGTGGATTGCATTTTCTCGGACTGCAAGAAGGCGTTTGACACAGTACCACACAAGAGATTAGTGCAAAAACTGGAGGACCAAGCAGGGATAACAGGGAAGGCACTACAATGGATCAGGGAATATTTGTCAGGAAGACAGCAGCGAGTAATGGTACTGTGGCGAGGTGTCAGAGTGGGCACCTGTGACCAGCGGGGTCCCACAGGGGTCAGTCCTAGGACCAGTGCTGTTTCTGGTATTTGTGAACGACATGACAGAAGGAATAAACTCTGAGGTGGCACTGTTTGCCAAAATGACGAAGTTTTGAGAAGAATTCATTCGATCGAAGACCAGGAAGAACTACAAAGGGATCTGGACAGGCTGCAGACCTGGTCCAGCAATTGGCTCCTGGAGTTCAATCCCACCAAGTGCAAAGTCATGAAGATTGGGGAAGGGCAAAGAAGACCGCAGACGGAGTACAGTCTAGGGGGCCAGAGACTACAAACATCACTCAAGGAAAAAGATCTTGGGGTGAGTATAACACCAGGCACATCTCCTGAAGTGCACATCAACCAAATAACTGCTGCAGCATATGGGCGCCTGGCAAGCCTCAGAACAGCATTCCGACATCTTAACCTCTCCTTGTAGGACATACCTCTTAGCTCTGGGACTAGTCTTTTGGCAAACCTTTGCACTTTCTCTAGTTTCTTTACATGCTTGGCTAGGTGTGGGTTCCAAACTGGTGCCGCATACTCCAATATGGGCCTAACGTACACGGTGTACAGGGTCCTGAACGACTCCTTATTAAGGGAAATCAACCTGACGACACTGGAGGACAGGAGAGATAGGGATGACATGATAACGACTTACAAAATACTGAGAGGAATTGAAAAGGTGGACAAAGACAGGATGTTCCAGAGACTTGACACAGTAACAAGGGAACACAGTTGGAAGCTGAAGACACAGATGAATCACAGGGATGTTAGGAAGTATTTCTTCAGCCACAGAGTAGTCAGGAAGTGGAATAGTTTGGGAAGAGATGTAGTGGAGGCAGGATCTATACATAGTTTTAAGCAGAGGTACGATAAAGCTCATGGTTCAGGGAGAGTGACCTAGTGGCGACCAGTGAAGAGGAGGGACCAGGAGCTTGGACTCGACCCCTGCAACCTCAACTAGGTGAGTACACACACAGTCTAGTATTACAGGAACTCAAAACATTCAGAAAGCGTATTCTAAATTATCAAAATCAAGACTATTCTTAACATATCTAAGACGAAGGCCACTCTAAGCATAGCCTAGACGAAGGCCACTCCTAACATAGCCTAGATGAGAACCTCTAATAACAGCCTGGAGGAAGACCACTCCTAACATAGCCTAGAGGGAGACCACTCCTAACATAGCCTAGAGGGAGACCACTCCTAACATAGCCTAGAGGGAGACCACTCCTAACATAGCCAAGAGGGAGACCACTCCTAACATAGCTTGGAGGGAGACCACTCCTAATATAGCCTCGAGGGAGGCCACTCCTAACATAGCCTAGAGGGAGACCACTCCTAACATAGCTTGGAGGGAGACCACTCCTAATATAGCCTAGATGGAGGCCACTCCTAACATAGCCTAGAGGGAGACCACTCCTAACATAGCCTAGAGGAAGACCACTCCTAACATAGCCTAGAGGGAGACCACTCCTAACATAGCCTAGAGGAAGACCACTCCTAACATAGCCTAGAGGAAGACCACTCCTAACATAGCCTAGAGGGAGGCCACTCCTAACATAGCCTAGAGGGAGGCCACTCCTAACATAGCCTAGAGGGAGGCCACTCCTAACATAGCCTAGAGGGAGACCACTCCTAACATAGCCTAGAGGGAGACCACTCCTAACATAGCCTAGAGGGAGACCACTCCTAACATAGCCTAGGGAGACCACTCCTAACATAGCCTAGAGGGAGACCACTCCTAACATAGCCTAGAGGAGACCCACTCCTAACATAGCCTAGAGGGAGACCACCCCAAACCATGGCCTAGAGGGAGCCCCACTCCAACAAGTTGGGGGGGAGACCACCCCTAATATACCCTCGAGGGGGGCCACTCCAAACATAGCCTAGAAAAAACCCACTCCTAACATAGTTTTGGAGGGAGACCACTCCAATTTTCCCCCTAATGGGGGGCCAAATCCAAACATGGTAGAGGAAGCCCACTCCAAAATAGCCAAGGGGGAAAGACCACTTAATTTAGCCTGGGGGAAGCCCATCTTACATAGCCTAGGGGAAAGCCCACTCCTAAAAACCAAAGGGGGAGGCCACCCTAACTTTCCTAGGGGAAGCCCAAACCCCCTAACATGCCTAAAAGGAAAAGCCCCCAAACATACCCTAGAGGGGGGCCCTCCTAACATAGCCTAGAGGGAGCCCCTTTTTCCTAACAAAACCCCTAGGGGGAGACCACTCTTAAACATAGCCAAGAGGGAGCCCAAATCTTAACTTAGCCCTAAGGGAGACCACTCCTAACTCCCCTTAAAAGGGAGACCACTCCTAACATACCCTAGGGAAGACCCCCTTCTAACAAGCCAAAGGGGAGACCACCCTAAAATAGCCTTAGGGGGAAAACCATTTCCTAACAAAACCTTTAGGGAGACCCCCAACACCCTTTCAGGAGACCACTCCAAAATTTTGCCTAGGGGAAGCCCACTTCTAAAAAATGGGCCTAGGGGGGGGACCACCCTTTAAACATGGGCCACAGGGGACCACCCCAAAAATAGCCCTAAGGGAGACCACTCCTAACAAACCCTTTAAAGGGAAAACCCTCCTAACAAAATGGGAGGGGCCCACTCAAAACACCCAAAGAGGGGGGACCACTCCCTAACTTACCCTTAAGGGAGACCACCCAAACATACCCCTTGAGGGAAAACCACTTTTTAACAAAACCTAGGGGGAAAACCAAACCCCTAACATAGCCTAGAGGGAGCCCAAATCCTAAATAGCCTCAGGGAGCCCCACTCCTAAATAGCCTACAGGGGGGCCCCTTCCTAACTTTAGTAACCCCTAGCATTGGTTCTTACCTCCCCTTTGGGGCCTAGGCCCCTCACCTTTGGCGCTAAAAAAAAGGGTTTCCAAACCTGCACTTCATCTCCATTTTGGTTTCATACAGGGCCCAATCCCTTTCTCCAGGCTAGGGACTGACCCCCTTTAAAAAATTTTAAAGGGTGATGGACGGGGATTACATCGCCCTTAAGTATCTTTGTTCATCAACTTTTTGTACTTGATAAAGAAGCCTACTGTGTGGGAAAAATTTGGGTTCATAATAAAGATACCAAAACGTTGCCAATTTTGTTTTTTCCTAAAAACCCTTTTCCCGGTATTTTTTTACCTTTTTTAATTTTTCAAGCCTATATCATTTCCCCCCCAAAACTGTCCCCCTCTTTATCCCCGGTGATAAAACGCACACCGGGGGTTTTTAGGGGAAGCTGCCCTTTCGGGAGTTCACGGGGATGGTTTCCGTATAGGCTTTAATTCTTATTAAATATTTTTTATTATTTTTAAGATTTTAGACTTTAAAAATTTTTTTAATTTAAAAAATTTTTCAAAAAAAAAAAAAGGCAACTCGGGAATGCAGTTGATTTTCGGGATTTTTTGGGGTATTTTAAACAGCCCACTTCAGCCTTTGGGGAAAATTTACTGAGGAAAAGTTTCGCCCACAAAAGCGGCTTTATCCCGTCCAAAACAAAGAAGAAGTGAAGGTCAGGAGTCTGAGTTAAAACAGGGGCCCTTTTGTGAGTGTTCCATCCCGCTGGTGAAGGGCAATGTTTACGCTTATTTTGGGTTGTTAGCCTTTAAAGACTCCCACATACGAGACTTTAAAATAACTCACGAAATGTAATGACCGATTGCAAAAACCCAAAAACCGGGGGGGGTTTGAAAACCCCCGGTCAGAGAGCTAAACTCCAGACCCTTGGGGTTAGCGACGATGATTTGAACCCCAAAACTAGATTAAAATTTTAAAGGCCTATGTTTAAAACGTAACAGAATTTAACTAGAAAAAAAAGGTTTTGTTAAAAATTTGGGTAGGTGAGATTTTTTTAAATTAGGGTTTGGGGAGGTTTCTATGTTGGGTTTTGCCCGGGAAAAAACAAAAAACACTTCGTGATTTGAGTGAAAATAGGTGATATCCCCCCCCCCCCCCGTCATTTTGTTTTCGTCTCGTGACACGTTATAAGAACACAAAGCAAATTAATCTACTGGAATATTACACATTACACATAATTCGCACATAGGAGAGGCAAGTTTATGACGATGTTTCGGAACGACTTGGACTAATACAGTGGTTTACATATATAAAACTGATTACAGAGAGAGCCACTATCACACCTAGCATAAATAGGAATGTCGGGAAAACTATGATTAATTCAAAACTCTATATTGCTACAGATTATGGAGCATATTGGTATTAAGGCTAAGTAACTGCATTACACTTTGTAAATTTACCAATGTGAATGGTTTTGTCTTGGTATAATACATAGTTTCTATTGAAGCTCCTATATTGGAGTATCTCAGGCAAACTTATGACTGGTTAAGATTCATTAGGTAATAGTTGTATTACGTGTTTCTATGTTTGCATTTATGCGTGTAGGAGGAAGTCAAGTTTGTCAGCTGTGTTCACAGAGGGAAGATGAACTGTGTATCAGTACTAAATAATATGGGTGAAACGATACAATGGTATAAACTCAGGACGTTTTTATTGGAGTCGTTTCGGTCCTAGGACGTTAGTAACTCTGATCCTTTGCAGTGACCGAGGTTTCTGGACTGAAATGTATTCATTAAACATGTCTTAATAAACACCATTGACAAAGTTTCGCCCACACAGTAGGCTTTATCAAGTCACAGATCAACATGGGTAAAGAGTACACGAGTATATGTAAGGTATTTCATACCATTCATTCCTAAAGAAATTGTTAAGTGAACGTACTTACGTTTTTTCATCTATAGTCTCAGTATGACAATTCTGGTGTGCTATATTTATCTTCATCTCGTATTTTCAGATGCGACTGAGACCAGTCAGTTCTTTTCTAGCGTATTAATTATGCTAAAGCTAGACTAAACACGAAGTAAATGCGTCTTTATATTGTTAATCATACCTAACAGCTATCATTGAGAGCACCTTCATCCCGCTGAGATAAATACCCGGTTAAAAACGGGAAAACTACGAGGAAGTAAAATGGTGATGATCAACCCACAGCCACATCACGAGTTGAGGAGGCGAGCATCACCATTGACGCTGTCAGGGAAGAGGGAGAAGCAGAGGAAAGAGATAAATGGAGGGACAGAATGAAATGGGGAAATAAAGTGAATCGAGAGGACAGTGAGGAACAATGAGAAAGAATGAAGATGAAGAGCAGCGTCATGGAGACCTATTGTGTAAAATGGGCAGTCGATGAAAGCGAGAAGACAAATAAAAAGTACGCAGTGAAAGTTGTACAGGGCTGGTGGTGTTTGTTTACATGGTATGGCGATGTTGCAAGCCCACGTTTACGTTGTTTAGTTTGTAGTGAAGTTCTAGTTGCCAGCTGTCTCAAAGCTTCGCATTTACGCAGTCACCTACAAAACCAAGAATAAAAAACTCGAGAGAAACCAGATAAGTTTCCCAATGTTAATGGAAAGAACAGCAATAAAAATCAAAGACTCCTGGAGTTACGCTGAAACACCGGATCTGACAAGGATGCGCCACGAGTGAGCGCTATACTTTATTTGCTACACCGTAGCTAAAAAAAATGCTACACACGATAGCAGAAATTGTATGCTTGCCGGCCGCAAAAAAAAAAACAAAAAAAAAAGGTGGTAAAGTGCATGCTTGGGGAAAGGCAGCGAAAAAGTTAGATACAATCCCTCTTTCCAACAATGCACTGACTCGCCCCATTGATGGTGCGTCAGAAAATATTCACTGCCAACTAGTCAGTTGTACATAAACAGCGAGATTTATTCACTGCAAATTAACGACTCCACGGATGTAACAAATCTGGCCAGTCTTTTGGTTCGTGTTCATTATTTGCATGAGGGTACGGTTCATGACGGGTTGTAGTTCTATCAGCCACTTTCCTCTAGTACATTAGATAGTGTAATCGACCGTCAAGCTGTGTGGGAATGTTTACCCGATGGAGCGAAATCAATGACAGAAGCACTAAGGACTTTTAGCTCACATCAGGAAAGCCGCGGTAGCGGCTTTCCTGATTGGTAAACTGTAGCGTTCAGAGAGAGAGAGAGAGAGAGAGAGAGAGAGAGAGAGAGAGAGAGAGAGAGAGAGAGAGAGAGAGAGAGAGAGAGAGAGAGAGAGAGAGAAAGAGAGAGAGAAAGAGAGTGAGAGAGAGTGAGAGAGAGTGAGAGAGAGTGAGAGAGAGAGAGAGAGAGAGAGAGTGAGAGAGAGTGAGAGAGAGTGAGAGAGTGTGTTCCTTGCCCCTAAAATATATATGCCAATTGAGTTAACGTTAATGCTCAATGATTCGGCGAAAATGGTCAACCTTGTCAAAGCTCGTCCAGTAATTTTAGTAATTTTTACAACTCTGTGCAATGCACATTACACGCTTAAGTTCGCTGGTTGTCACATGGAAAAGATTTTTTTGAACTTAAGAGGCGAACTTCAACAATTGTGTGTGGACAACTCATTTTACTTGCCTTTTGACAGTTTACAAAATACTGGTTACTGAAACTACCTACCCGTCACACATTTTCTCAGCTTTGAATAAAATGAATTTAAGTTTTCAAGTAGTCATTACCACAGTGACCAACACACAACACAAGGTCTATGTAATGATAAAAAACAACTGATATTGGCTCCAGTGATGTCCAGCGCTGCAAGAATTAATTAAAACAGTATAAAATGCCTTGGATGAGCAAGACCTCACAATTAAACACCTCAAACAACTGATTCAGCAGCTTCTGGGTAATTTTTCCCCAGGAACTTACGTCAGACCAGGATACGTAATCTGTCTGAAGCTTATTCCCTTGTCCCTTATCTGCCATTTCAGGAACTGGAGCAACTAATGGAGTTATCGTTTGATGTCTGCATATACAGTTCAGGCGAAAACCCCTCATGAATTTCTGGGAATGCATCATGGAAGAGTATCAAGGGTGATCCAAGCGAGCCTTGTGGGTATTGATGTCCTGCGCCACTATCTACTTGAGTCAATTTTCATCTCCGGAAAGGTTTTCGAAGATGGACAAGTTCTCTAACATGTTACCCTCCTTAAATCACATTCAAAGCTTCATCATGAAGCCTAGCAAGATGCCTTAAGTTGTACTGATGCCTCAGTCACACAGCATTCTCTTCCACAAATTATTTAAGTTAATGGTCCTGTTTAACAATTCACTCTTACAGCTGGTAGTGGCGCTGTTGTCATACAGAAAAACGACTCTCGTGCAGAAATTCGAGTACAACAATAACTGGGCTTCTACCCTTCTATTCTTCTTGCACTCATGTGTCCATGTATCTAAGGTTGACACTTAATTTTTAACTGGTTCTCTGTCATACATAATTGCTCTTAATTCCATGAGTGTCAACTATGGCATGTTCGTGCTAGAAACCAAACATATGGTAGGACTAGACAGTGGAGCCAGTGTATACCTTCTGTGGATTCCCTTTCACATTGGTCTTAAGATGCACAATAGTACCGATGAATTAACAAAGAGATATGCCATTAAAAAAAGAGTAGATTACAATCTTCAGCTGTCAGCAAGTAGTTTGAAGACAATAATACAAAAAGAACTAAAATTGAAGTTCAGTGAATTGAGACTGAGGGAGACTGGTACTAGTCAATCCGCCTATCATCATACCATCATGCAGGAGCAGCCACATGTCTATGGTGCACCCAACAAAACCAGCAGACTCTTGGGTGTCTACCACACAGCTCCGGCTAGGCCACAAATATCTCTGGGAGGTTGTATCACCAGCTTATGTTGACATAACCAAATGTAAACCTGCCAGTTCGACTATGTCACACCTTGCGTCATTATGTACTGGAATGTGACAGTCACAATGATTAAGGTATTTTATCCACAGTGGTACATTGCCGTTCATACTGGAAAAATACCTTGACTTGGCCCATTGTAAATAACCCATAATCATTTAAACCTCCTTCAGTTCAACCATACCTTGCTAAGATATAAGGTAAATAATTCAAAGCCACATATACGCCGTGTTTCTCTTTTAAATTTAGTAATTTATAC